>OU898278.1:64647504-65140004 GCA_918026665.1 Diabrotica balteata
TCTTCTTTAGTGATCACTTTTTTATTTTTCAATTCGGTAACTATTTTGTTAGCTTTCTGTTGTTATTACATAAGCATAATAACAATCTATAGCTAGTTATCAATAACAAAAACAGCCACGAGTGTCTTTCTGACATAAATCAAACATCATTATAATAATCAATGTCATAATATATTCAAAATTAAAATATTGTACTTACATAAAAGTATAATTTAGATAAGTTAAGAATGTTTTGTGAATTTAATAATTTAATGGTTTAACCTCATGTTGTAAGTTTTTATATTAGTTTTATACAATGTTTTTTAATTCTAATTTCATTGTATTTACCATAACATATTTTAGCATATCCTGAAGCAAATAAATTTTGCGAAAGCTTGATTTATGAACAAAGAGTTTAACTTATCCTACCCTACTTAAATGACTGCATCCTCAAAATAAAACTTCATTTTACATAACGTGTCAGTCAATAATACCTAACTACTTTATGTATATATCGCTGCCTAAGAATTACAAGGTTGTATTATAATGAGAAAAATAATTTTGAATATTTTGACCATTAAATTTTTTAGACAAGAACGTATATTTGCTTTTGTTTTAAACGTAATAGATGAAAGTCTACTACAAAAGGACGTTTAAAAAAATAAGAATAGAAAATATTTAATTTTTTCCATATTTTTATTGAAATAATAAAATAGAACTTCGTGACTAATAAAAAACGAAAAATGCGAAATACATGAAATATAAGTCTTTGTAACATTGTCTTCTGATCAACAATCTCAATTTTACTGTTTATGTTGAGATATGGAAAAATGTGAATATACAAGGTATCCACTTGTAAATAGATTTCAGAAATTCCACCTTGTTTTGTGCCAAGGTGACTTTAATATCATTTTTGTTTATTGATATGGGTATTTCGTAATTTTCAGCAGTATGTCTCCTCGCATTCCGGTGTCTTAAACTGATGATTTTGTATACACGTTCGTTAAAAGTGGTTCGGAAACCGATGCCATAAAAATCTATAGTAAATTGTAAAGAAATCACCTTTGAAAATGGAACTGCAGTATAATTTAGTTTTGATGAATAGGTTGAAAAATCCAAAAAATCTTGCACTTTCATTTGAAGTATGGTATAAGACTTTCTTGTGTTTACTTTTAAAAAGACTCTTAATAACGAAAGTGGAGAAAAGTATTCAGATTTTCTTAAACTGCGTTCAATTGCACTGTGAAATGAATCAACCTCCTGTATGCAGGAATGTCCAGGTACTGAAAACTTCATTTAAATTTTCTTTGAGATTAATATCATTCCCAGCCTGACCATGCATTGCCTCTGACCAAATCGGACAATAAACAGTCCGGTTTATGGAAAGGTGCGCTGTCATGTAATACACATTTAGCTTACTTTTATAAAATAAATTTTTGACATCTCCTTTTGGACATGTCAATATATTTTGTAAGGCAAAACACAGTACTGCGTTACCATTTTCAATATCCGTCTTTTTATCTTCTCTAATTAAATTTTTTTCCTGCAAGTGTTTTTCATATTTCTTTTTTATTCATTAAGGGTGTTTTCTTTTCTTCGGACAGTCTATTTCAACACAAAGGTTACATAGATCTTTTGAAGGTTTGAATCTTTTGAAGGTAAATGAATAATAGAATTTAGTGCAAAATATTTTGCGATAAACCTTAAGTTTTACTGCAGTCAAGTCTTTCTCGTTTCAAGTTCATTTTTTGCAGTGAAAGGTCACCCTTTACATATTTTCTTTTAGTATCATCCCTACAATAATGGGTTTCTATTACAGATTATTTATCTTGAAAAAATTCTAACCTGAAATTTAGAAATGTGCCTAATATTGGACATAAAAGTATTGTCAATATTGGATATCCAATTTAAGGAACATTTTTATACATCTGTACTGAAAAACGTTTATGTTACAGAGTGTCCCCTAAAAAAGAAAGAAATGGAATAAAGCAAAAATTTACTCTGCAATTTCGGCTATTCTGAATCAGGAGATAAGATATTTAAAAGCAGCTAAAGCATACTATGTACCTAAAGCTACATTAGAACGTTATTATAAAAAAGAAAATACACTAGGATACCTCGAAAAATCAGCTCTAGATCGTAAACCATTTCTTCCCGAAGCATTAGAAAAGAATCCGTAAAATAGTTTCGAAACACAATTCAGATTTCTGCTTATAATCTGAGCCTTCTAAAAATTGCAAGGCCAACAGACGTTGATAAAAGATGTTAAAAGGGACGTGGGGAATCTAAAATTTGAATTCCACGACATGTCTTTTACAACTAAGCAGAAATCGTTAGCGAATTGTGCTTCTTGTACTCACACAGAGTATATCCGAAATAAAATGAAAAAGACAGCAAATATTTGATTTCACGCAAACAACTCCTAATACGTATTTCGACCTAATAGGTCTCATCAGAACAGTTATTCATAGGTGTTCCCAACGTGAAAAATGAATATTTTACAGATACATGGGAGTTGTTTGCGTAAAATCAAATATTTGCTGTCTTTTTCATTTCATTAGAAAAGAGTTGGTTGCATACTGCTTGTATGCAAAGATATGTATGAGGCAATAGTGGATATCACGACAAGATCTAAACAACCGGCCAGTATAGAAGACACATGGGGCAATCAAACAGAGCAAATGGAGAAAAGCACCAGGCCCAGACGACATATACATAGAGATTTCTTAATATTGTTCTGAAGCTATTTTATTGTGGCATTGTAAATTAATTACTATTAAACTGGGAATAAGCCACAATTAAAGATAAAAATACGTTTATTGACGTTTCAATTTCCACTTCGGAAATCGTTCTCAAAATACAAACAGTAAATTAAACAAACTTTGTTTTTTGTTACATAGTGAAAAATTCTTCTAATAATTTAATTTTATCTGACTCATTTATATTGACAATTCAGACATACATTATGCATTTTAAAGTAGACGACATTAAAATGATATTGCCAATATTGTTGACTTGCGCTCCTGGGACGACTTTACTTATAAGATAGTTCATTCGATTACATGAAATCAACTTTAACTTGAGAATATCCGTCAGAAAAAAATCATAGCATGTAATTCGTCTTTAAAAAGACAAATACATGACATGATGACAGTAAAATTCTCCTGTTAGTGATTCCATAGTAAATTATGAGGGAAAAACCAGGAAAAAAAACCTCATAATACTATCCCGACATTGTATGTATTTGTTCGTGAATTTAGTTTACCTTCAACAAACATCAAAATTCTGATTTTATATGTTACGTTATTTAAAAAACATAAATGATGTATCCGCTATATGTTACTGACTTACTAATACTGGTATTTTCTTATTAATAACTTCCTCTTTCAATATTGGTAACCAGATCCTACTACATTCTGCCGAGGAATTTGCGACACAATTGGCCTCATTCAGCATTATTAGAGCCGCTTCTTTGATTTTTCTTTTTTTACCATCCATCTCTTTTAGGACTACATTTGAATTATTCCATTGAACCCTATGTTCATTATCCCATGCGTGTTTACAGATTTGAGATCTATCAATTTCCCTATTTTTAATATAAGATTGATGTTCACTTATTCTAACATTTAATGGCCTTGATGTTTCACCTAAATAAAACAGATCGCATTCACATATAAATGCAATTCTTGCAATTTCTTGTTCATTGTTAGGTTTGGTTTTGAACAAAATAGATCTCAACGGGTTTGTTGTTTTGAATGTTGTTAAAATGTTGAATTTATTTCCTATCCTTTTAAGTTTTTCTGACAGTCCTTTTATGTACGGTATTGTTATTTTCCTCATATTATTCCTTGCGTATGCTGTAGGATCTCGTTCTAAGTTGTTCTGTTCTATTCGATCGATTGTTGAAAATTCCTTATTTATAAACGATACAGGATAATCATTTTTTAATAAAACAGAAGTTAACAAATGTTTCTCCTCCAAGAACGAATTTTCGTTAGAACAAGAAATTTTGGCTCTATCGTATAAGGATTTAATTATTCCCTTGTTTACATTAATATTGTGATTTGATTTGAAATTTAAATATCTATTGGTGTGTGTTGGTTTTCTATACACCTGAGTCTCATATCCAGTATCGTTCTTAGAGATTAAAACATCCAGGAAAGGTAGCGTGTTATTATATTCCTTTTCCATGGTAAATGTAATTGTCTCTTCTTTATCGTTTATATCATTTAGGAATGTGTCCAACAACTCTGATCCATGAGGCCATATTGAGAATACATCATCTACATACCTCCACCATACTGTGGGTTTGAAATTTTGTTTAGAAATGATATTTGTTTCAAAATCTTCCATAAATAATTTTTCAAAATCTTCCATTTCCGAAGTGGAAATTGAAACGTCAATAAACGTATTTTTATCTTTAATTGTGGCTTATTCCCAGTTTAATAGTAATTAATATACATAGAGGTTATAACAATGGTGAGTGAAGACAATTTAGACGCCTTGGTAGATCTTTTAAATGACATTTATGGGTCCGGTCAAATACCACAGGACTGGCTTCAATCAACCTCTATACCAATCCCAAAAAAGCCAAAATCCTAATAGGTGCAACCAATTCCGAATGATCAGCTTATTGAGCCAGGTCCTAAAACTGTCCTACTTCAGAAATGCAGAGATCAGCAAAAATATGTCTTCCTATGCTTTATAGATTACCAGAAAGCATTCGATTGTGTTAATCATTCAGAATTAGTAAGACTGCTCCAGGAACGTTCGATAGATGAGAATGACCTTAAAATCATAAAGAACCTTTATATGAATCAAGAGGCATCTGTGAGAGTAGGACTGGAATCTACATCATATTTCTTAATCAAAAAAGGTGTACGACATGTGTTCTGACCTTTTTAAACTTTACTCTGAAACGATTTTCGATAGAGCCTTAAGTGACACTGAAGATGGAATCAAAATGAACGGACAGACTATTAGTAATCTTCGCTATGCTGATGATACAGTCATAATAGCTGATAGCCAAGAAGCACTACAACGACTAATAGATAGAATAAACACTGAGGGAGAACGACTGGGCTTAAAGATTAATAAAGACAAGACTAAGGTAATGGTGGTTAGTAGAACACGAAATATGTAATTAAATATAAGAGTAAACAACAAGAACATCCAAAAGGTCCCCAAGTTCAGATATTCCGATAGTTGGATAACTGAAGATCTAGATCCAGACATAGAGATACGTAGCAGGATTAAGCAAGCCAGAACAGCATTTACTAATATGAGAACCTTGCTAAGCAACAGCAGCCTCAACTTAACGCTTTGATATCGCTTTGTAAAATGTTACATTTACTCCATACTGCTATATGGTGTAGAAACCTGGACCACAAAGGCCAATGTGATGAACCGATTGGAAGCCTTTGAAATGTGGGTATTTAGAAGACTACTTAAATATCCCTAGACAGATCACACAACAAATGTCGAAGTATTAAATCGAATGAGCAGAGAACGAGAATTGCTGCCAATAATAAAAAGAAGAAAAACTGCTTATCTGGGTCATATATTTTGAAATTCCAAGTACCAGTTCTTAAAGCTTAGTATGGAAGGGAAGATAGAAGAAAAACGAGGCATCGAAAGAAAGAAATACTCATAGCTTAAAAACATAAGGGATTGGACAAATCTCGATGCTCATGCACTTTTTAGGGCCACACAAGATCGAGAGGAGTATGCCAGAATTGTCGCCAACATCCACTAATTGGATAGGGCACCATAAGAAGAAGAAGCATGCTGCTTGGAATTTGAAAGGAAGTTTTATGGTTTACGTCAACAGATATTAGCCGCTTAGCATTTCAATTAGCTTTAGCCAACAATTTGCCACATCCACTTTCTAAAGCAAAGGCTACTACAGGAAGAAAATTGCTGAGGAATTTTTTAAAGCGTAACACTAATATTTCTTTTCGAACGCTTAAATATACAGCTACCTACAATCAAAGAATTTACTAAAAAAAATCTTAAGAAATTTTATGATATTCTGAAACTAAGGAAGATAAAATTTAATTTAAGCAAGGATTTATAATGTTGACGAGTCAGAGATAATAGCAGTTCAACACAAGCAGTTATAGGCTTAAAAGGAAAAAAGCAGATTGGAATATTAACAACTTCGAAAAGAGGTTTGTTTGTCATACTTCTAATATTTATGAAGGCAAATGGGCATTACATTCCCTCAATGATGATCTTCTTGAGAAAAAAATTTTAAGGCAGAGCTGATGGATGGAGCACCTTCTGGGGTAATTGGAAGATGTCATTCTTTTGGGTGGACTCAATCCTGCTTTTTATGCAGTGGATGAATCATATTATTTCCTATATTACCATCGGCCGAAAATCCTGTCATGTTAATTTTAGACCTACACTATTTGCCCACAAGAAACTTGGATATCATTAAATATGCTCGATAAAATAATATCATTGTAATATGCCTACCTTCACACTAAACTCACAAGATACTACCTTTAGATATAGCCTTTATTGGTCCTTTCAAAACATAGTATTGCCAACAAATCAAAAACTGCTTAAGAAATAATCCTGGAAGAACAATTTTCCCATAAAAGTTTGCGGGTTTGTTTGGAAAAGCATATTCAAAGACAACATCATTCATTTATGCCATTTGATAGAGATTTGTTTTGTAACCAAGATAACAAGTTAGAAACTTCCTTTGCTGATGACAATAGTAACAATGAAAATAAATTTCAAAATAGTACATATTTAGAAACCAAAACAAGTTATCATTCTACAAAGCATTTCTGTACGACCTGGTCGAATAATTACTACAGTTGATAAAATATGCAACTTTGTAAAACCAACTGACTTATTGCCTTTGTCTGCTTTATATGGCCCATTACAAATTAAACGAGAGACCTCTGATGCAGCAGTTTTAATTACTGGATCGCCTACAATCGTCTAATTATTTTGGTACCTTTCAGAATAATAAATAACATTTACCGAAATAAAAGGTGTACATATTTTGTAATTAACAGAATAACAAATAAATTGCTTGTAATGTACATGTAATATGTGTTTCCCGAATATCGGATACCCTTTCCAATATTAGGCAGCTTTTTTGTAAACTGTCTCATGAAGGTTTTTTATTAACATTTTATTACCGGCTAAAGGTATCTTCTAGAATTATTTCAATCCTACCAGAACATAATACATAGTTATACCATCAAAATACCAAAATCAAAATAAAATTAAAATTATTTTTTTGTAAAAACTAGCGGTTGAAAAAAGTGCATCTAATATTAGGCGACTTTCCTCTATTTTATCTAGATCTTCTAGTCTAGAAGTCTATACTTCTGTAACTCAAGAAAAATTATTCTTGAAAGATGTTATACCTTGCCAGTTATTTATATTATGTTATTCTTCAATTATAAATGATGTGTCCTTAATATGTTGTTGGTTTTGGACGACGTCCTCATTAGTATCTGTAATCAGACATAATCGCATTCTATCACAGAGTGTGCTTCATTTAGCAAATTGAGAGCTACTTCCTTAATTTACTATCCATTTATTCCAAAATTAAAATCTTTCTAAATAAAAGTTGTCTTTGATAAATAGTAAATATTGACTGTCTTTTCCTTTTTATTCCGATTACTCTGAACGAGTACAAGAAACCAATTCGCTAAGGATTTTTGCTTAGTTGAGGAGATATGCCGTGGAATGTAAATTTTAGATTCCCCATGTCTCTAATAACATCTTTATCAACGTCTGTTTTGCCTTGCAATTCTTAGAAGGCACAGATTAAAGCAAAAATCTGAATTTGGTTTCGAAAACTAGTTTATGGATTTCAATATCAGATGTCGTTATTTGCGTCCTTTCAAAGCCATGCTAGAGTTGCTTCCTAAGACAGAAGAGATTTATTTTCACGATCAGAGCGACAATGAATAGATAGATTTATATAGAAACATTATCTTTTTAAATTTTTTTATATTGAAAATGTAAATAAACAACTAAACACATTTGGGCATATAAAAGGACGAAAACTTCAGTCTTTTTTATTAAAAAAAATAAGAACAGCACATTAAATGTACACTCTTCTACAACAAATAGGTATTAGGCACTGAAGCGGTATATACCGAGACCAGTTATCTAAAGGAGAGAAACCTGAAATAAGTGTGGGTATTTCATCCAAGCATTTAATAAATACACCCTAACTAAAGTGTGAACGTTTTTATACCTTTTATATATACACCCTGTCGCTTTATTTATATACCTACATAATATATAAGATGGGGAGCAACATATTAGCTTTTTATTACCCGGTGTATTAGTATTGAGGTGTGGTGTTTTTATTGTGAGTTTCAGTAACGACAATATTTTGCAGAAATAAAAATAAGCGTAGAAATATACCAGAAATGTTCAGTTGTCGATATCTAGTGTAGTTTTAGAGTAGGATTTTATATTATTGCGTCTTCTACATAGCAGATTATTTTAAGTTGATTTTCTCGTATTTGGTATACTCTTTTAGGTTATACTTTTTAATTATTTTATCCATAAGCAGGTTGAACAATAGAGAACTCAGGAAATTTTTCTGTCTTATCCCAATGCCAGTGACAGTTAGTTCTTATTCTACTTTTACTTTTATTTTGATGTTTTGGTAGATATTTTAGATCCCTTTGATTATTCCTAGAGGTATCTCTCTTGCGTACAATAAGTAAATATCGTCCTTTACTTTGACCCGTTGAAATGCACTTTTGTTGTTCATTTTAGTGTTGTGTTTAATAAATTAATTCCTCTGTAATTTTCCAGGTTCGATTTGTCCTTTTGAAGAGAGGTATTAGGATAGGCTCGATCTCCATTCTTAAGGAATTCTATTTTGTTCTAATTTCTGTTTTATTCTCTTTTGAATTATTTTTTGGATTAACTTTATTAGCAGTCAGATCTGGTCCTCCGTACTTTAGAAGTTTTAGGTATTCTGTCCTCTCCTGGTGATTTTCTATTTTTTAATTTCATTAATGCTTCCTGTGCCTCTTTCTCCTCAAAATTTATTTCTCCGTTTGCCGTCACCTCCGGTTTTGGTTGTTCATTATTATTACCTTTAACAAATAGGGATCGAAAGTAGTTTGCCCATGTTCCCTTCTGAATGTGTTTAAATTTTTTCAACTTGTTATCTCGTTCATTTATTTTCCTTTTCCTCTTTTTTGTGTTTCGTAGATACGTATAGTATACTAATCTATGATATATATATTTTGCAGTAATTCAGAAGTTATACTCGGTTCACAATTTGTTGATAGCTCACTACAAGTTTAATCCTAATTAGAGAACTGAAATACAGAGAGGATAGGTAATACGATATAATAGTAAAAACCAACCTGAAACTGACGATTTAAGATGTTTTCGACTAACCCACCTTGTATCTGCCGGAATACAATACAGCGGTCAAGCTTATAATCCGATT
Source organism: Diabrotica balteata (assembly GCA_918026665.1). Taxonomy (NCBI): domain Eukaryota; kingdom Metazoa; phylum Arthropoda; class Insecta; order Coleoptera; family Chrysomelidae; genus Diabrotica; species Diabrotica balteata. Next base: position 64,656,938 of record OU898278.1, read on the forward strand.
AGGAACGTATTTTGGCCGACCAGTGTCGTAGAGTATATGATTGAAACATTTATTTGAACTAAATAAATATATTTTTTAAATTGTATTTTTGTTTTAATAAAACTTATAATAAAATAAAATATTTTATTCAAAAATAAAGTTTTTCGCTATTTGTAAAAGATACATTTATTTAATTAAGGGGAAAGGCACCAAATGTGTTTTAAATGTATCCATTATTTTCGAATTCGGAGAAAACTAATAAATATTTTTGAAGAATTATTATTAGGGCATTATTACTGAGGGTATTATATATGTGTATACTGATGTATATTACAGAAAGTCCCTGAAAACTTCTAAAATGTTTATTTTATTATGTTATGCAACAGGGGTGAAAATAAAAGAGAGAATATAGTATAATTTTTAATTGAAAATATTGCATGCAAAAGAAACTTTTTATTTATTCTAATAAATATTTTATTCTGCCTTTAAATTTTTCCAAAAAGGCTTTTTAGTTTTCTCAGGATTTGAAAAAAAATTGATACATTTAAAACACATTGAACATTTTGACAGGCGACGTTTTGCGCCTTTCCCCTTTAATACCTTACGATTACAACTACTATCACTTACCTTATATAATTACGATTAGAAAACTATTCAAATTCAAAATAAATAGGATCAACTTCGGAATCCGAGTCGTCTTGAGGGTTAATAATTAGCGGTTGTGTCTCTACGGTCGCATCAATTATGTTATCAAGATCCCACATTTTTTGTTCTTCTTCTATTACATGTCTTACTGCATCTTTCCAGTTTTGTTCTGTAATGTGTTGTAAAGACTCGTATAACAATTCACGTACAGCTTGTATTTTATATGACGTATTTTTTCTAGCCACATAACTTTTCATTTGTGCCCAAATGAGTTCAATTGGATTTATTTCGCAGTGGTAGGGTGGAAGTCTAAGGACTGTGATGTTTCTCCTTTCCGCCATTTTGTCAACTACGTATTTCTTGAACTTAGATTTGTGTTGCCGGGCAATTTTTAAAAGTTCTGCTTTTACCATTCCATCTTCGTAAGGCAGGTACTTATTCCGCAGCCAGTCAAGAATATCCTGTTTTTTCCACGCAGTCGTTGGAAGTCTTTCTACTAGTCGTGAATAATAAGGTGCATTATCTAATACAATAATTGAATTTGGTGGTATGTGTTCAATCATCTGCCCTACTCTTCGAAAACATCAGCTGTCATCTCCTCGTGATAGTCTTTTGTGCTTTTGGACTGAAATTCCAACAAACCATGCTTAACAAATCCTTTTTCACTGCCAATGTGAGAAATTATTAATCCACTGCTTTTACCAGAAGGTGGAAAGATACCAGTAGACCAACCTTCCATAAAGGCTTGCCTGGAGCTTAATATATTTTTATCTGACCAAACTTTTTTTAGAGTATGACCTGAGTTTACCCACGATTCATTCTTGTAGAAGATTGGCCTTCCTTTAGCCCGGAATTTTCGTATGGATCTTAGATAATTTCTTCTCCAACATATTATCTCCTCCCGGTCAATCAAAAGTGATTTTCGGTCTGATTTCTCCCACCGGAAATTTAATTCTTTTAAAACTTGCCACAATTTAGTTATTGAGGCAAATGAGGCGATATGAGGAAAATCCGGATCATCTCTAACTTCTTGTAAAATTTTATTTAGGTTTGGTATTTCTTTTTTGAAAAAAAATCCATGAATTTTCCTTCGAATACCATTTTTGGCAAATTCATCAAGTTCAATAGGCTTTTTCCCTCTTTAAGTGTTCGTTTGTGTTTGGGTTAGCTATACCGTGTTTTTTTGTTTCTGATAGGAACCTATATATAGTTGACTCCCCTACGCCAGTCATGTTGGCACAACTTTCGACTATGTTGCGAACAGTGTTTGTGGGATTCTGAGAAACCAGAGCATCGTGAACATCCAGGTCAATAGTTTTCTCTCTTGGTGAATAGACAGACTTACTGACTGTACGCAACAGTACCGGTGTAAAACTTGATGATGTTGATGATGAAGCCATCACAAACAATCCAACAAAACGAGCACGAGCGAAAGGTACGTATATGTTCGTAGGTATATGGAATAAAAAATCACTCACGCACTGCATATAATTCGCAAAAGAAATATTCGAGACGCTAATTAGGTACTGCCGTAGAAGCGGAAACACCGACGAGCCGTAAATTACGTGCGATCAAAAACGTACTAAACAAACAAATTGTTTTCGTTCGTAATAACTTCACCCTTTTAAGTTAAGTTTCGAATATAAACTAAACAGACGAGGTACGTGGAAAAATTCGGCATCTATACCCATTATATTATTAAAAATCTGGGGAATTCCATCCTAATTATCTTGCAACCGATAGTACCTTCGGATATAAATACCAGGATTTCTAGTAAAGTGATTAAACGCGAAGATTAGTGTTGAAATATCCAAAGAGATAATATATTGTTATTTACAAAATTGTTAATGGTTAAATTATTATTTTTATTAATATAATATAATAACCAACATTAGCCGTGAAAGTTTTAATTGTTTTTTACTAAATATATCAGTATTAAAATATTATTAATATTAATATTAATTTTAATGAATAAACACCTCAGGAACGCCTATGATGATACAAATTTTACGACCGTTTGATGATTTTGAGCCATATTTCGTGCTATCAACAATTTGTGAACAGAGAATAGAACTAGAAATATATATATATATATATATATATATATATATATATATATATATATAAAATTTACATTCAGCGTTTTATGTCTAGTGTTGAAAATCAATAACTACTTACGTTACCGTATGTACCATATTAGTGTTATTAGTTATTCCCGATCGAACAGACAGAAGACATCCATAACAGCAAATGTTTGCGTTAAAACTATGTGCGTTTGCGCACATAGTTTTAAATAGGCGTATTTCGATCGAATATCACACTCGGAAATTTGATCGGATACTGAAAAATTAATATTCGATTTTGTCACTCGTATGCTATAACGCGATAAAACATTAGAATCGTACGTCAGTGGAGCTTGTATCTAAGTTCCTTACAATTCGAATTTTGTTGAACTAGTCGAAACCGACAAGTACCAATAAGCCTAGGTACATTGTAAAAAAGGAATGTTTTAATAGTTGTTAAAAATCACTGACGCAGTGTGGTATGTACGAGATTACTAAATTATCGTACCGTGTGAACGAATGTTTCGATTAGATTAAAATATCGTTTCTCCGAATAAAACATTTTATAATTTTAACCGTATATATGTTAAACTTATCGAGATATAATTAGCTAATAACCAATTTTTGTGAATAGGAGTGATCTCAATGACCTTAAGATTTATCCATATATTATAAGAAACGAAAATCATGACAACAACTTTAATACTCATACAATAAAAAACAAATGTATCTATATAGACCTATTAATTTTATATCATGCATTTAGATATTTTAAACGTCCTCTTTACTTTAAAACTAATGATCAAGATAATTCATGAAAAAAAAATATATTAGTCAGAAATTTTATAACCATGTTAATCATGTTTTTTTTAATTTCTATTAAGAAAAACTGAAACTCTTTTATGCATGTTAAGCTTTCTATAACGGTGCTGACCCACCTCTAAATAGAACTAACGTACGATTTTTTCCGCAATTTGCTTCCCCTAGTTTTTAAACAGTGATTAGGAATCGATTAGTCACCAGGTGGAATGAATCTAAATACGCAGGCACACCTGTACACTTTGAAATTGTCATTTAGACCATTCCCATCCCATTAATTTTAAATTATGTTGAGGGATAGATGTAATTGAGATTGTTATCTATCTGATTTGCTACACGATATTTATATTACAAATATCCGTATTTCTTAAAGTTTCATTACATTTATTGTAATGTGTAAGTAATTTTACGCAATAGTTCCAACGTTTTCATCCAGCCCGGCACGATATTCGTGATCGAAATCTGCAACTTAAAATATGAGCCATGCCGGGGTAATATATCAGTTTATCAGCAATGCAGAGTATTAAAGTAATTACAATTACATATTAATATTTTTATGATTAATACCATTCTTTGTTTCAGAAAAGACAAATTGCACAGTTATGATGAAAAATATACTCAGATTTCATATTAAATATGTCTTTAATGATATTTATATGAATAATTAATAAATTAATCGGTAAAAATAAAAATTATTTTAATTCACAAACCGTCTAACGAAAGTCCTTTAGCATTAGCATGAAAGCCCGGCGACAAGCATTCCATTCCATGTATACTTTTTGTTATGTTGGAGAAGGCCTTTTCATTGTTATGACCTAAAAGGTTTTCCAATATTTATGTCTGAATGGCTTTTCTTTTCTGTCAGCGTCATGTCCAGCATCCTTATGCAACGAAAGAGCGCGACAACAACGAAATTATGGTTTACTCAGCTTTATGTCTGAAAACTTTTTTATGCGTCCAACAGCTATAAATATCAAATGTAATATTTACCTTACCTGCACTAAAAACAGTTTTTAACACAAAATAACACTTCCTTTTTTACGAACAACAAATATACCAATTTTTTACATTAAAAACTCATAGAACTTAATCATTATAACTTTATAATAAATTTAGTTAGAATTATTATTTATATAGTATATTTAAATTTAAATTTTATAATAAACAAAAAAAAGTTATAATTTAGACATAATTATATAATAAAAAGATTTTGATGTGTTACATGCCTTTATTGTATAAATTAATCTTACAAGATTTTAAATCTTTATGTGGAGTTGATGTAGAACCGCCGACGAGTTAACATCGTGAGCGTTCAGCATCGAATATATCGTTTAAAAACTGGTGTAGTGCGGCCGATGTGGTTTTTGTACGATAAGAACAATTAATACCTTTTTATTAGAAAGTGATTTAAAACATTATTGTATAAAAACAGTTAATACAAATAATTTGCCGGCCCTATAAGCCAGGCATTGAGTTCTTTAAAAATTAAATTGTTCAGTTAATACCAACAATTGACGTGTAGCTTATGTGTACATGAGCAGCACAGGAAATACCATCAAACCAACTGTTCCTTCCACAACAATGTCACAAAAAGATTCAAAAACAAACAAGATACATCAAACAACAACACTCCTACAATGTCATATGTAACAGCAGCAAAAACAACACCGAAACCAACCTACCCAAAGAAAGAACAAGCAATCATACTCCATGCCGAAGATAGCCTCAAATTATTTGATTATGTAAAAGCAATTGGTGATATTATCGAACTCAGGAACATCTGTTTCGCCTCCAGAATCTCCAACAACAAGGTCTGTATATATTTAACTAATAAAAACAGTAGACGAACTTGTAAAATCTCATCCTACCATACAAATCGGCTCCCTTACTCTAAACATACGTAAACTTGTTTCTCCTACAAAAAGAATCTTAATATCTAATGTCTCATCGTGTATCCCACATGAAATTATCGAAACCGCTGTTAAAAGCCTAGGTCTAAAAATTGCGTCCCCAGTATCATTTCTTAAAGCAGGTATTCCGGGGGAGGAATTCTCACATATCCTTAGCTTTAGAAGACAAGTTTATGTATTTCCGCCCTCTGAATCTTTTGAGCTCCAAACCTCCCTTGTGCTCTATTTTGAAGATAATAAAAACCGCATCTTCCTTTCTACTGACAAAATGGAATGTTTTGTTTGTAAAAGATCAGGGCATGTCACTTCAAATTGCACAAATCCGGGGGAAAGTACCTCTTCTGACAAGACAATCGTTTCATCTCCTTTGAGAGCCGAATCCACGTCTACTGAAAAAAGCCCAGAAACCAACACTGTACCTTTTACACTAACAGAGATATCTCCTCCAGTCAATAATATACCACTTACAGCATCAAATAACAACTCCTCATTAGAACAACCAAGTCAACATATGACAGATACACAAACACACTATAAACGCACACACTCAGAACTTTCATCTCCTAGCGACAAATCTAGCATAACTGAAGAATCTACTCATAGTGAACAAACTAATATTCATGTCGTGTTTTCCAAACCACAAATCAAGAAAAACCTTAAACGGTCAAATTGTGACTCAACCCTATCCGAAATAGGAAAAACAATTATACGCGAAATTTATACAGAAACTCCACAAATATTCATAATCCCAGCAGATAACATAATTACTCTTCTTGAAAACTGCCACGTTAGTAGCGATCCATACATAGAAGCATTAAAATTTACACCAGACATCAAATCACTTATTTCTACGTTATACCAAATCTATCCCAACCTTAACGAAAAATCAACAAAAAATATACTAACTCGTCTTATATAAAAATTTAAGGACAAAACCGAACTCTTAATGGGTGATTCTACAAAATTACCCAATCTTGACTTCTCATACAAAACAACTGATGATGAGTACATCTCTGATACATCTCAAAACTCACAGACATCTCAAAAATCCTCTCATTAGCAAATTCATAATTATTCAATGGAACTGCGATGGATTCTATTTTCGCCTGGCACGCATACAACAACTTTTTTCCAAAACCGATCCTGACTTCATTTATTTACAAGAAACAAACTACACACCGCCGCGCTAGCGGAGGAACATCAATTTTCGTATCAACTGAATTTTTTCACCGTAAACTTCACCTAAACACTGCATTAGAAGCTGTTGCTATAACAGCATGGTGTTTACTACAAATCACAATATGTAGCTTATATATTCCTCCTAATTATACATTGACAAGCACTGAATTAGAAAACCTAATATCTCAAATTTCTGGCTCGTTTAGTATGGTTGGAGATTTTAATGCACACAACACTATGTGGGGATTACATAATCGAAAATGTCATTAATAATACTGATATTTCCTTATTAAATACAGGAAATAGTACATACTTTCATATTCAGTCAGGAAGCTTCTCATCAATAGACTTAAGCTTATGTGATCCCAAAATATACCCTTTACTAACTTGGCATACTCTAGATAGCTTATTCGATAGCAATCATTTTCCCATTATCATTACTAACAATGCAGTCAAATCGGAATATACAAAAACGAGATGGAAAATCTCAGATGCTAATTGGGAACTCTTCAAACAAACTGTAAAAGGACGCACAGATGTACTCAAATATCAAAATAACATAGACGAAGACATAAGACAACTAAACCATTGCATAGTTTCATCCGCAGAGGAGTGTATTGGCAAATACAAAATTAACAAAATAAAAAAAACACGTTCCCTGGTGGAATGACTCATGCAAAACAGCAATTCAAGAAAGCAAAAGAGCTTTAAACAGATTCCGAAAATCTCGCACTCTAGCTGACTTAATAGATTTCAAAAGGCTCAGAGCAAAAACAAAACGCATAATAAAAAACAGTAAACAAAATTCATGGAATCATTTTACCAGCTCAATTACCAAAGATACCCCACCAACTCAAGTATGGTCAAAAATAAAGAGAATGAAAGGACATTACACATCATACAAAATTTCAGCTCTCACCATTCAGGACAAAATAATTACAGATAACCAACAAATCAGTGATATACTTTCCCAACATTTTCTCAATAAATCAAATAACTCTACTAATCCACATAACAAAATTGATGCTACTCAAAAAACGTGCAATACTAATCATCTCATTCATATACCTTTCAGTTTCCAAGAACTAAATAATGCCATTTTTTTCGACAAAAAGCTCAGCTGCAGGTCCTGACGATATTCCCTCTTTTTTTTTTAAAAACCTTCACCAAAATACATACGAGACAATACTCCAACTGTTCAACAACATTTGGTCTTCCCAAAAATTCCCGTCACTTTGGAAACAATCTCTAATCATTCCTATCAAAAAAGGCGATCAATCACTAGACACACTAAACTCATACAGGCCAATCTCTCTTACCTGTACATTATGTTAACTTCTAGAAAAACAAAATAAAATCCTCGAGCAATTTTAATCAGGCTTCAGACTAAATCGATGCACCTTGGACAATCTTGTACTTCTGGAATCAACAATTGCGTCTGCGCTATCTAACAAAAATGAAGTCATTGCAATCTCCCTTGACATCGAAAGCGCTTTTGACTCTATACCGATTTCTGTGATACTAAACAAACTAAGCCAGAACAAGCTATTTGGTAATATATATTCGTTTATAAAATTTTTTCTTACAGAGCGATCCTTTAAAGTAATTGCTAATGGCAAAACTTCCTCACAATACACAACCACAAACGGTGTCCCACAAGGGTCTGTCCTAAGCAGTACACTATTTCTACTTAGTATTCACGATTTTAGTTCATTCATAAACGACCCTGTGCAATACGGAATATATGCCGACGACATAATATTATTCTGTCATGGAAAGGTCACATCCCGCACAAATACTTTACTACAAAACACGCTAAGTAAAATAAACAACTGGGCCAGTCAATCCGGCCTTAACTTTTCCTCATCCAAATCCAAATTTATTCATTTTATCAGAAGACAAAACACGCAATCTCCAACTATTACTCTGAATGGAATTGTTCTCATAGTAGTAGACCAAATAAAGCTTCTCGGCATTATTTCGATAAAAAACTTTCCTGGAGACCACACATTCGAGAACTTAAGGGTAGCTGCCTTCAAAGAATGAATCTCCTTAAATCACTAGCTCATTCTAGTTGGGGAGCCGCAGAAGGAAACACTACTAAAAATATATCGAGCTCTTATTCGCTCCAAACTTGACTATGGTAGTGTTCTCTACATGTCATCAAGTAAATCACTACTACGTTCACTTAATGTAGTCCAAAATACTTCCCTTCGACTTTGTTTAGGAGCATTCCTATCCAGTTCGGTGGAAAGCATTCATGTAGAATGTTTAGAACCTTCGCTTCATCTAAGACGACAACAACTTCCACTGCTCTATTTTGCTAGAGTTTCAGCAAATCCCACAAATCCCACAAGAAACCTCATCTGTAATGGACAATTACCAGTTACTAATAATCCTACAATGATACAGTCCACTATACAAATGTTAATCTCTTATTTAGATATCAATCTGTTGAACACCAGCCCTTTCACGGTCCCTCAAACTCCTCTATGGATATGTAAACTTCCAAATTTTAATATCGAATTATTCAAATATAATAAGAATGAAATATCACCTTCCATTATCAAACAAAGATTCTATGAAATACTACATCAATGCAACTTCAATAAGATCCTTTACTCAGACGCATCTAAGACTGAAGAAGGTGTTGGCTATGCTGTTACAACGACTACAACCATCGTCAGCTTGTTTCGACTATCCAGCAATTGCAGTATTTATACTGCTGAACTATATGAAATACTCCAAGCGGTGAAAACTCCACTCAATGATGATAAAACTGTAGCAATCTGTACGGACTCTCTGTCCTCCATCCAGTCCATAAAAAACGTACATTCTATCCACACAATAGTTCAAGAAATTCAGAGTATATGTAATCGTCTTCAAACTAATGGAATTACAGTAACGATATTGTGAGTCCCATCACAGGTTGGTATTCCAGGTAACGAAAAAACCGATCATGCAGCGAAACAAGCATGTTCTCTTAACGTTACAACAGACATTCAAACATCATCAGATCTAAAAATAACAATCAAACATAAAATAATGGACCTTTGGAATGATCAATGGAAAAAAAGCAATACCAAGTTAAGCGTTCTACAACCAAACATTTTCTACCACCAGCTCTCACCAATGAAAAGAAAGGACAAATCTATCATTCGAAGATTGAGAATAGGGCACACACGCCTTACACATGGACACCTAATGAATTCCAGTAATCAGATTTTGTGCCAGTACTGCAACTACACGATTTCCGTAACACATGTACTTCTTGACTGTCAACACTACCTAGCGGCCAGAAGAAAATATAATCTCGGTAACAGCCTAAAAGACATACTTATCTTAAACAGCAGCAACTACGAAAATCTATTAAACTTTTTAAAAAACACAAAGTTATACAATCTAATTTAAAACAAAATGTATTATAAAAAATGTATTGTAACTAATTTGTACCCAATGTAATGTATTAACCATGTAAACATGAATGTAAATTGTAGCTGTGTCAATGACCATTAGCTGTCGAGACACATATTTTCGAAATAAAAAAAAAATCTTTATGTACTTACAAAATAATATTAGTTGATGATTCAAATCACTACATATACCTGAAACAAAAACCACAATCAATATCTCGTATAAATGTTTATTAGATCGAAATAATTATATGAAAACAGAATTACGATACTATAGATTATATTTGTCTATCTGTCCGTCCGTCCGTCCGTTCGTCGGTATGTCCAGTCTTAGATTGAAAAAACTGCAACAGCTAGAGAATAACTGTCGGCAGATTCCCATTCAATATTCATATTAACCATTGTAAATTGTAAATTGTAAAAACGGAAATTCTCACTTCTGGTTTTGAGAAAATTAATAAAAACGGTATAACTTGCAAACGACAATACATACACTTATTTTGACAACGAATTCGTAATCAACGTGGTAAAATATGTCGAAAAAACATGTGGTTACGAAAACTTTTTACTTTTTCTTTCACTTCCGGTGAAAATTTTTATTCAGATACGGTTTCGTTTTGATCTTTTTCGTAAAGGCTAGAGGCTTTTTTCTAAGGTGAAATCCTTATCTTGCAACAAGCGATCAAATTCGATCCACAAATTTGCTTGCAAAATAAAAATTCGCACAGAAGAATTATTTTTGCACTTAATTTTAAAAGAATTAAGAGAATCTTTGAAAATACCTAAAAAAATTTGGCAAAAAATGAGTAGTTGACACAAGAACTCCTAGAGCCGATCGAAGTTCGACGAAAACATAAAAATAGAAATATTAGCAAATACCATGAAATCAACAAAGTCATTAAAAGAAAAATTAAGCAAGCCAAAGAATCTTCGTTCGAGAATTTATATATAGAAATAATGTTCATAAATCCTACTGAAGATCGAACAAGAGATGAAAGTTTTGTAGGGGGGTAAATCGTGTCTTTATTTTTCTTGATTAAAGAATTTAGAAGACGAGAAGAAGACAAATTGTCTCAAAAACAGATGACGGCAAACGGTTAACCTTCGACATGGAAACCTTTCATGAAGAAATCATATTATATTTAAAATCACCAAGTGCTTAAATTCAAGATCGACCCTTATTTTTATAGTTCCCAACGAAAATTTTGGGCTTATATCGTTTTTAATTGTTAATGCGCTCATATCAGTGAGGGTGCTCATTTTTACAATGAGAACTTAAACTAGCCCAACTTTTTGGCGAAAACCTTATCACACTCTTTATACGCTATTGATAGAGGTTTCATTATTTCATACTGTTAATGGACCCATGTATATATATATATATATATATATATATATATATATATATATATATATATATATATATATATATAATTCTTTGGAGGGTAACTTTCGGGAAAGCGTCAAAACAAGGATCAGCTAGAGATGGTATAAGCCAGCTTGGTGTAGAACTTTATTCTATATGTGAAATTTTCGGTGATATGTTGTCACCTTCATCAGCACATTGAAAATGTTCAGTTGGTCCTAGTTGTAAAAAACACTGTCACAAACATGTTAAAAATATTAAAAAATACATTTAAAATTTTGAATAAAAACATTACAACAACAGGGTAGTTTTTCAAATACAAACACAACAAAAAGTCTAAAATTTACAACCTACCAGGTAGGTTGTAAATTTTAGACTTTTTGTTGTGTTTGTATTTGAAAAACTACCCTGTTGTTGTAATGTTTTTATTCAAAATTTTAAATGTATTTTTTAATATTTTTAACATGTTTGTGACAGTGTTTTTTACAACTAGGACCAACTGAACATTTTCAATGTGCTGATGAAGGTGACAACATATCACCGAAAATTTCACATATAGAATAAAGTTCTACACCAAGCTGGCTTATACCATCTCTAGCTGATCCTTGTTTTGACGCTTTCCCGAAAGTTACCCTCCAAAGAATTGTATTCTTAGCGTCGTTATACACACTCTATTTATATATATATATATATATATATATATATATATATATATATATATATATATATATATATATATACATAACGGCTACCACAAAACACAAATCAATAAGAGCATTCAAAAACATCTAAACCCCATTCCATCCAAAAAAGAAACCTTGCCGCCAGATTAACCCAAAATCTTTCTACCTTTTATTAAAGGTATCCCTCACAAAATCAGTAGAATTCTTCTTCCTCTAAACATCAAAACCATCTTCACTACTCACTCCAAGTTCTCCAATCTGGTCAGATCCATAAAAGACCAAATCCCTAATGAAGACCATGGTGTCTACGAAATACCTTGTTCCAGTTGCCTACGTACATACATCGGACAGACAAACTGACGTATTCATAACAGTATTTACGAACATTCCATATCAGTCAAACATTCCGATACTACTTCAGCCCTAGCCCAACATCATATTCAAACAGGCCACAAAATAGATTTTAAAAAAGCAAAAACCATCGCCCCCACCCGCTCCTTAAAATCAAGAATCATTCGTGAAGCTATCAAAATCAAAAAACGGCCTAACAGCATAAATACGCGCGATGACGCGAAACGATTGCCGGCACCATGGCGACCCCTGCTTTAGCAACCTCCCGCTTACACCGCTCAGGCCACGTCAGCTTAGACCACGTCAGCCCATACCGTTCCTGCGCGTAAATCGAGTATAAAAGCAGCGACACAGGGTAAAACCGGTTGTATAGAAGACAACTAAACCAAATAGAGATGAAAAGAGAATTCCAATCCATAGAAGAAGTTGAAGGAAAAATAGAAGAACTAACAAGAAAAATACAACAAGCCATGGAGGACAACGTACCAAAATCAATGACGAACAACAAAGGACTAGTTATCCCTACGGAACTTCAGGACATCATCAAGGACAGAAATAAGGCCAGAAGAGCATTCCAAAGAACAAGAAGACAAGAATTCAAGGACTACGGAGATGCACTATCAGAAGAAATAAGAGTAAGACTGAGGAGTCTTACTGAAAACCAGTGGCATAACAACATTAGGAAAGCTGAAGAACAACATGGAAACGTATGGAAAATGCTGAAAACCAAAATAAGAGGGAAACAAAAGATGCCACAAATCATCGAAGAAGAAGGAACTCACTTCGAAACACAAGGAAAAGTGGATGCAATAGCAAGAAGATTGGCAGCTACGCACAGACAAAATCAAAACATGTCGGATGCAAGCACAAGACAAGAAGTAGAAGAAGAATACAACAGAATAAAAAGAAGAAATGAATTCCAAATAGAAGAAGAAGATTACACCAGCCCATATGAAGTAGGAAGAATCATCAGGAAACTTAAAGGAAGCAGAGCCCCAGGACACGAAGGAATCCACAACATCACGCTAAAGGAACTTCCAAAGAAGATAATAGTCCAACTCTACTACATCTACAAATTTTGCTTGGAAAAAGGACACTTTTCAAGTAACTGGAAGCACGCAAAAATTATACCCCTCCTAAAAACCAGGAAAGACGGAAGAAGACCGGAAAACTATAGGCCTATTTCTCTCCTTGAAACGATGGGAAAAATACTAGAAAAAATAATCTTCAAGAGACTGACAAAACATACTGAAAGAAGAAGAATTATCCAAGAAGACCAGTTCGGAATTAGAAGAGGAAGAAATTGCGAACTACAACTGGCAAGAATAATCAGCGATACGAAAATAAAGTTCAACAGGAAACAAAAAACAGGATTAGCTATATTAGATATAGAAAAGGCGTACGACACGGTTTGGAAAAAGGCACTTATCTTCAAAATGGACAGAGCTAGACTCCCACATTATTTAATTAACATTTGTGATATCTATCTATCTAATAGAACCTTTCAAATTTCAGCTGACCAAAAGATGTCAACAATTCAAGAAATCCAGGAAGGAATGCCTCAGGGCAGCATTTTATCTCCATTACTCTACAATATATTTGTTTCAGATTTACCTACAGATCATAGAACTTCCACAGCCCTATATGCAGATGATACAGCGGTATATGCATCCGGAAAAGATGACAGAAGAGTTATAAGAAATATGGAAAACCACTTGGAAAAAATCACGGAGTACACTGAAAAATGGAAGATAAAAATCAACGCGGAGAAGACACAATTCATCATGTTCACCCAAGAGACGAGACCACCACCGAACGAGATAACAGTAGGAGGAAACAGAATACAGGCAGCGAAATCAGTCAAATATTTAGGAGTCCACCTCGATAGAAGACTTATTTTCCGGATTCACGCAGAAAAAACCAAGGTAAAAGGTAATATTGCTAAGAAATTGATACTTCCTTTTGTTCACAGGTCCAGCCCCCTATCGAAGGCCAAGAAAATCCAGTTATACCAGGCCTACGTGAGGTGGGTGATGTTATATGCAGTCCCAGTATGGAGTTCGCTAGCGGAGACCCACTGGAGGAAATTGGAAACCACAGAGACAGCGTGTTACCGGATAATCGAAGGTTCACCATGGGAACAGAGAATCACGAACGCAACCATCAAAGAAAGGCTCCAGTACACACAACTGAGGGAGGTGGCTGAGAACAGGACAAGATACTTCTTCCACTAGGCCACAAGAAGACTCCAAAAGACCAGGGATATCCTCGAGAAGAACAGGATCCAGAGGATACATAGACAAACCCACAGACTGATCGACCACCTGATCAGGGTCTAGCCGGATGGTTGCCGGAAAACAGCCAAGCAGGGAAGTAGGTACGATGCCATAAAAAGTACCTACAGAAAAAGACGAGGAAACCACCCAGAGAAGTCCAGGATGCCGAGAGGATAACAAACCAGAAGAAGATGGTGCAAAAGCGGAACATCAGGAAGAAAGAAGGCTGAAATTTTTTAAGTTGACATGTATATATTATTAGGGCAATAAATGTTTTTATTTTATTTTTTTATAACCGGTTGTCACTCGACACTGAGGAGTAGGCAGATTGAGACCTCAGTGCCGAGGGACAGTTCTTGTATTTATAATACAGAACACGATACTGGTACGTCTCGAGTGAGGAGAGTAGGCAATTTGAGACCCCGAACTCGAACCGAACCGTATCCCTCTTGATAATAGCGCCAAAGTGGGTGCCGAAACGTCGAGCATTAAATTCTCAACGCGGTTCTTCCCGAGAACCTAGTGATTTTCATTCATCTGACCGCAGAAATCTATCCAAACACACACACACACACACACACACACACACACACACATATATATATATATATATATATATATATATATATATATATACACTTCATCTAATTTATATAACGATGCACGTCATCGGCGTCATAGCCTGTGACGTTACATGATACCAACACACAATATTTAGGGTGTAGGTAGGTGTGTTCTTTTTTAGAATCACTTTACCGAGTACACTGGCATTACAGCCACTAGACATATTTTATTATATACGCGTAGAAATAATATTTTAAAATTTCTAGTAATGTTAACTTAAAGGAATACACAATAATATGTTTCATTTAGATTATAAAGCGTTTTTATCAAGAACATTTATTCAGAACACACTGTAACTGTAATCGAACAAAGCTAAAATTTTGGCATAAATTGGTAACACTTATTTGACAGTTGCGGTGTTGACACTTTTTGTACTTCACTATTTTGAATTTTGAAGTGAATATCTCTTGTTTTATATTTTTAACTATTTAATAAAATCTGTTCTTTTTAGAACAAAATTAGTGTGTTTTATTTCAAAAATGTCACGTAAGAATTTAAATAGTCGTTGTAAAGAGATGGTAATACTTTTGCAATAATTATGTTATCTATTTGATTTAAAATAGAGTCAGGATTTTTTATACTTTGGCAACTATGTCAACTTCGATCTCTGACGTAGATAATGACGTAAGTCGTTATCTAAATTAGATGAAGTATATATATATATATATATATATATATATATATATATATATATATATATATATGAAAAACAAGAAGGGGTGAATTTGGTCGAATTCTATGCATTTTTCGTACATATACATCTACAGAAAAGTTTTTATATGTCACCTTTTAAAGTTTAAAATAATTTTGTTTGACAAAAATATATTCAAAAACACGAATAAAATAAAACAGAACACATGTGATTTCTTTTCCTTATATTTTTGTTTTCAGCGAGATATATGTATAGGCAATGTTGTACAAAAAACTCTTATCCTTCGCTTTTAAAATGACATTTAGTAGAAGTCTTTATGATTTACAATGTCCGAGATACGATTTTTCAAAGTTCGCCACTCAAACCATTTTTGGCCCAGTTTCCTTATTTTTTTGGTACAATGGTACATTAAATAGAACGAAAAAATAATTATCTTTAAAATGATCTAATGTAGAAGGGTCTAAAACTAATTTTAAGCATGATACGATTTTTTAAAGTTTTATACTTTTAACGATTTTTGTTATTTACGGCAAACTTTAAAAAATTGCGTATGAAAGCTGTACTCTTTGTCTTTAAAACCCATTTTAATTTTTATCGATTAGACGCCCTGATCAAAAGCTATCGATTTTTTACCGTCGAGCATTCTTTTTTATTTGGTAATGCATGTACCCCAATGTACGAAAAAAAAAAGTTATAATGAGAAATTTAAAAAATAGCCGGCAAAAATCGTTGAAAATAGAAAATTTTGAAGAACTGTACCTTACTTAAAATTAGCTCTACAGCCTTCTACTATTGACCATTTTAAAAATAATTAACTTTTCTTTTAACTGAATGTACCACTCTGTATACCTAAAACTACGTAGAAAAAAGTTATACACCATGTTTGCGAAAAATAGGGAACATAGCCAAAAAATGGTGTGAGTGGCGAAATTTGAAAAATCGTATCTGGGATACCGTAAATCTTAAATACATTTATCAAACACTATTTTAGAGGTGAAAGATACACGTCTTTTTTTTGGACAATGCCTATAACTGTACCCTCATGGAAAAAAGTTATGGGACAAAGAAGAAAAATCGGGTGTGTTCCCTTTTTTGCTTTGTTTTTTGAATATATTTTTGTTAAAAACAATATTTTGGAGTTTAAAAGGCTATTTTGATAGGAAATTTAATTTTAAGAACCTTTTCTGTAGATACATATGTTCAAAAACTACATAGAATTCACCCAGATGCTCCCTAGTGCATACGAACAAATTCACCCATTTCTCAAAAACGCAAAACGCACCCCTTTAAATGGTAGCACTCCACGGTTTTTCATATTTTGGGGTCCGTTTACCATATGAAATATTAAAACCCCTTTAACGTTGTAGTTCCATTTAGCTATGTTTTTTGAACATAATCAATAGCCTATTACACACGCGAAAGCCCGAGCACCAGCACTTTAGCAAAGTTGGTTCCGCTATTTCTTTGTACTCCAATGACTCTGAGAGTCATTGTGATTAAGAGCACCAAATCTGTTAACTTTTCTGAATTAGACGTATGTTAACGATCGATGAAATTAGTTATTTTTTATGATGCATTTATTTTATATACTCCTGTGACGTACCTATCAAGGAACTCCTCTAGCGTTTTTTCTAAGAAAGAAGACTTGGTCTGTATGACTTTGGCATTTGGTCCATTAACCTACAGAGTTTTGGTATATAGGTAACTTTAACCTTTTGTGAGGCCACTGGTATATGTCTCCATCACAAACTGTCTTTGAAGATATTAATTAGATGTGGTATTATAACATGCTCCATTTTGCCGCAATGACGATATATTTCATCTATTCCGGGTGATTTGAACAAGCCGACTTAACCGAAAGGTCTTGGCTTGAAACCGAAATGCGCCTTGGTGAGCATTAATAACTTAAAGAGATAAAACCAGAGAAAAAACTAGCTTAAAATAGGAAACTATAAAGAAATAACCGACATAAAAAATTTAAATACGGTTTTTTATTCAATATAGCATCTAATTATGTATTTATTATATTTCTTAATACATACAATTAAATGTATTTAATTTATTCATAATATAACACAAATTTTAAAATAAGATATCACCGAAATAAACCAATTAACGAATGTTTGAACTGAGAGTTCACCCCTGTTCATGTAATTTACGAAAATTCCCACATGCAAAAAAGTAATTTTGTCATGAATTCCCATTACTCTATTGTCTAAACGGTGATATATATCCCACAAATTTATTGCAGACCAAACACAAATATACAAGAAGGAAAAAAAACTAAACAGGAAAGTAAAAATGCAGAAAATGTCGAGCATGGAATTCTGAAAATACGACAAATTTTGTTCGTTTCGTTTGGTCTAACTTAATTAAAAATAGTGATTAATACACGTTTTGGCGTATGATTAATTACGGAACAGATGCTTTAAAAAACCGTGTCGTTGTACGAAGAAGAGTTCGACTACGAGAATTCGGTATCAAGTATTTGAAAATTTATTACCGACTAGGTAATTTTCAAAAAATTATTTTATGATGTAGTACAGTAAATTTAGGAAATAGGCTGGTGCATTTTTGTATATTGTTTATTTATTAAAATTTCTTTTTTAAACACAGACAAATAATAAAGGTTCCGAAGAAATGCGTCAATAGTTCAAGGGAACATGAGGAAATACCCATGCACTATAAAAAATATTAATAATGTGATTGGTGGCCACAGCTCAGTTAAAATATATTTTTATAACAAATTCGTAAGATAAGTATTATATTAGCATATGGAGATTGGGTGAATAAGGAGACAGCATTATACACCTATATAATCTGATCATATACAACTTTAGGGATTTTATTTTTCGTAATTTGTGTTACTACTAGTGTTACCAGTTTTACCGTTTTTGATATAGATATATAATTTTCAAGTTATGATCTACCGCTCTACCGCTAATCTTTCGCTAAGACTATTCTTCTACTAATTATATTAGAATTTATAAAAAAATATAACACAATTATTATATTTTATTTTTATTACGTGTATTTCTGTTTTTATTCAACAGCAATACTTTGAGTGGTGTAGGAAGAAGTCCCAACTGAAAGGAGACCACGCGGACGCCCTTGTCTCCGGTGGCGAGATAATATAGCAGGAGACCTAAGCACTATGGGCGTGGAGAATTCAATGGAGGTTGCTCAAGACAGAAAACAGTGGAGGCATGTTATCGAGTCGGCTAAAACCCACGAATGGTTGTTAAGCCACGGAGTAGTAGTAGTAGTAGTAATACTTTGAGTGCTATCGACTACGTCTCTATATTTTGGATCTTTGTTAGATTATTTTATTAATAAAAATGTTTTAGATACCAATGATCCAGATAATATCAACCTAAAAAATCCAGACAACTACAAGCCAACTTTGAGCTAGAAGAAGAGGTAAATAATGGACCAAGAATATTACAGCAGGAAGTTTATTCCGCAATAACACAGTTAAAGGATTGCAAAGCGGTAGGTCCTGATAACCTATAAGCAGAACTACTCAAACTAATGGACAACGAATCAATAGCACTAATGGTTGAATATCGAGAAATACCAACAGAATGGCTGAAATCTGAGTGTATGCACTTCCAAAAAAAAAACCAGGAGCCAAAAAATGGAAAGATTATCGTACTATAAACCTCATGAGTCATCTCCTAAAACTGTTCCTATATTTATAATTCATACCAGTATCTACAAGCTGTGTGAAAGTCAAATTTCCCTCAACCAGTTCGGGTTCACAAATACTGTTGGCACTAGAGAGGCTTTGTTTTTAGTACAAGCCTTATTTCAGAGATGCAGAGACGTCAACTGCGACGAATACGTATGTCTGGTTGATTATAAGAAAGCGTTTGATCGAGTACAGCACGCCAAGATGATGTAAATAATAAAAGAAACAGAAATCAGCAACCAAGATCTAAAAATAATTAGAAATCTTTACTGGAATCAGACAGCAAATCTCAGAGTTAAAGGAGAACACACTGACTATGTGAAAATTATGCGTGGGGTGAGTGCTGTATTTTGTCTCCTCTAATCTTCAACCTGTACTCTGAAAGAATATTTATCGAAGCATTGCACGAAACTGAAAAAGGTATTCTACTAAATGGTTACCGGCTAAACAACATCAGATATGCAGATGACACCATAATATTTACCGACAACTTAGAAGATCGACAAGTTCTTATGAACAACGTCAACCAATCCCCTGTGGAAAGAGTGAGGCACTACAACTACCTCGGCACCATAATAAATGAAGAATGGACCAACAACCAGGATATGTGCAGAAAACTGGAAGCATTTGAGATGTGGCTATATCGGAGAATGCTTAAGATCCCGTAGTCTGACCGAGTCACAAATGAGGAGGTCCTCAGACGAATGAATAAGAACGGAGGGGTACTGACCACCATCAAATCTCGAAAGTTACAGTCCTTCGGACATATTACGCGAAATTAATTCAGATATTCTCTCCTTCAAGCCATCCTGCAAGAAAAAATATTTGGAAAACGAGGTCCAGGAAGAAGAAGAACATCTTGGTTAAAGAACCTTAGAACCTGATTCAATACAACATCTGTGCAGCTTTTCCGCGCTGCTGCAGATAAGATAAAGATTGCCATGATGATCGCCAACATTCGTAAGGTATAAGCATATCAAGAAGAAGAAGAAGAAGAAGGGGTAGTTTTTTCATCAGATCTTGCATTTCGTCGATCTAAGAGTACTGGTTGATTGTTTACTGAAGCATTCAAATTTATCTATCACACTGCAAGTAGTTCTCTCCGTAGGACAATTACAGAGATCATAAAATAAGCGAAACGCGCTGAACGTTACCTGAACAGAATACCCATTTTGATAAAACAGATTTATTTTAGAAGACCCTGTTTAAATATATTAAAAATGTTAAAACATTATAGAAATTCAGACCAAACATCTAATAAATTGCTTCACTTTTTTTAAGACCATTACATTTTGGTATCTTATCATGAATTAAGATTACACTGACTGTAATAACCTTATGATTAAGCTACGAAATTTTTAGTCTACCTGTTCTATTATATTCAGGCACCAGAACTTCAATAATTCGGAGATTCTCATTTGAATGTTCAGATCCTAGTGTCCTAGACATTTAAACAATGCTCTTTTAAATTAAAGTGAACTAGTGTTGCACGGGACAGATATATATTCTTGTTTTAAAACTTCATCTTTTTTAAAATTAATGGAAAAAACCCCGTAGTTGGCTGTATACCATCATTTAAAAAAAACACAGAAGTTAAAACACTTAAAGCACTTCACACATGTGTGTTGTGGTATAAAAACAAACAAATATTTAAAACTTTATAAAAGTCTCGTCAACATTTAAGTTATGGCAGAACGTTTTTAATCTGAACAGATGATCCTCAGTGCCTTGTGTATTTGTTGCTAACAATAAAGTTGTCTATAAGACCTCCATGTATGGATTTACAGCATTCTAAATATTACATTTAATAATATTTTGACTCCAGGTCGATGACAATGGATAGATTTTTTAAAAATTACTTTAGGGACTACATGTCTCCTTGCTCGAATATTAACACGTGGTACTTGTCAGTTGAAACGACACAGACCAAGTTGGTTGGTTGTTAATATTCGAGCAGGGAGACATGTAGTCCCTAAAGTAGCTTTTAAAAAATCTATCCATTGTCATCGACCTGGAGTCAAAACATTATTAAATGTAATATTTAAAATGCTGTAAATCCATACCTGGAGGTCTTATAGACAGCTTTATTGTTAGCAACAAATACACAAGGCACTGAGGATGATCTGTTCAGATTGAAAACGTTCTGCCATAACTTAAATGTTGACGACACTTTTATAAAGTTTTAAATATTTGTTTGTTTTTATACCACAATACACACGTGTGAAGTGTTTTAACGTCTGTGTTTTTTTTTCATCTTTTTTTATTCCACGCATTCATCAAAGGGCGCAAACATAAACATAGACTTAGACCACTGTTTAGTGATCTCAACACTAAGGGCTAGAATTTCAAATTCTAACAAAGAAAAAAAAATAGATAGAAAGAAATGGAATGTACAGAAGCTGAGAGATGCAACTGTTGCAAAACAGTACTGGGAAAATATTACTAATAGGTTAAGAAATCAAAGTCCAAGCGAAGAAGACCAGAGAGATATGATTCCTACTGGAACATGATACAGGAAGATATTGAGTCAGCAACACAAGATAAAATAGGAACAGAAACTTGTACCCTAAAAAATCACTGGTTTGACGATGAATGCAAAGACGCATCACAGAAAAAAATGCAACATATGCAAAAATGCTTACCCGCCTAACTAGAATAAGTGTAGAGAATTACCAGACAAAGAGAAGAGAAGAAAAGAAAAAACACAGAATGAAGAAACGAAACCATTTAAAAAAGGAACTTTAATATATAGAAAACCTCAACAGAGAGAAATAATTCAGAACATTTTATAAGAAAGTTAACATCAACAGAAAAACACAAATCAATGTAGAAGTTTGAATGGCGATCTATTAACAACAAGAACAGACGTACTAAATTCATGGACGGAATATTTTAACCAGATACTTAATATAGAGGAAGAAGAAGAAAACCCGGAAGACGAAAGCTGTGAGGTAAGCGGACCAGACGAGAGGGAGGAGAATCCACCAACGATCCTGAAAATTAAAGACGCTGTAAACAAACTAGCCAGAAACAAATCATCCGGAATAGATAATCTCCCAGCGGAATTATATAAAGAAGGTGGCCACGATATCATAATAGCGCTACAGCAGCTAATAAAAGAAATATGGATACATGAGTCCCTTCCCAGTGATTGGAATATTGGAATACTTTGCACCATACACAGAAAGGGAGATATCTTTGAATGCTCTAACTATCGAGGAATTACGCTCCTAAATGCAGCGTATAAAATATTTTCCAATATACTATGCCATCGTATGGCACCATATGCAGAGCGAATAATGGAACAATACCAGGCTGGTTTCAGAATGGTAAATCAACAATTCATCAAATTTCAACCCTGAGACAAATTCTAGAGAAAACACTGGAATACGGTGTAGACACGCACCATATATTTATAGACTACAAGGCAGCCTACAACTCTGTAAATAGAAGAGAATTGTTTAGAACAATGATGGACCTAGGAGTACCAAATCAGTTCGTAAGTCTAACCAAACTAACCCTTGAACAAGTTGAATGCAGAGTACGAATCCAGGGGTAACTCTCTAAACCTTTTAATACAAATAACGGGGTACGTCAGGGAGACCCACTCTCCTGTATACTATTATTAACGAATGAAACGAAAATTAAACTACCGCAGAGATAAACCGCAGAATTTGCACGGCTAATAGATGCTATTTTGGGCTTAATCTCCTTTTTAAATCTACAGTTATATCAAGAAATACAAAAGTAAAACTCTACAAAACAATAATACGCCCAGTCCTAACATATGGTTCAGAAACCTGGAGTTTAACAAAAAGCAATGAAAACATGTTTTCGTTTGAAAGAAATGGATGTTTCGAAAGAAAAATACTAAGGCGAATCTATGGAGCGGTAAATGAAAATGGTATCTGAAGAAGACGATACAACTTCGAACACTATAGAATATACCAGGAACCAGATGTCGTAAAACACATTAAGATAGGACGTCTGGGGTGGGTAGGCCATGTAATGCGATTGGAGCAAACCGATCCAGCTAGAAAAACGCTTCTTGCTACACCTATTGGTCAAAGAAGAAAAGGAAGACCCAGAACAAGATTCCTAGATAACATAGACCAAGATATGAGAAATATGGAAATACGTGCTTGGCGGAGGAAGGCCATATGTAGGGACAACTGAATTAGAATTCTTGGGGAGGCTAGGACCCACACAGGGTTGTAAAGCCAAAATGATGATGAAGCATTCATCAAATAATTCATCTCTGTTTATTAAATGATTGCGATTTCCTACTTACGCGATTTTAATCTTCTAGCTACGTTTTAAAATATCTCGTTCATTAAAAATATTTCGGACAAGGTGGGTGACTGTTATTATATACATACACCTATATAAATACATGTATAATGGTTTGCATCACCGCAGTCGAAGTACAAATTGAAACAAAATATAATTTATCAATTTTAAATTTAGAGACAGGTGGCTTAGTCTGTTTAACTTATATTATAACTCTTTAATAGCTTTTTATTTGTTCAAACCATTAATTTGCCTCTGTGCTACTAAAATATTTTTTCAATTTACTTTTTTCCATTGACCTACTAATGCAACTATAGATAATGCTTTTTATCGCGGCCAGTTGTTATGTACAAAATGGAAGTAGTTCGACTTAGTCATATTAAATAGCATGTGGATTTTACATTATTTTTACAGACAAATTAGTGCTCCACAAAATAGATAAGAGAAAACATTATGTATATCGTCAAATTTTGGAGTCTAATAGTTTTTAGAAAAATATTTATTAGCAATCAGAACACACATACAATTTTCTACGTCAATTTGTTGACTATACAGACGTTAACAAATCATTCAATGGACGCGTGGTTCAAGATATGAATGACATATTATACATATATATATATATATATATATATATATATATATATATATATATATATATATATATATATATATATATATATATGAATGATATTTTGTCTGCGATTTTTTAGTTTATCATTTGATGCTTCTTTCTGTTATCACGTATTTTACATAAGGCGCGTTTAATTATTCGTGCAGAACTTTTATATAAGAGTATTTTAAAGGATAGCTTATATATATAATGCCAACTAGCTCGAATAGTTTTTAGATATATTATATTTTCCGAAAGGTTTCCACGGTTAGTACAATTAAACCTAGTGCTAATATTAATACTATAACAGGAATTAATACTAAACTTAACAGTTTTCCGGGTATCACCGTGTCGATTTTCATTGTGCTGAGCTTTCGACATTGTCTTCGATGTCTTCTTTAGGGGTTCTCCAAACTTTTTTTTTTATTTATGGACAAAACTTTTTATTTTTATTTTTTTATCATGTGGCATTAAACAATACAACTATCAATGTTCACCCTTCTATCACTAACTTCTATATTTTAGTAATTAGTAATTTAATCATTTAAACCCTGGTCGATAACTGATCAATTATCATTAAATCAGCTATCTCCGCCAGGCGTCCACCAGTGTCACTTCCCACCCAGTAAACAGCAACTGAGTAGGGATGAGAAAAAAGCTGGTCTCCTGTCACACAATAAGCCTTCTCTCACTCTATACTGATTTCCGCCATTATTATTGTTTATGCATCGAGCGTAATGGTAACGTTTACAATTATGACTTTACCTTCTCAGTGCAATTCTTAATAAATTTATTATTAATTTTCAAGACCGAGCTTACTCAGCTTGTTTTTCCAAACATAGCTTACCAGTTTAAAAACCATAATTGGACGAGCAATATTGACGGCAAAACATAAATATGTCGATGATCTGAATGCGACCATTCTGATTTTCTTCCAGGAAAGTTGTTTTCGTTTAAATCAGTTGCCACAGTGATAAAGCATGCATGATGTTGTCAATAATTATCCTACAGAGTTTTTGAATTTATTGGAATTGCCTGGATTCCCACCTACCAATTTACCATTAAAAGTAGGATCAGTTGTCATTATGGTGCGTAACATAAATCAACTTCGACTGTGCAAAGGAACGACGCGGGCTGTGAAATTGGTAATGAATAATGTCATTAAGGCATCAATCATCAAGGAAAAATACAAAGAAAAATGCCTTGATTCCACGTTTAATGATCATTCCAACTAAATACCATTTGCTTTTAAACGTTTACAATTTTTTGTACGTTGGACATTTGGAATTACAATAAAAAAATCACAAAACTAACTTGGAATTTCCATGTTTCGCGCATGGACAATTATTCTCACGTCGGAAATCCGTCATCCCTATCTTATTCGTTTCTATTTCGTATTTATGCAACGCAAAAAAATATTGTTTATCAGAAAGCATTAAATTGATTTAACTTGTCTCATATCATATGGGGTTTTTGGTTTTTTTCTGTTAATTTTTTAGACATTATTTAATTCTAAGACGATACGGAATTCGATTGAAGGCTATATATGCTTTTGGTGTGTATTTATTTTGATTATTCTGCCTATAATTATTTTATTGACAGACGCTTTAAATAGATTACTAGTTATCGTTAAAAGCTATTTTCTCAGATTTAAACCATAGTATTCTTCTTCTCTAAATTTCTGACTTTCCGAATACTTCGCATCTTGCAGGATTATTTTTTGTAATCTATATTTAGTGCCGTTTCTTATTTTGTATCCATTTTCTCCATTCTTCGTAGTACGGTCCCATTGGTTATTTTGTCTGCCCATGATATCAATAGGATTCACCGGTATAGACACATCTCGAAGGCTTTAAGTTTCTTCTCAATCGCTTCAGTGAATGTCCAGGATTAAACTCCATAGTATTAAGAATATATAACATCGAATGTGCCTTATTTTGATGTTCAGATTATAATATTAGAGTGGAAAATATTTAAATTTGGGTATATAGTCTTCATCATCAGTATATTGTTCAGTCGTTCTCTATATACCATGCGGTCCATATGTATGGAATAAATTCATTTTTAACGTTATTATGTACTATGTGAAAAAAACCTGAAACAGGTCTTTTTACGATAAACGATTATTATTAATAAACGATTTTTATTCTTAAATTGACAATTTACAGTATAAAAATATTATCCCCCTCTAGCACCCCCTTTGAATTACAAGCACCCCCTCGAAAAATTTAAATAACCAAGGGGGTCGTGTAATACCTTGTAAGAAAGAGATTTTAGTCGTTTGTTCAGCAATATATAGTTTTTTAAGTTTGGTGCAATCATAACTGAGAATAGTGATTTTTAAGATTTAAAGTTAAGTAAAATTTTAATAATAACATTTAGAATGTAATTTTCAATGTTCTTTACAATTAAATTAAATGTTTAAAATGACCACCATTCACTCCTTGACAATAACCGAGGCGATTTTGCAATTCTCGTAAAACATTTTGTACGACCTCGGGGGTTCTTCTTCTTCATGTGCCTTGTCCGTTCCGAACGTTGGCAATCAACATGGCTATTCTGACTTTGTTTACGGCAGATCTGAATAGTTCAGCAGATGACAATCCGAACCATTGCCGCAAGTTTTGGGGTCACGAGTGTCTTCTCCTCCCTGGACCCCTTCTGCTGTCTATTTTCCCTTGAACGATCAGCTGTAGTGCTCTATATTTATTATGTCTCATAACGTGACCCAAGTATTCCAACTTTCTTTTCTTTATACGTATTCCTACCTCTCTCTCTTTACCTATCCGGCGTAGTACCTCTTCGTTGGTCACGTGCTCAGTTCAGGATATACGTAATATACTTCGGTAAGCCCACATTTCGAAGGCCTCTTCTTTTTTTCATCAATGTTGCGGTCATTGTCCACGCCTCCATTCCATATAACAAAACCGGGAATACATAACATTTCAGAAGTCGAATTTTGAGAGGTAGGGTGAGGCTTTTAGAGGTGAAAATTTGCTTCATGCTAGTGAACGATACTCTTGCCTTTTCTACTCTTATACGTATTTCTTTCGCTTGATCCCAATTTGAGTTAATTGTTGTTCCCAAGTAGATGTACGACCTCGGGGGTTATTTTGTTAATTTCTTCCGCTAACCTAACTTTTTAAATCAGAAATACTGTTTGGTCTAATAAAATATACTTCAGATTTTAGATAACCCCATAAGAAGTAATCGAGAGGAGTCAAATCGGGGATCTAGCCGGCTATTCGATCGTTCTACCACCTTTCGGTCTTGCAATCCACCTATTGGAACAAACCTCATTTAAATAATTTCTAATTAAAAGTGCAAAATGCGGTGGAGCTCCGTCTTGTTAGTAGTAAATAGATCAATTTATCTCATTTGGATGATTAACATTAGGAAAAAATCTTCGTAATTTTATTGTTAATGATACCACAAACGTTAACTTTTTTAGGATATTGCGTGTGAGTCTCACACAGCCAGTGAGGATTTTCTCTGCTCCAATATCTACGGTTCTATTTGTTAACCGTTCTGTTTAAATGAAACTTTATCAGAAAAACTATCTTGTTTATGAACCGCAAATCTGCGTTCATTCTGTCCATCATTTCATATAATTCTTTCCTTCTGTCAGGATTATCTTTATTTGTGATAGAGACATTATCAAAATTTTACTTAACTTTAAATCTTAAAAATCACTTTTTTCAGTTATGATTGAACCAATCTTAAAAGAACTTTATATTGCTGAACAGAGGACTAAAATCCCTTTTTAACAAGGTGTCACACGACCCTCTTTGTTATTTAAAATTTTCGAGAGAGTGCTTATAATTCAAAGGGGGTGCTGGAGGGGGATAATATTTTTATACTGTTAATTGTCAATTTAAGAATAAAAATCGACCTGTCAGATTTTTTTCACATAGTACATAATAACGCTAAAAATTAATTTATTCCATACATATGGACCGCATGGTATAACTATTCCTTCGTCACGAATTAGGTGGCGTAAACTCTTTGACAAAGGAAGGCTTCAAAAAAAGAGTGTGCGGCAAATACGGAATAATTACAACAAGGAAAAAAAATGTATTAAATAAAGATACAATTTATTAAATTGCTCAATTTGCTGTAACACTTTCAAACCAGTTTGTCTTGCAAATATAAGTCAGTTAAGCACAATAAACTGCATACCAAAAAATAGCGTTACGATTTATGTGCCATTTGCTGGGCCTACAGTTTTAGTTTATAGTAGTTGGCCCTTATTATTTCACCTAAAAAACCTAAAGTGTAAGGGCGTTGTTTGTTGTTCCTACTGGCTTCGTTAGGATTATGTGGCGAAACAGATTGTACCCACTCCTATACGAATAATAAAGCTAGCTAGCATAGAAAACTACACCTGTATATTTTAGGCCAATTCTGGGATAAAACATTCTTATATTGTAAAAAAATTACACGTAGCATCTAAGCTATTAACTTAAATCTCTGGGTGCCACTTTCGAGGTAGGTGTGCTGGCCATGGATTATTTGATATCTGGCATAAGTTGTAATTTTGCAAATACTATACTCAATTGATCTTTGCACAAATTAATCAACCAGATGGCGAAATCGGGAGCACGTAAAAAAAATGTAGGGGATCGGTAGCTGTGTCATCTTTGGGTTAATGTTCAAAAATTTTTTCAGCGTAAATTTTTTTTATGAATGGATGATAAAAGCGAGCACCGACCGGCGTATTGGCGGGCTAGTCCGTTTTGAGTATAATCATTTAAAAACTACCCTTAACAAGAACACAAAGATCATACAGTTTTATTTTTTGTTAAGTGAGGTTTTTTATAATTTTGTTTGACAGTAAATACTACTAAGGAAAATAATGTTTTCATATTTATATTAAAATGAAAACAATTTAGAATCTTTAAATAAATTCCACAGCTACAAATAACATTTTCCCAAATTTCCCTGTACTACTTACTTTACATTTTTAGTTCTTTTGGTTTCTTTGGGGTTCAGTAAATTCATATAAAGACTTTCGAGAAATAAAATCATAGTGCAGGACTTAAAATTTCATGTACCCGCGATTTTTAATTAAAGTGATGTAGGTCATGGTACTTGTGATCCTACACCTGAAAAGATGCGGTTTTATCTTTTTTCTCTCGCTCTCGCTTCGAATATTTTTTTACATTGGTCAGGACCGAATCATTAAAATATAATAAAAAGTGCAACTATTGTTTAGAAATATAACTAGTATTTTTTTATATAGTATAACTAGTTAAAACAAATTAATGAGTCAGGCATATAAAGTATTAAATTTACTTACATAATAGCTATATCGCAGACGCTGAATTAGGTCCATTTTAACAAAAATTCATTTTATATTTTTTTTTTTGAAAAATGGCATTGGCAGAGCCAATGAGCCAGATTTGTTTTTGTTTGTTTTTAAAGTCGAGTGTGTTTAATTATTATTGATTGCAGATTCATAGTCAAAATTTTCTTATTATCAGAATGTTAGTACTACATATACCTAATATTGTTTTTATGAACACATAAATTTTGTTTTAATATATTTTTATTTTGTTTTTTCATTCTCTTATCTTATTGTTTTTTTGTTGTTATTTTGATTTATAATTTAAAACGATCAAAATTGCCGGTTTCGACATTTTCACATAATTTACTAATAATTTATTTGATCAAAACAGAACGTACACGTATGTTAAACTTATAATTTATTTAGTTATGGTACACAACAGACAAAACGTTACCTTTAAAATACTTTTGTATTTGCTATTTGTAAAAATGTAAAATGCTAATTTTCACTAAAGTTTTTGACGAGACTATTTCTATCTTCCTCTGTCTTTTGCTTCTCTTCTCCAGTCTAAGTCACCTACTTCCTTTAAGTCACTTTCAACCTTTGTCTCTCTGTATATTCCTCACCTTCTACTTCCTATGTACCTCCTACGTAAGACTTCACAATTAAACTGGAATTCTTTAGGTATGGCCTAACCACCTTATTCTTTGCGCTTTGGCGCATGCCGTAATTTTAGGCCCTTTGTACTGCACATATACTTCGTAGTTGGTTCTTTTATCTATTAGTCCTCACTCTTTTTCCATTCCATTTTTAATTATCTTGAGCACCCACGTCTCGCATGCATAGTTGGTTCCTACTACTGTTCGGTATATTCTCATTTTTGTATTCTTGGATAAATACTTAGTCCTCAATAGAGTTCTTAGACTGCTATATTTTTTGTTGCCTTTTGCCAGTCTTGCGCTTATCTCGTTCTTCTTCCAGCCGCCCTCTTCTACAGTGGTTCTTTAAGAAGTGACTTTAGTTCCAAATTTACTTCCTTAATCTTAGTTCCTCCCCATAATCATGTATTTTAATTTATTTTGATTTTTTTAATAATAATTTCCGGCCCATGCTTATTGTTTTCATTTTTATTTTTTTAAATACCCTCATCAATTCTATCTTTGTCTTCGCCAGAAGTGTTAAGTTATCGGCAAAAGCTAGATATGGGTGCTGCTTGCTGAAAATTGTTCATTTCTAAATTACTGATTTTTATTATCGTTTCCAGAAGTAAATTGAACAAAGTTGTTAATGCTTGCCTTATCCCCCATTAAACTTAAAAAGTATATTTTAGTCTTAGCCATTCCACATAACTTTATTTTTGGTTCTGCTTAAGGTCACCTTTGTTATTCTTAGAAACTTAATTATACCGTAGGTTTCTTTAAAATCAATGAATATTGTTTGAACAGCTTGTCTGAATTTCTACAAAAGCAAAAAATTGATCCATTGTAGATCTGATAATGTTAATGATAATCATTCAATTAAAATATTGTTTATTTCCCAAATATATATATATATATATATATATATATATATATATATATCCGGTTTTTTAGGCGTTACGCCCGTCCGGTAGGGATCTATGGAGGAGTATCACCGAGCCGCAAGCCCTTATCTCTTGCCGTACTGCTCCACCATAGGCCGATCAGATCTCAGCATATCCTAGTCTAAGCCGCAGATTCATCTAGAATTTTAAACTGCTGCGTTAGACTTTTTGTTTTCTGTACACAGAGCTGGGGCTCGATCCCACATCCACTGAACCATTCGACAGTGAAGCGAATGAGAGGCAGCCGCACAGCCCGCTGAGCTATCTGACCGACTGTTTCCCAAATACATCCAATTAATTTAGCTACTTGCTTTTGATAATAGCTCTCTGCATGCTTTCTGCACTTGTCTCATTTGCTCTTTTTTTTTGTTGTTTAGGTTTAATTGTGTCAATTATTTCTTATTCTGTTGATATGTCATGTGTACCTTGACATTCTAATCATGTTTGCTAGGCTGTTTCCTCTTTGTCATGTCCATTTAATAGCGCATCAAAGATATTACATGATCTTATTTACGTACTCTTGATCTGATAACTCTTTTTTTGTCTTCCTTACTGCCTGATAGAAACACTTAATTTTTTTGTTTCAAAACTTTTATTCGATATCTTGGATTTTTTTCATTGAACTGTAATTTTAGCGCTCTGCATACGTTTTTTAAACTCTCTTTATTTTTTGTAGTTCAAGCCATTTAATTAAACCCAGCCTATGAGAAATGTTAACCCTTATGAATTATGATCGGGTGTAACAATTCATTGGAGCAAGGTGTGTTAACTCGTGTATAAAACAGGAGTCACCCCACCGTTCTCCAATGCTCTAGACCATCCCTTTTCCCTTTATAGCACTCTGATGCGCTATAGAGGCACAGCAATCAGCCAAATGCTCTTCATATGGAGGTCCTGGGTAATAGAACCCCAACATGGTTTCCTAACCGATTTGCAAAAACTCAGGACAGCGCATTTTCGCTATATTCCTGTTATCTTAATGTGGCTTATCCGCGAGATTTTTTGTAGTTTCAAGGAGTCGAGCTTTTATATGCTGTAGCTGTTATTTTTTGTCTTTAATAGAGTATAGACCACATGTTGCTTCGTGTGATGGTATAAGATGGTATCTTAAAATATGGAGTAGCTGTTTGTAGCCGGAAGTTTAAACCTTATCGGCCTTATCATTTGGATCTATTGGTTAGTTCGAATTAGTTTCTAATTATACGGAATAGACACTAATAGTGTTTCTTCATCTTTTTTAATTTATTTTTCACAATTTACTATTTCCCTTTCCACCATACTTTTATATTAGATAGTTACATTATTTTTTTAAATTTTGCTTTATCATTCTAATTTAACAAAATTATTCTAGAGTTTTCATTTTTACTTAGTAAAGCGCTCTTAAGGACGTAACTTAAAACTTTTGAAGGTTAATTTTTACATGTGTTTTTCCCTCTCTGTATAAAACTACCTTGTATTATAAGTAATTAAAAATTATTAATTTTGTTACCGTATTGATTTTGCTAATTTTGTTTAACAATATTTTTTTTGTTTTTAGTTTTATGAATTATTTATAACTCAACATCTTGCATGGCGCCCATATTTGTATTCCTGAAATTTATTGGGAATAACTCATCCTAGACCAGACTAGTTTAAGTCCTCCTTATGCGTTCTTTTCTACTCTCAGTATCTATATAGTCTGATTTTATTCAATTTTTGTTTTTGTGCTTATAGCCAAATTATTTGTTATAAATTAAGGCTTTAGCAGATAGTTCTTGTCAGTACTTTGGCACCCAACGTGAGGAAGATCTTGTACTTTTTTGTAGGTCAGACTATTTTTGTTGAATAAATACACAGCAATTGATTTTATTACCAGTCTCGGATTTTCTAATAGTTGTTTCTTTTATCGATACTGTCATTTGTTTATTTTTCTTATACAGCGTGTCGTTTATACGATTATCTATAATTTTTTTTGTAGTTGAATAATAAAACTTGATTTAGTTTACTAACAGATAATACATAGGTAGTTCATTTTAGGAATTAAAGTTGTTGGTTGATATTGAGGTTGTTCGTTGGACTTTTTAAATTGTTAAATAGTTGGACATATTAAGTTATAGATATTGCAATATATGCAAAAGTTAAATAATTTTGGATCATTGGAGAATATTAAATTTGATCGTTGTTGAGTTTTTAATGGAGAACTGTCTACATTAACCAATTAGCAAACATATGATAGCCATCCATTAAGTATACCAGAATTCTAAAACGGGTATTATAAATAAATGGAAGAGTACAATATGATAATGGATGTGGTACGACCGATTTATAACAGCGGCTTTCCCAAAAAAATTTCACGTAATATTAAATTGCGTAATTTATTGTTCCTTCCCTTTTTTTTATTAGATTTTACGTCATAGGTCAGGTATAACCAGCAACCCTAATGTTTGACTAATTTATTAGAAAAAAATTACTGGAGATAATGTAATAGTAAAGAGAGAAAAACTTCAACTTTAAAGGAGATAACTTTAACTAACACAATATCTGAAAGAAAATTATGAGAATAATAGGAATTGAGAAATCTTTATACTAGGAGATCTAAACGGCAGAGTAGGAAGAGAAGAAAATAACAGAGTCGTAGGACGATATGGAGAACACATAACCAATGACAATGGAATGCGTCTTGAGATTTTTGTGAAACAATATCTCTCAAAATTATAAATGGATTTTTTCAACATAGAGACATTCACAAATTTATATGGATACAACCTACTAGAAATCTGCGCTCGATAATCGACTATGTAATCCAACGTCAAACTTCCCAGCTGAAAACAACTGACGTAAGAGTATACCGTGGATCAGAATGTGGATCTGACCATCGTTTAGTTATAGCCAACGTGATATTTATCTATCGCAAAAACAATAACACTCAGGTACAGAATATAGAAAAAGGACAAGAAGTAACATCTCCTAAATATAACCTAGAAAGCTTAAAAGAAGATTCAACAAAATTTCTTTACAAATTACGACTGGCCACAAAACTACAAAATGTGGATCGAGAAAATGTATCAGCGGAAGAATTATACCAGCAGCTTAAAGATGCATTCATGAGGCTGCAAGTGAAGCTTTGGTTTATAACGACAAACATAAAACAAAAAATCAAGAATGGTGGTCGGAGAATATGCAAACGTTAGTCAACAAGAAGAAAACTACTTATCAGTAATGGATGTCAACGAGTAATAAGGAATATTACAAGATATATCAAAAATTAAATCGAGATGTAAAAGTAGAAATAGTGAAAAATAAAAATGAGATGTGGGATCGAAGATGTGTAGAGGTGGATAGATATATGGGTGGAACAAGAGTTGGGTAAGCTTGGAAGGTGATAAAGTCTCTCCGGAGAGAAGGAAAGGAAAAATCTAACTTACAGTTAATAGATCTTAAACAGTGGAAACACCATTATGAGGTCTTACTGACAGAGGATATATGTAAATTCCAAGAGATCGAAATGGAAGAGTTAAACGATGCCCTCAAAAGATCGAAAAATGGTAAAGCAGCAGGACCTGGAGACATTCCAATTGAGTTGGTAAAGTATGGACCAAAAATATTACATGAGATGTTGGTTCAACTATTTAACAAATGCTTAAAAGGACAAAATATCCCTGACGATTGAAATATTGGATACATCAGCTCAATATTCAAGAAAGGGGATAAACGCAAATGCTCTAATTATAGGGGAATAACTGTTACCAGCTCAGTGGGGAGATTATACTGTCGAATAATAAAAGAAAAAATATAATCAGAATACAAAGACATAGAAGAACAAAATGGATTTCGTGCATGAAGATCGTGCACTGATGGTATATTCGTTTTGCAGCAGGTAATCGAAAAACGGAAGGCAAAAAATCTATCTACCCACCTACTGTTTGTAAATTTAGAGAAGGCATACAATACGGTACCTTTGAAAAAACTGTTTCAAACATTGACGAAAGTAGGTCTTAGTAGAGAGTTTGTGAATGCTATCGCAAATATATACAAAAATACAAGAAGTGTCGTTAAAGAAGGAAACTTTATATCTGAATCATTTCCAATAACAGGGGGCTTAAACAAGGATGTTGTCTATCTCCAACCTTATTTAAAATATATATTCAATCATCGCTAGAGCAGTGGAGGAAACAAGTATCCGGAATGGGAATAGACATTGGCGATGGTAAATGTCTAACAACTTTATTTTTCGCAGATGATCAGGTAGTCATAGCGAATGATGAGGAAAACATGGACTACATGTTTAGAAAACTCAAGAAAGAGTATGAAAAATGGGGCCTCAATATGAATATGTCAAAGATAGAGTATCTTAAAATAGAAGATGACGAAGAAGATCCAGAGTTAGAAATTCGAAACACAAAAACATGCAATGAATATAAATATCTCGGATCTATAATATCTAAGGAAGGTACTACCAGAAGAGACATCGACAACAGGACGCAGCAGGGAAAAAAAGCGATTAACATTCTAAACTCTCTACTATGGTATAAAGATATTAGGGAAGGCACTACCAGAAGAGACATCGAAAACAGAACGCAGCAGGGAAAAAAAGCGGTTAACATTCTAAACTCTCTATTATGGTCTAAAGATATTAGGCAAGAAACAAAATTGACAATCTATCGAACTCTATATTCCAGTGTAGACAGAATTGAAACCAGACAACTAGTGTCGTATGGTCACGCGAAGCGAATGAATGGCCAAAGCAAGCTTTAAATTACATACCACAACAAAGAAGAAGAAGGGGAAGACAATCAGTTGCCTGGGAAGAAAATGTACGACACCTAATGAGAGATAGAGCCATCAAAGAAGACGAATGGATGGACAGAGAACGATGGCGGTCGAAATGCGAGAAGCGGCAGAGGCTGTAGGAACCTCGCTTATATATATATATATATATATATATATATATATATATATATATATATATATATATTGTTATGATGTTTTGTTTTGTATATGAGCAATGAGTGTTTAAAATAAAATATATGAGTATAGGGTTTTTATCGCGGTCCTCACAGAATTAGTTTGTAAGTACTTTTTTAAATTATCTTTATTATAACTATTATGAAACAGACATAACGATATAAATTTAAAACAACCTATCTAAAATTTGAAATTCTCACAATTATTATATTATATTAACAAAATTTGGTACCTTTCTATCACTGAACGCCTAAAGTTTTCCAAAATCAAAGTTATAATCACCACTAAATATCTTCTTAATCAGCCTCGGTTATCCTTGTATTTGTGAAATTGCATATAGATAGTATAATTTAAAATTCTTGTAATTTCCATATAATATACTATATTCCTGTATTGAACTATCTATATTGAATTAATTTATTCTCCAACTGTATCTGACTTAATGAATTCTGCTAAGTTAATCCTTTCTTCTTATTTAATTTAATTATAACTGTCTTGAACTAACTTTCTTGATAAATCTAATTTAATAACTTAATTGTACCTGACTGACTGACTTCTTCTCACTTAATCCTTTTTTCTAACTTAATTTAACTTAATCACTTCATGAATTCTTCTCACTTAATCAATTGTAACTGACTGACTGACTTCTTACTTAATGAATGCCTTCTACTATCTTAATAATTGACAGTAACTGAGTTAGTAACTGTAACTTACTTTCTGACTGACTGAATGTAACTTAATTCTTGAATTCTTCTAAATAACTCACTTAATAATTGACTGTAACTGAATAATTGACTGTAACTTAATGACTTCGTGTAACTTAATGCCTTGAATTCTTCTAACTAACTAATTTCACGAATCAACTGTAACTTACTTAATAATCCCTTGCTCCAAATTACATGGTTTATATATCTTTTCATGGTTCCAGAATCGGGAAAGAAATCATGTTTTAAACTTTGCATCTCATCCGTAGATGAAAGTTCTGGAATCATCTACTATGCAAATAGGGCTAATAGTCCTGTGTATTGACGTTTTCCAGAAAATTCTAGTGAGAACCTTATGGACATTTAGGCTTTCAGGTCAGAATTCACTATTATATATATAAACCAAATATCTTACACTAATATACTACTATTTACATCCATAATTATATTTAAATTAAAATCCCAAACTAATAAATATGTCAAATATGTAAAAATGTCAAATAACACAGTGTATATTTGGTTCCCTATGCACAAGACTCACTTAAATATATTTATTTATAGAATAAAATAAAATAAAAATTTTTAAAAACTTAATCCTATGCTAAATTTTCAAAAACACCCTCATATAATTAATTCTTTAATAATATTCGCTAGTATATAACTTATAATTATTTCTTTAACCACCATTTAAGTAAGTTTATTAATTAAACATAATATTACTATGCTAATTTCTTGTATATCTAATTATTATTCCAATATATATATATATATATATATAATATATATATATATATATATATATATATATATATATATATATATATATATATAATAGGAATTGAAATTTATATTGAGACAAATGAAAAAAAAAAGAAAAATTTAATTCAAAATTTGTAATAACATGTTTAATGAAAAGTGAAAGTTCAGATTAAATTAACATATACTAGAATTAGTAAGATTGATCCTAATTTATTTTTTCTCAATTAAATGTACTATTTTCATAAATAGTGTAGTGGTAAGACTTAATCTTTCTAAATTGTGGGATGTATTTTTAAGCTAGATTTTTTTTCTCTATTTATAATCAACTATAATGCACCTAAAAAGACGTCAGATTATATAAATCATTTGTAAGGAATGATTTATATAATCTACTTTTTATTGTCTTTTTTAACGGTCTACATAATTTTCTTCGACTATAAAAGTTGAAAACAGAATAAATGTTTCACTGGTTTTGAATTGAAATTAGGCTTTTGTTTTACACCTGAAACAGTACATGAAAATTAACGTTATA
The DNA here is from genome assembly GCA_918026665.1 of Diabrotica balteata. Taxonomy (NCBI): domain Eukaryota; kingdom Metazoa; phylum Arthropoda; class Insecta; order Coleoptera; family Chrysomelidae; genus Diabrotica; species Diabrotica balteata. The sequence goes on from OU898278.1 coordinate 64,695,300, forward strand.
ATTGAAAAAAGTACCTAGTGAGAACGTAATAAGAAGTAGCTCAAGTTAGGATAAGTACAGTGAAAAATAAGAAAATATAAAAAATGTCTTTAATTTGTATCGATTTCTTATTAGAATATAATATATTATAACACACACATATATATATATATATATATATATATATATATATATATATATATATATATATATATATATATATATATATATATATATATATAGTTTCCTAGAATGGTTAGTAAAGACAGAACCATTGCTTGAATTATTAGTCATCTTCATTGATATATTATTGTAGATTTTTGGGATTACTTGAAGAGTTCGTTTAGTCGTTGATTGATAGTTAGATTTTTAAGAATTACGTTAACGTGTTAAATGAATAATATTTAGATGTCTTGTGTTAGAAATAAGTTGTGTGATACATACTATCTGCAATACTTTATTTCCATAATTAGTTTTAGTATATCGTCTGTTACTTCTAGTCAGAATCTAATTGTATAAGTGCTGTCTTATTTATAGAAATATACATTGTAAGGGTAAATCAAGCTTGCCATTCTTTCATATATACTATTTGTTTACAATTTTTATTTACCTATCTGTATAATCGTAAATAAGACAGTTGGCTGAAGATTCCTTTTACGATTGTGCAATCTAGATTTTTTAAGCTATGCTTTGATAAAGTAATGTTTCTCATATTATAATTTCTTTTTTTTTATATTGTAAAGTTTTTATTAATTCTAATTTATTTACTTTCTTTTCCTTATTCTAATTCACTAAAACACAATAATTTATATCAATTTATTATACCACTTATTCGATATAACAATTTATTTTCGACTAACTCATTGTTTACATAAAATGTCCCACATATACCCAATAACCGTTAGACTGGAACCCTGGCGAAGAATCGATGACCTTCTCGACTAGTATGAAAGGTAAACATGTTCTTATCGAAGGGTCGGGCCCGTGGATGTTACCTGAAGATTCCGCGGGCTGGTGTATGATCTAGAAAGACTTGAATGAAAAAGGATATTTATAGTTTAGATATTATGAGTCAAATCGATTAACGTCCCTATATGTTATCGTACTATTGGTCACCATATATGTAATAACGATTGATTGTCATCTTCTACATATAGCACTTTACCAACTGTAGGCTGCTGATTTTCCAACTGTTCCAGGTGACAACTTTTTGTTATATATCCTCGCGATATCTTTTTCGGTATACACATTGAGGTCTTGAGTGACCATTGAGATATTGAGATATCTTCAGGAATTATAAAAATATCCTTTTTAATTCGATAGTCATTTCAAAACTGATCCCTCTTCTGTCTGCGTAATTTGATATAAACTCGTATAAAATTTAGACCTAAAACTTAATAAAAGTTTGTGCAAAACAAAAATTTAATGAACATACACAAAATTAAAATATTGAACTACTACTAAGTTTCTGAAAATATAACGAGTACGGAATAGACCACACAAGTTAATCAAAATAGAAATCATTTCCAGACCAGGACGGATCTGTGAAAAAAATACTATATTTGGATGTGAGACGTAGCATTCGAATTTTTGCAGAACTAGTGAGGTGACTTCAGTAATAATAATTGACTTATTCTCCCTCACAAATAGATCGGAAACATTAACACAAAAATTTTAATATTTAAAAATTACTAAAAATATCGATAAATCTCTCCTTTCTGATAGTTACCGAGATATTCTATTTGTTTATAAGCCAAAAAATTGTTTATAATTTTAAAACATTCCTGAGGCCTTCAAAATGATCCGATTTTAATTCAATTCAAAATGCGTTTTTATAAGTTAAAAAATTGTCAAACCATATGGTCTTTTTGTTGTGCTAGATTTTAAACAAATTCAATTAGAAAAAATTAGATTGCAAAATTATTATGAGAAATCTATTAAATCTACTTTAATGAAATTTGGTGTCCTGTTTTATTATGTAATATATATTTTCCAGACAGATTATACATGTCTTAAGAGATTGAAAACGTTGAATAATAAAAGACTTGTTTCTCCCCATTTTTTGGATTTATTACTATTTTACAGCTATGGTAATAAAATATTACTAACTAGTCGTATCTTATAGAAAATTTAATTGTCGCTATTTTACTTTATTACGAATTTGCAACAACTATCGTCCATAGTTCGTTAAGGGCGTAAATTTGACCCGATTTAATTACACTTAAGCATTTGAGTTATCCACCTGCATGATCTTTTATTTATTTTCTTATTTATAAGTACTCTACTATAGATCCTACAGTTGTATTACCAAATACATCTTAAAACGACTTAATACTCGACTCACGATTGTGCACTGCCATTTTCTTATTTTCCTGCTGATTGCAGTTGTTGCAAAGTATTTTCTGTAAGATTTTTATTTTTATATATTGTGTAGTTTAAATCGTAAACTATTTCGCAGACTTTCGCAGAACTTAGTTATCTTGGCACAATAACTTGGGAGAATCTATTAGGTGCGCTAGCCTAGTTTTTATGATATCTTTCACTGTTTTGCTTAAATATCTTGGGAGATCTCTTGCCACTTTCTTGTGTGATTTCCAGATTTATATAATAAATTTTTGTTAATTAAGGCAGTTTCTTCTTTTATTTTTGCTAATATTGCTGCCTTGTGATATATTAGAAATTAGATATGTATTATTAGCTTTTGTTTACTACTAATGAGTCTAAATACTTTTCGCTATACCTACCCAGATTACCAACACGACTCCACAACTCTGAACTCGGTAGATCTATAAAATATCTCTATTCCCGACTATATTTATGAATATACCATATTGTAAAGTAAGAAATGTAAGATTTTTATAACGCATTGTCTCCCACACATGATCCGTACGACTGCCACTTTTTATTCTACCATAAAAATAATTTACCAAGCCATAAAATGTCGTTGGTGCATAAGAATTGTTTCTGGCCAAGAATTTTTAAGTTCTTGAGTGTCTGAAATCAGTTAAAGTATTAATTTCGCTAATTTATGACCGAAACAGGTTTAAAATACTTTACCTTGTACTTGAATTTGACACCGATGACGTCTTTACAAGCTTTTGTTCTTGTTGATCTTACCAAGAAACATAAACAGATGCATATAATATGAGTAATCAGTTTAAATAACAAAACAAACTTTTGGTTCGCCCGTTTTGTACGAACAAGTGTACCAAATAAAAAATCTAATCATCTGTAATGAAATGTAAAGGAAAAAAATTAAAAAAGAAGCTAAGAGAAACAAAATTAGTGACGAAGGGGCAAATATTAATAAAACAATTAATAAAGATAGTAATCGTGCAGATGACTTAAAAATCAAACGTGTATTCTTGTCATCGAAATCAATTTCAAAATTACCAAATATCCCAAAATCAAAAATCAATATTTTATAATGATCAACTTTAAACAAAAATGTTTTTTGTAATTTATTATTTTACGATTAATACATTAGATAGAGAGCTGACAATTAAACATATCTGGAAATGATATTAAATAAAAAAAAATAAACATATAAAAATGCCTTTGAAAGTGTTTATTTGTGCGTTTTCTATTTCACCAACCTAAATATCTTTTTCGGTGTCTATCCCCTATGAATGTTAGATGACTCCTTGGTTCGAGATAATCTTGTTAACCCCTAATCTAATCATCATATTGGCTGTCATTCCATTCAACTACCTAAAATTCTTAAGGCATGAGCTTTTTTTCTACTAGGCCTACGTTTAACCTCGATTTGTCTTGGTATTTATTGGTTATATGTATAAGTGTATTTTCTGTTCCTCATAATATCCCTAAAATATTTAAATTTTCTGATTTTTATGGTGTTTAAACTCCATTTGTTTCCGAATATGCTCCAGGCTCAGCAATGACTAAATATACGATACACAAATACGAGGACGCGACGGGTGGTCTAAGAATTATTGTCTAAGAATCTTGAGTTAAGGTTTCGGGTAAAACTTGGGTTATTCTACCTGCAAACGGTTATTTTTCGGAGAGCACATCTAATGACATTTATTTTTAAATTTAACGGGAAGAGAATTAAATAAGAGAAAATTAATAATTAATTTATGAAGATAAATCGAGCATGTATGCGATAAACAATATCCGGCTCGGAGGACCAAAAATAAAAGTAGAGGGTAAATTAATTACCAAACTTTCCACATTTAAAAGAGCTGCAGTTGAACACCCAATTGCTTCAAAATATTTATCAAGGACTTCTTCGATTTATTTATAGTGAACTTATAGGGCTGATTCAACATTGATAACTATCGCAATTCTGATTAGACTAAAAAGAGTTTACATCACGCACTTTTGGGGATCGACAACCCCGTCTTCACTTACTGAGAGGCAAATTCGCACTGTTCTTGTCCTAAGCTAAGTCCTTTAGGGCGGGGTGAGGAGAGATTATGACGGAGAGAGTCGCCAACACATTAACACAAGAGCTGACGAACTGAGCGCAGAAGTTGATAAAATAACTAAATACAATTACAATATTATAAACAGGTTGTTTTTACAACAAATATAGTTGCAAATTTTTTTATACTATAAGAGCATAATAAAATAATTGTTTGACGATTGGACTCTCCAAATTTGCGAAATTTTAAAATTCCGGTATTTTTGAACATACCTCGTATATATACCTATAAATACATACATATATATATATATATATATATATATATATATATATATATATATATATATATACCGGGTGGTGAATCGTCAAACGGGCCATAGAAAACGTTCAACGGGAAATTTTAAATGGTTGAATTGCTGCTTCCCTAATTATTTTAGATCAAAAGTCACTAGAGGACTAAAATCTGAATTAAAAACAAATATTAAAACCGTTCTACTAATGAAATGTACTTCAAAATTTGGCAAAAATATAATACATTTTTCAGGCCACCCCTAAAAGTTGAAGTTTGACTTCAGTCAGATGTTTGACAATATTTGAATTGTCAATTTTTTTATTTTTTGATTAAATTATAAACAATGAATTTTACTATATACTACTTAACATCCAAGCCACATCAGTGTCGGTCGAAGATTCACAAGGCCCGATTATTCTATCTGCTGTTTACTGTTCACCGAATAAAATAATTAAAGCTGATCATTTTATTGAATACTTTAAGATGCTCGGACACCGTTTCATTACTGCTGGAGATTTTAATGCCAAACATCATAAATGGAGTTCCAAAATCATAACCTCACGTGGACAAGAATTATTAAAAAGTATTAATGAGAATCATTTAATTCCTTTCTCTACTGGAGAGCCTACGTATTGGCCCACCGATAGACAAAAAATTCCCGATCTTATTGATTTCGCTATAGTAAAAGGAATATCACATACCTATCTCAAAATTTCTCCTTCATTTGACCTCTTATCAGATTATTCCCCTTTCTTCATAGATCTACATAGCCAAATTCATAACTGTCCTAAATACCTAACACTCTCTAATAAAAGAACAAACTGGAACAAATATAGAGAAGAAATAAAAACAACCATTAACCTAAACTTGCCTCTTAAAAGTGATAGCGACATACAAAATGCAGTTGCTCACCTAACTACAGTTATTCAGCAAGCTGCTTGGACGTCTACCCCAGAATTTACTCACAAACACAACTCTGAGTCCTATCCTGCTCACATAAATTCACTCATATTGGAAAAAAGAAAACTGCGAAAGAAGTGGCAGCTCACTAGACATCCAGAAGATAAAGCAAATCTTAATAGAGCTTGCAGACTACTCAAAAGAAAACTGATCCAACATAAAGACAATGGAATTAACAGATATTTAAAGAACCTCTCACCTGCAGATGATACAAACTACTCGCTGTGGAAACTAACAAAAAAACTTAAACACAACGATCAAATGAATATGCCAATCAGGAAACAAAATGGCTCTTGGGCTAAAACTGACATAGATAAAGCATGTACTTTTGCAAATCATCTATACGAGGTATTTCAACCGCATCAGAGGGAAGTCTCAGTTGAAGAAGAGCAGGGTATTCATGAAGTCGTAAATGCACCATATCAAATGGCTCCACCTATTAAATCTATTAGGAAATCAGAGATCAAAGAAATAATTAATAATCTGGAAAATAAAAAGTCACCTGGATATGACTTAATATCTAGTTTAGTACTAAAAAATCTACCCAACGAAGGCGTAAGTTTAGTTACTTACATATTTAATTCAATATTAAAAACAGGTTATTTTCCACTCCAATGGAAAGTTGCTCAAATTATTCTTATTCCAAAACCTAATAAAGATCACACGAAAGAATCTTCATATCGCCCAATTAGCTTGTTGCCTATTATATCCAAAGTATTTGAAAGACTTTTTCTGAGAAGACTGGAGATTATTTTATATGACAGTAATGTTTTACCGAAATATCAATTTGGGTTTAGGAAACAACATGGTACTATCGAGCAAATTCATAGGGTGGTAAAGACTATCAGAAATTCGCTCGAACAAAAAAATTACTGTACTGCTGCATTTCTAGATGTCTCTCAATCATTCGACAAAGTTTGGCATGTAGGTCTTATCTCTAAAATTAAATCCATATTTTCTCATCCTATAAGCTCACTTGTAAAATCCTACTTGACAGATCGATTCTTTCAAGTCAAAAGAGGTGGAAATCACTAACCTGTTTCCAATTTGTTCCGGAGTTCCACAAGGAAGCATACTAGGACCCACCCTCTACTTAATATACACATCAGATCTCCCAACGACGACCAATACAACAATCGCCACATATGCTGATGACACAGTTATCATGGCTTCAAATTCTACAGCAACTGAAGCATCCCAGGTATTACAAAACCACCTACTTAAACTAGAGAGCTGCCTTAAACTGTGGCGAGTACCAAGTTAACAGTTTAAAATCAACACAAATAACGTTTACTTTAAAAAAAGATGTCGCGCCACCAGTTTCTATAAACAACACTCCACTAGCAGTTAATACCGTCGTTAAATACTTAGGAGTTCATTTGGATAGCAAACTTAATTGGGGTATTCACATCTGGAAGAAACGCCTTCAACTCAGCTTAATCTACAGGAAAATGTATTGGTACATGAGTCGAAAATCTAATCTAAGCCTGGAGAACAAACTTCTAATATATAAATGTATTTTAAAACCGGTATGGCAATATGCAGCACAAATCTGGGGTACAGCAATACCAACATACAAAAACTTCAACGATTCCAATCGAAAGTACTACGCCAGCTCTGCAGTGCCCCTTGGTACATTACGAACTACAGATTACACCACGATTTACAGTTACCAACAGTTAGCGAAGCAATATCTGCCGTAAACGCTGTATACAAGACCAGACTATCCTGCCATCCAAATCCGCTGGCCACGGATTTGCTCAACATTTCACAAGAAAGAAGATTAAAACGACCAGATCCTTTGGACCTCTAGTAAACATGGAGAAATAGAGTATAGTGTCATAGTGCGGTGAAATAACAAGTTTTTATTCTGGTGTTTTCTAAATCTTTTCTTGATTTTTTTTTTGATTTTTCCATTTTTTAGTCTTGTAATACCTATATGTGTGTCAGTGATGTTTATCTGTATTAAACTTTGTTTGTTAAGTTATGTTGAAGTTTAAATTAATTGTTATATAATAATATATTATATTTATATTATGTCTTACCTGGGTGCTTGCCACTGGGCGGCGTCCCACTATGTTATTGTACATAAATTATACATATTGCTTATTGTTTGTAATGAGACAGATTGCAATAAACATTGGATGTTAAAAAAAAATATTGTTTACAAATCAATAAATATAACGAAATGTACTCAGTTGACGAAAAATCGCATAATGTTGTATTCAGGCAATAGTGCGAACCTCTCTTTGTCTAAGTTGTGAGCACTACTAGATCTTTATTTAACGTAAAAGATATTCTAATACGAGAGGTGAAGGAAAGCAGTTAGAGCTAGAAAGTAAACAAATTCAAAATACTGATAGCTATCAATATCTCGGTGTAAACATTACAAACAATGGTCGGAATACAAAAGAAATAGCTACTAGAATTGGTCAAGGAAATTCAGCAATACGTCAACTGAATAGTATACTTTGGAATAACCACATCACCCGAAACACAAAAATTAGGATATACAAAAGTATCATAAAAGCATTGCTACATATGGTTCAGAGCTTTGGGTAATAAATAAAAATGACGCATCCAAAATAAAAGCAATGGAAATGAATTATTGGAGAAGATGTTGCCAACTCACTAGAAGAGATAGAGTAAGGAATACTGAAATCAGAGAGCGTATGGGCATAGACATTGACATCCTGGAAACTATAGAATGCAAAAGACTGAAATGGTATGGCCATGTAGAAAGGATGAATGATCAACGATGGCCAAAGAGAATGTTACAGTGGATCCCCACAAACCACAGAAAAAGGAAGACCAAGAAGATCGTGGAGACAAGAAGTAAATGGTGCAATGGAAGATAGGGGTCTACAAGTAGATGACTGGAACGATCGCAAGCGTTGGAAGCTAGGTTGCGAGAAACGGCGGCAGCTCTAATAAACTCGTTATATACATGTATATATATATATATATATACATGTATATATATATATATATATATATATATATATATATATATATATATATATATATATATGTAAATATTCTAATACACTAAAATTTAATTCCAAGTTATATAACAATTCAATGAATTCCAATATAGTGTTACTGTGATCCTTATTGTTAATAATAATTTATGATAATTTCTAAACATAAAACTATAAAAAATGTTATAATAAAACATGAATAAAACATTTTTATTATTGCTCTTTTCTCCTCAACTGAGTATATTTTTTAATCAACTTAATTTTTTTTAAACAATAGATCACAAAATAAAAATGTTGGCCATTTAAATAATAGATAAATATATTATAGTTAATTTAAATATTAAATATCAGAAACATCAATATGACAAAACGCAACACGTAATACACATTTTTTCACGGCGTCTGGCCTGACTTTTAGGGGTGGCCTGAAAAATGTATTATATTTTTGCAAAATTTTGGAATACGTTTAAATCGTAGAACAATTTTAACATTTTGTTTTCGATACATATTTGAGTCCTCTACAAATAGTTTCCCATGACTTTTGGTGTAAAATAATTAGGGAAGTAGAAATTCAATAATTTAGAATTACCCATTGAGTTTCCTATGTTCCGTTTGACGATTCACCACCTTGTATATATATATATATATATATATATATATATATATATATATATATATATATATATATATATATATATTATATATATATATATATTATATATATATATATTTATATATATATATATATATAAATATATATATATATATATATATATATATATATATATATATATATATATATATATATATATATATATAATAAAGAAAAACGGTCGAGCGGCAAATGACAACGACAAATAAATATTTCCGTAAACAAAACCGAAGACATGTCTTGTTAGTTCTGTTTACTCAGATCTTATTAGGAAAGTTTTCTTATTCTTTTTGTCAGTGGATGGCGCCATCGTTGTCCGAAAAAGAAACGGTCGCACGTCTCCAGCCACAATACAAATAAATTACCAACATCCATCATCTAAGTGGAAAAGCAAACAGTGTTAGAAAATGGCCTCGTTTTAATCTTTAAATCTGTTTCCCGCGGTTTTTTGTTTTTTCGTGACGAAGAAAGCAATTTTTAATCTCCTATGATTTAATAGTAGATATTTATATATACTGATATTTTTTCTTGGGCGTTTATAAATGATTACTACTTTGACTATGTTTTTGTTTGAAGGAAATTTTATAAACAATTAACATTTTTTGTCCAAGAAATATATAACGTTTTGAAATAGTCATAATTTTAAACGATTTAAACGCTGCGCTGTTTCTGACTTCATTTAATATAAGTAACCAATTTTACAATATTACATTTATTGAGGAATTTGCTAGGTACTTTGTTTCATTTATAAAAATGAGAACGGTTTCATCGATTTCGTTCTATTTATCGTTCTATTTCGTTTATAGCATCTTAGACCAGTGTCTAAACCTTTAAAAAAGGTAAAAAGTAAAAAAAAATTATAGTAGAATGAAACATATTTTAACGGGAAGAGAATTGCTAAAAATGGAAGAAAAAATAAATTCCACTCCAATTTTTTTTTTTAAGAAATTTGGTAAAAACTTGCCTTAGTATATACCAAACAGACTGTATGATGTACTTGCATATTTTTGTTTTCTATTGCTTTATCCATTATCATATTATGTATTGTAACAAAATATGTTATACTTCATTACTAAATTGAAATGCTAATTAAGCTCACAATACGGACATAATATCTCAACTAACACACACACATATAATTACCTCAGAGTATTGTCCACCGTAAATTACATGATTTTAATAAATTATTGAACGTATAATTAAACGGTATAAATGTCACTCGGGAGTAATTAGATAAAAACCAGTAGTTACTACGTCTTGTTGCCAGTTAAAAAATATTAAACTGTCTTATTAATAAAGAATAATGCTTAAGAATTGAAGTTTAAAAAGTAGTAGTTGTAAAACCATTCATTACGATAGTAAAGGAGAAAATTAAATTAAAATTAAATCAATTTATAATAATCTAGTTGTAATTACAATGTGAATAAAGTCCCTTAAGGACAAGTGACCGGTCTTAATATGATTGTTTATTTAAAAGTTCCACCTATAAAATGGTTATAATTAATCAACAGGTTTTATTGGCAATACTTATAATATAAATAAAGAATGCTCATTTAAAAGATTCGAGAGTATCTTCGACTACATTATTGAGGAAGGTAATGCGATTATGGCGTACACACCTTTTACACCGTCAGATTTTAATACGAAATTCAACAACGATGTTATCTATCCCCTATACCTTTTTGTGTACTGAAAATTTCATATGAGATATGCAAAATAAAATGAAATTTGGAGTATAATCCGGATGCGTTTTTCAAAAAATAGAATAAAAAATAGAAGATAGATCTATTTGTTTTAAAGTTACTAGTGAAAAAAATTGTAATGTTAAACGAATAATGTTTTAAATTATTTTTATTTATTCATGTTTTTTTAGTAGTAACCCCTAGGCCCTTGTGCAAGCTTCAATTCGCGTGAGCATGTTCCTAAACAAATGTCAACATTTTGTTATGGTAACTTGTTCCATTCCTCAAGAGCAGCTTGAGTGCTGTTCTTGAGTAATGAATATGTGCGATGTTTCTGGATTATCCCGGTGAGCTCTATTTTTCCATTAAACCTATCCCACAAAAGCTATATAGGGTTAAGGTCGGGTGAGCAAGCAGGCCTCTCCAGAACAATGCTATCCTCTGCTTCAAGGAAGTCTATAGACACTCAGTTGGTATGTGGAGATGCATTATGAAGCACGAAAATTAACTTTTGCGCCATTGCACCTCCACAGAGTCTAACTACATGTTATAGGACCAAATACACATACCTGCGAGCTGTTAAAGTTATTTGGATAGTATTTAAAGGATTTTTTTCATCGATCATAATGCCTCTCCACTTTTAGTTCTTGCTTATCTTCCTCCCTTTCTAAGTACTCGAATTCGTAGGTCATTTGATTTCACACAAACTTCTGTTTTGGTCTGAAAATAGCACATTTTGCCAATTTCCGATGTTCCAGCTTTGGTGTTGAAGATACAAATTTAGGCGACCAATCTTGTGCTGCCTGGATAACTACGGGCCCAGTGACCCGTAACTGTCTACTGCTGTATATTTTAGCACGAAGTCTTTTTTCTTATTGTGACAACGTTTTTGACACAACGACCTGTGTTATGCTTACTGGTGCAGTTATGTCCCTCTGAGACATTCCTTGCACCACAAAACAATATTTTTTTTCCTTTTACACATTCGTTAATTTCACAAAAGGCATATTTTCGTTTTCGAAAGCAAAAGTTTAACTAAAAAGTTCAAAGTTCAAAAGTTCAAAAGTCCAAAAGTTCATAACTTTAAAAGTTTATAAGTTCAAAAGTTCAATAGTTCAAATGTTCAAAAGTTCAAAAGTTAAAAATTCAAAAGCTGAAAAGTTCAAAAGTTCAAAGTACAACTAAAGTAAATAATCTAAAACGTAACGAGCTGTGTTATCTGATTGTGTTATCGGTTCGTTTATTTCAATTAAAACCTTTATTCCAAAATAATATATTTTTTTAAAGAAATAAATATTGGTTTAAAATAAATGGTGATTACTTATGTTTGGTTGTGTTTAACCATTTCCGACACGAATTTTTTAAAACGATATATATATTTTTTAAGTTTTAGTGATTATTAGAAATATTTTTCTACAATTTTTAAGCTCCTCAGGAAATTTTTCAAATTTAACATTCTGAAGTTACGTCATGTACACTGCAGTGTACACAATGATTAACAGAAACATATCAATATGAAATGATTTTTATTTATAAGACTGTAATTGACAAAAACTATTTATTTGGTATGAAAATCTGTAAAACAGTTTTGATTTCGAGCAATACATAATGATACTTCGTTCTTGATCCACAGTTGCTTCCTTTACAACGAGCGATTTTGTCACAGAAAGTCGGTAAATGGCCAAAGTTATCATAACGAATATCTTCAATCGGACGCACTTGTTTACCAGAAGGACCTGCTGCGTTACCTACAGGAGAACTACCTTGAGGATGTAGAGGATTATTTGTAACTGATCTTCCCCGTTTTTTGCTGGGTATTTTTCCTGTCAAAATAAGTGCCTCAGCAACGTGTTGTCGAAAATGTATAAGGTCCATGACATTTTTTTGCGGTATTTTCAGCTCCTCCGATTGCTTTCTATATTCCAACCAGCTGTTGGTGACAGCCATGTCAACAGCATGTGACATTAATCGAACAGTCCATTTCTTTGTTCTGATAAACGATCTGTACAAAGAAATAAGAAAATCGCACTTGTCAACACCTCCCATCCCATTGTTATAAAGAGAAACTACTTTGGAGCGTGTCACTTCAATATTTTTTTTTTATCTTTTTATCCCATCTTCGACATACATCAGAAGAACTTACTCCAACGAAATTGGAACCCAGAGTAACAACTCCGCTATCAATCCACTTGGTTAGTACAACACCAGATTTTCTGCAGATAACGTTCTCGACGAAACCCCTGGTAAGTTTCTTTTTATTCTCTTGGTACATAGTAAAAGGTGGTTTAGAAAAGCGGTCCAACCGAATTGTACCAGCGGCATATATTGGTTTCTTTGACAACCATTGAAATAACCAATAAGAACTGAAATGATTGTCAAAATAAAGTTGTGCTCCTGGAGGTATTTGCTCGGATAGGTGTATTACTACGGCCGGAGACTGGCCAAACAACATATACTCTGCCTTCAGTTGGTAGACAATGAAATCATATATTGTTCCACTTATCCAACATAATAGGAATAATTTTATACCCCATCTCGTCGGCTTATTTTTAATGTATTGTTTAATATTCACAGCACCCTTAAAAGGAACAATTTGTTTATCGATACTATATACCTCCTCCGGTTCCAACTGCCTGCATCTTTTTCTTATGGTATTGAAAAGGGGGCGTACTTTCCACAGTCGGTCTTCCGGCTGTTGATCTTCTTTGGAAGTGAAATGCATCGTATTTCGTAGTTTAAAAAATCTGTTTACTTGCATATTTTCAGATATTAGAGGAACTGCAAATTTTTGTTCCCAGAACATTCGGACTCTCGGATAATTCAAATTACCCATTATTAACAGAATTCCAAAAAATGTCTTGACTTCTGCAATGTTTGTAGCGGGAAAATTTGGCACAGAGCTAACAACAGCATATAAGTTTGTTTTTTCTACGCAAATATTGAGGAGCTCATCCGTGAAATACTGGTAAAAAATTTCTACTGGACTGGCTAAACTTATCACTTCTTGTTTCTTACTTTTATAAAACTGAATATTTTTTGACATTTCATAGATCCCCTTTGTCCAACTGATCTGTTCTTTTTCAATTAAATTTTGTGACTTCAGGTATTCCCTTGCAAATTCGTGTGCTGTCTGACATGTGTGTATTTCTTGCATTGGCGTGTCTTGAATATCATGTAATTCGTACACAATTTTAATCAGCGCAGCTTCTTCTGGTTCCTCACATATATCGCCTTCCACCAATTCATTCTCATCTACAAACAACAGTACTCTAATATCACACACTTTTGCTAAAGAAAAAGAAATAAAAAACTAAGAAGAGTCCCACTTACCCCTACACTGCATATCACGATCTTCAAAGTAATTATTCTCTTCCATATCTAGTTCCTCTAAATCGGAATTAAGTTCCTTCTCAGTTAACGGTTTTTTCCAGTACCGTCTGTCAGTCATCATGTACACTGTAAAGTACACATTTGTAAACCTTCATGCTATCAAAATATTAGACGTTTTATAAGAAACCAATAATTCATAACTTACCTGAAATTACAATAGACTCGAGAAAAATATAACAGTTTGATAAACACGCAAAAAACACCAGAAACACATATAACTAATTTGAGGTTATACGCCAACGTGATATTCACCATACTAAGAATGGTCACTTTACACAAAACAGTAGAAGGTAAACGTTTTGATGTGATGCGTCGATTTGATATGCAATTTGTCATACGACACTACAGTGTGCCGCATGACTTACAGAGAGTTGATTCTGAAATTGCCCATTATTAGCATTTGAAGTATATGTACGTTACAGTGTACGCCATGTCGGAAAGGGTTAAGTGGTATATATATTCAAAAGTTCAAAAGTTCAAAAGTTCAAAAGTTCAAAAGTTCAAAGTTCAAAAGTTCAAAAGTTCAAAAGTTCAAAAGTTCGAAAGTTTAAAAGTTTAAAAGTTCAAAAGTTCGAAAGTTTAAAAGTTTAAAAGTTCAAAAGTTCAAAAGTTCAAAAGTTCAAAAGTTCAAAAGTTCAAAAGTTCAAAAGTTCAAATGTTCAAAAATTAAAAAAAAAGTCCAAAATTTCAAAGTTCAAAGTTCAACAGATGAAAAGTTCAAAAGTTCAAAAGTTCAAAAATTTAAAAGATGAAAAGTTGAAAAGTTTAGAAGTTTAAAAGTTCAAAGTACAACTAAAGTAAATAATCTAAAACGTACCGAGCTGTGTTATCGGTTCGTTTATTTCAATAAAAACCAATAATAAATATTGGTTTGAAATACATGGTGATTAGGTATAAGTTTGGTTGTGTGTAAGTGGGATATATATTCCACTCTTGTTGACCATATAGGTACCTACTAAGTAAGGTTATTGTAATCGAAACAGTTTTTTGATCAGTATATCAAAACTAAATTAGTAGTGGGTACTGTTGTTTATACAGTTTTTTTCTTCTTTTTTTCATGTAATAGTCTTTTCATATTATATTCTACTTTAAGAATATAGTTGTTATAAAATAAAATATTTTAAAATTAATATTTACCTGATCTTTCGATCTCTATTAATCGTTGTAGTCCTACATGGAGATGAAATTGGTAAATATTATTATTTATGAAAAAAAAACTGGAATGAAAAGCATAAACATACTTACAAATATACTTTGAAATGCAAGAACGTTACGGATACCTAAAATCGAAAAGTTTATAAATAGTTTTTAAAAAGCAAGAGTTACTACAGTTGAACTACAGAAGCAACAGAAGATAATTTGGTAGATAATATTTGACTAAAATAAATTTGGAGAAAGGGCGCTCTATTATTGATAAAAAGTACCGGTTTAACGAATTATATAAACTCACTGATAAATCACCTTTCCGTTTTGGTCGTTCAAAGCTGTACAACATTGTACCTTTGCTCTAAAAATTTGTCATTAAATTGCTGACAGGCGTTTGACTGTTATGTGGTCATAATGCATGCATATCAATTAGTTTGCTACTCTATAGTCATCGTTAAAACAGTCAGCAATACTCTTTAAAAGAATACTTAAAAACCAGGGACTACTAACAGACTGAAGACATAAATGTTTTTCATTACTTTAAGTCACACGGTGACCTCTATATTTTTATGATGTTAACTGTATTTCTTTATATGTATTAACCATACATCTCAACAAATACTTCTTTTGTTCTAAATTTTATTATAAATAAAAATGGACAACAGAAAATAACCATTTTATTAGACACAATGGAGGTGCAGCAAAAATTTGTGTTGTATAAACCAATTCTCTCACGTCAGTTCCTGGTATATCTAATAAAATCTTAGTAAAATTCGAGGCAAGAAGACTAATTAAAACCTTAAATTGGCCTGTTAAATACAAAAATAAAGAAATCTCGATATAGGTTGACGGCTATAAAAATACTTCTCTGTCGTATTGTTACCGTTTCCGAGAGAAACTACTAGCACATGCACCTCGTTCATTTCAATTCAAATTCCTTCGATACATAAATATTCTTTGTGATGGTTTAGAAATATGTTAATCATTTAGTAAAAAATTGTACAGCTATTTTCTTATTACGGATTACGGTAATCTTATTTTAATTTGTCATTCATTATTTCTTTTTACAGCGTTTTAAACGTTTTTAGTTTTTTTTTTTAAATACTATATTGATCGTCATAGACGAAAGATATAAATGGAATAAGAAATGAATGATATGAAAATATGAAAACTCAAATATACTTAGCAGCAGAAGAAGCCTTTAGATAAGAAAATGACCAGATAAATTGTAAAAACAAAAAATCATATTGGTTGACCACAAAAATAGAAAACCAAATAATAGATAAGAAGCTTACCAAAAGTGGCTGACCACAGGAGATCAAGAAGACAGAAGAGAAAAAATGAGGCAAATCTATGCTAAACAAAACAAAAAATGAAGAGCTAAGAAATCCATTTTAGTCACAAAAAATGTTAAGGTGTAGATACTGTAATGGGAAGCTCAACAGCAAGGGAGGCATGGAAAACGTTATGGAATTTTAGACAGAATCCCATTGGAATGGTAAAGCTTGAAAAATGGACGAATGGTAAAATATTACTCAGAGTTATTAGAACAAAAATATATATGTATACTCCCAAGTTACGAATAGGAGACAGGCAAAAACAAGTTGCACAAATATCTGAAAATGAGTGATGATTCGACCGTCAACCTGATGGAAATTCATTTTATCTAAAAATAAAACACTGAAAAATTTTGATTTAAATACTTTACACAATTTATTTACACAAAAAATTTATTACAATTTATTATTACTACATTTATTACATTATTTATGTGTTTATACTTTATCGTTCCCAATTGAATACGTTGAGGAGAGGAGAACTGTTTGTCTCAAGTTGGTCATTCAGTATTATGTATGTATTTTTAATTTGTTAATTGGCATACATTCTAATAACGATAGCTTAAGGCCATTATTATAATCTGTTTTTCTATTATTGTCTCTTATTATTTTTAATATATTTGCTTAAGTTATTGTTTGTTCTAATCACACCAGATTTTAGCGATTAGTAAAGTGTCGTCGGCATATCCGGTGTTGTTGACTATTTTCTCATTGATTTTTGTACCTTTCTACTTGTCATGTAGGGCCTTTGTAATTATTTTCGATAGAGAGAATAAAATGCGATGTTTTCTAACGCCTTTTTAAATATACATGTCTTCTGTATCACCACAATATCTGTTCTAACAAAGACATTTTAATTCCACTACAGGTTTTGTATTAGTGTCATGACATTTGAATCCAGATGTTTCGTTTGTAAATATTTAATCAATTTGTCGCCTTTTACTTTATAAAAAGCTTTCGTATAGACAATAAAGCATAAAGAGATGTCTGTTTCCAGGTTATGATACTTCTGGATGAATACAATAAAACTTAAGAAAATGCTTCTTGGTTTCTAGACCGTTTCTGAAGCGAAATTGCTGAATTTCTGAAGCTGAATTAAAGTTCATGTCGTTGTCGCACCCCAACTCCATTCCAATGTTGCTTGTGATTATTTCCTACAAAATATATAATTGTGTTTCCGATTTTCACCTTTACTGAGTTAAGCCATCTCTCGTCCTTTCGGGAAGTTTTTTAAATATTCGGCGTAGCAACTTTGTTCTTTACCGGCTTTCTAACCATTATCTTTTTTACTTAATATTGCCCAAAAATCTTACATACATTTGGGGGGTTGTCATTTTTGGGTACAAATGGGATGTTGTAAATCCTTACCAAAATTTTGTTGTTTTAGAGTAGTAACAAGAAGCAAGATTAGGCCAAAATTTAATTTTTCATCGTTTAAGTAATGCATATTAACAAAATCAACCAATCGCAGAAGGCCACGTTTGATTATAAAAATTGGAGCCCAATGACTCATCTTTTATCCGGATAACATAAGACTTTAAAATGCCTGTAGCTGACAAGGCACACCAGACTTAAACCATTTCAAATTTC
Organism: Diabrotica balteata; assembly: GCA_918026665.1. Lineage (NCBI taxonomy): Eukaryota > Metazoa > Arthropoda > Insecta > Coleoptera > Chrysomelidae > Diabrotica > Diabrotica balteata. The sequence continues at coordinate 64,713,699 of OU898278.1, forward strand.
TTTTTTGATTTATATTTTACGTTTTTTTACAGCCACGTGCAAATGGAATAAGACAGTACCTATTCATTATTATAATTTACCTAAATCTCCTATCAAAATAAAATAAAAGATTACATCGATATTAGGAGAACAGGTTCGCCTAGGGATTTTCCTTTTCGCATTGATTTATTTATAAGACACAACAACACTAGGCCACGGAGAGGAGGAAGTTATACAAATGGTTTAAAACAAAGGTAACAAGAATAACTAAATAATGTTTAGAGAGAATTATAATGATAATTTGCTGTCTTTTAAAAATTTAATTAAAGAATTGTAAACATCTACAGAGCCAAGCGATAATAAAATGTATTATGTTCCAATAAGCTGTTATTTTATATTTTAATAAATCATTTATAAGTTTGGATGAGAAGACTGTATTTTTAGGACAACCAAAAAATATATGATCCAAATCACTTTCTTCTCCACAATGCTCACATTTATCATCATCCAAAACCTTTATTTTAAATAAGTGCTTTGAATAACATGCGTGCCTGAATCGTTGTCTAATAATGGAAGTTATGTGCCTCCTGGAAGCTCTATAAGACTTGTACCAAAGACATTTGGGAATATCTGGCTGAATTAACGAGAATCTATTTTGATTCACCAAAGAGTATTCCTCCACTGGTAACTCCACTCTCAAAGCAATGTTAACTTGCTAGAAATAAAAATCAGAAAGCGTTACTTTATGTAGAATACATAAAGTCAACATATTCAATATGTTCAAATCCTGCATGTGTTTTAATCCAGAGAAAATGTACATTAATTGCTTTGGTTAAAAGAGTTTGCCTAATATGTTTAATTTTATAAATGTATGGACAGTCTTGTAAGTTTGGTGGTCGATATTTACCAATAGATTTTAACACTGCTAAGGAGTCGGACAAAATTATAATATGGGCAAAATCAACTTCAGCTACATATAATAAAGCTTCATATATTGCGATAGCCTCCGCTGTATAAATCGAAGTCTCCGGGTTAAGTTTGAATTTCGTTTCAATATGTCCCCATGGTATAAAAAAGCGCATCCGGTTCCATCTAGAGATTTAGACGCATCTGTATATAGAGCTATTGAATCTATGTAAATGCTCGTTATAGATAGAACAATATTTTTATTTAAATATATATTCACTATAATTTGGTACAATATTATCTGTATGTAAAAATAAAGAAGAGTAGTTTGTGAATATGTGGTTCGTTCTACCTATATTTTTTAAAAGCGCTATATTTTGATTATACGCTTCGCAAGGTAAGAGAGATTTCTTTTTTGTCAATATTTATTTGTCAGGTATATCATATTTGTTAGGTCAATATCATGGTAATTCAAAGTCACTATCTTTTCGCATAGAGATGAGTTCAGTAAGTACACTTTCATTAAATATTTTTTGGACAAAAACCTTTGTCTTATATTTAAAGGGGTTTCCAAGGCTTCCAAATATAAAGCTTGTACTGGAGTGGATCTCATGGCTCCTAAACATATTGGTAAGGCTGAGTTCTGTAAAACGTTGATTTTGTTTAATAGTACGTTACTGGCTGGCCCATACAAAACACTTCCGTAATCCAAAATAGATCGTATGTAAGCTTTATAAAATAATAAACTTACTTCAACATACGATCCCCACCAAGTTTTATTTTTTTATTGATTCAATAAAGTTTAATCCCTTATTGCACCTGTTCAACATGTCATCAATATGTAACTTTCAGGTCAATTTCTGGTCGAGTATCATCTCCAGATATTTAATTGTGTTAAGGGAAAATTGGTGCCCACCTAAATTGATCGTAACTGTATTAAGGAAGTTATGCCTGATAAATAAACAAATTTGTAATTTACTGCAAGATTATTCGAAACCATTTTCTATAAACCATTTTTGATGGACTCCATACACTTTATTCAGGTTTTCAATGGATTGCTGATATTTTTCGTGTTCTGTATACAAGCAGAACTCGTCAGCATATTGTACAATATTAAATGCAATATTCGTAATAGTGATGTGTATATCTGCTGTGTAAATATTAAAACAAAATAGGACCCAAAACGGAGCGTTGAGGTAATCCTTTGTTATTAAGTCTAGGTCCTATAAGAGTATGATTGTTTTTTAAATAAATTATCCTATTTGTGTACAGGTTCACAACGTTAGAAGCAAACTATGCTGTAAAATGAAAAAAATTTTTCATTTTTTCTTGGAGAATTGTAAGAGATATCGAATCGTAAGCACCTTCGATGTCGAAAAATAGGATAGGTACATAATTATTCCTGGAAAAAATATTCTGAATGTCTACAACAAGAGTAGCTAAGGAATCTAAAGTTCTACAAACTCTCTTAAATGCATGTTTGTTAGCGGGTAATGGACTTTGATCTCTTAGCCACCAATCCAACCTAATTTTAATAATACGTTCAAGAGTCTTAAATAATACATGATAAAAATGATAAAAGTCGGTAAGCTTCAGCTAATTTAGAGTTTTTTCCCGAATAGGGAATAGGGACGACTATAATACGCTTAAAATCGATTATGCCGTTATCCTCGATAATTATCTGGTTAAATATATTTAAAAGTAATTCTTTTGAGTTTTCTGGCAAATTTTGTATCAGAGGATATTTGACTGCATTATATCCTGGTGAGGTACTAACGCAATTATCAAGAGCAAACTCTAATTCAGCTCTTGAAAAAGTTGTTAAGAGAAAATGATTCTGATTAGATGGAAGAGTTTCGGATGTCATTACATCTACCTGGTTATTTACATAAGGTGGAGCTATTTTATCAAAAAAGTCGTCTACCCATCAGAGGCAGTGGAAAGTTAACTTTTTTCCTATTCATTTTCCTTGATTGGTTCCAAATAGACTAGATAGAGTTTGTTTATTTAATTTTGTACACCATTCTACCCAACTTTGTTTGGTCTTTAATTTCAGGAATTTTTTGACACCAGCATTCACTTCTTGGCATTAACAAAACTTTTCAGAAGGATTTTTTTGTAGTTTACTAATTTTCTTTCCGCAACGGATTGATCACATTCCGAATCCCACCACGGATACGTTTACATTTAAATTATTTATATTGGCAAATATATTGTTTAGAAGCTTTATTAATAAAGTCAATAAGGAAATTATATTTTTCTTGGGTGTTTGAGGACGCGTGAGAGTTGTTAGTTAATATGGTATCAATAAACTGAGACTGTAATGACCAATTGGCTTTTTTAGTGTTCTACTTACTACTGGGATAAATGATTTTGCATTAGTTTCCAAGATATCGATTACAACCCTTATAACGAAGAGATTTGGCCCCAAAGTATCAGTACCTACAGACCACAATATTATATCAAAGAGAGAAGGTGAGCAAAAAGTGACAACTATCATGGAATCTGTTTCCTAGTCTCGTTTGGCAAGTTGGTTGTCCATTATTTATTACTACATAACCTATGTTCGGAATTGTCCCCACAATTTGATGGCCTGTTTTATCATTTTTAGATAAGCCCCACAGAGAATTATGTGCGTTCATATCTATTCCAGTGATACAAGGGTGTTTTAGTTAAGAAAATAACCTATCCCAATCTTCGGTGTTAGTTTTAGCTTTCGATCACCTATAGAGAGTAAAGTGAAATGACTTTTGTTATAGTTGACTTTAATACCACAAGCAAGCAATTCTTTAATATATATTTTTCTAATTTTTATGTTTTCAAAGGGAATACCAGTTTTAATTAAAACAGCAACTCCGGAATAGCCGTCATCCCTATCTTCGCGTATCACATTATAACCTCTATAACTATAAACAACATCTCGTTTAAACCTTCTTCTTAGAGTGCCGTCTCCCTACGGAGGTTGGCAATCATAATGGCTATTTTTATTTTAGAACTTGCTGCTCTAAACAAATCAATCGATCTGCATTGGTACCAATCACGTAGATTCTTTAACCATGAGTTCTGCCTTCGGCCAACAGATCTTCTTCCTTGAATCTTTCCCTGTATTATCAGTCTTAAAATTTCATATTTTGATCCCCTCATCACGTGACCTAGGTATTCCAGTTTTCTGGTTTGTATAGTGGTGATTAGTTCTTTTTCTTTACCAACCCTCTCCAGGACTTCTTTATTTGTAATTCTATCAGTCCATGATGTTTTCAATACTCTGCGGTATAACCAGAGTTCGAAGGCCTCGATTCTTTTTAAATTACATTTTTTTAATGTCCAAGTCTCAGCTCCATATAATAATGTTGAAAATATATAACAGCGAATGGTACGTAGTCTGATCTCCAAGTTTAGATTTTTGCACGTTAGGAGTGGCTTCATTCGTATAAATGCTGATCTGGCAATCTCTATTCGCCTGTTTATTTCTACAGTATGATCATTGGTTTCATTGATCAAAGTTCCCAAATACTGATATTTTTCTACTTGTTCTATCACGTTACCATTTATTGTCAATAGGTGATGTATATTTTGTGGTCTTTTTGTAATCAGCATGTACTTCGTTTTTTAGCGTTTATAGTAATTTCCATCTCAGCACTATTTATACTCAAGCTTTCGATAAGATGTTGTAGATCCTCTATACTCGTTGCTATGATCACAGGGTCGTCTTCATATCTTAAATTATTAATTAATTTTCCGTTAACGGTGACTCCAGTTTTAATATTATTGAGCGTGGTTTGGAAAATTTCTTCAGAATATAAGTTAAACAAAAGTGGTGATAAAATACATCCCGGTCTAACTCCTCTACAGATCCTCATTTCTTCTGAGCGTTGCCCATCAATTTGAACTATGGTACTTTGGTTCCAATATAATGTTTGCACTATATTTATGATTTTACTGTCAATGCGCTTGTTCATAAGTATTGATATTAGTTTTTCATGTCTTACTTTATCGAAAGCTTTTTCGTAGTCAACGAAGCACAAGTTTAGATCAACATTTACATTCCGACATCGCTGAATCAATATGTTGATGGCAAACAGTCATTCTCTAGTACCCATTCCATTTCGGAGCCCGAACTGCGTCTCGCTAATATCCTCCTCTAGCCTTTCGTATATTCTCTTATGTATTATTTTTAGCAGAACTTTTAAAGTATGACTCATGAGGCTCAGTATTCGATAATCAGAGCCAGTTTAAACCAGGTTTCACTTATTAAAGCTATAGCAATATCTTCGGATATTAAAAAGTTAAGAAGGCTGTTTTTGTTACAAACAGCTGATCAAGCATTCCATTGTATTATTTTGAGTTTGGCTTTAAAACTTATTACATTAGTTATTTTTGAAAAATATTATCTAAAACATTATGAATAACAGTTCGATTGTAGCAGCGGAAGCGGATAGTTCTCTGTGTGATCGAAGTGCTAATTAATAGAGTTGTTGTTGTTTTTACCGAAAAATGGAATTAAATTCAGATGGTAGAGGAAATCCACCTGACAGAGGAAGGATTGACGATCTTGCTAGTAATATGGATTATGAAGTTAATGAAAAACAAAAGCAGTCTGAGGAAATTATAAATATTGATATTAATACACAATCAAAACAGGTACCGATAACAAATTCAAAAAACTTTTTACCGGATTATCAGGTAAGCAATAAAACAAATATTAATATAGGCCAGCCCATAATGTCAGAGGTAAAAAATAAATACAGTCAAGGTGACCAAGGTCCTTATTTTGTTTTTATGCAGAATAAGGAAGGTAACATTGGCCGATTGCATCGCATAGCGACAGCACGATTAATTTTAGGTGCAGTACCTGCAATTAAAGACAATATTGTTAATATTAATATTATAGGAAAAAATAAAATTAAAATTGAATGTAACACATATAAAAGCGCTAATATTTTAGTGGAATGTAAAAAGTTAATAGAAAGAAATTACGATTTATATATTCCAAATTTTTTTACTCAGAAGAGTGGGGTAATTAAAGGGGTAGACAAAAATATTTCAGAAAACGAATTAAAAGGTATTATTGTTCCAAGATACGGCAATTTTAAAGTAATAAACGTTAAAAGAATAAAGCGAAAAGAAAATGATCAACTGGTGGAGACGGGTACGATAGTGGTGTCTTTCAGAGGCCAAATGATTCCAAAACAAGTAATCATTGAACGAATGATATACCAAGTGGAACCTTACGTTAAGAGAGTAATACAATGCCTTAATTGCATTAGATACGGACACGTTACGTCACAATGTCGAGGTAAGAAAAGATGCAGCAAGTGCGGACAGGAACATGATTCAAATGTATGTGACTTAACAGATCCCACTTGTATATTATGTTTCGGAAACCATTCAGCATTAGATCGAAACAAGTGCGCTGAGTTTGAAAAACAAAAAGGCATTAAATATATAATGGCAAATGAAAATTTACCTTTTGAAGAAGCAAAATTAAAATACAGCAGTAGCTATAGGACAGTCCTGAATTCAACAAACACAGGAAATAGGTACACAGTGACAACCAAGAGAAAATGGAGCGAAGGAGCTCAAAATAAATCAGTTTATCCTTATTCAAAAGAACACGAAAATATACTGGACACTGCAAGCACTTCTGCTTACCCGTCGCTACCAATTATAAACAACCCATTATATCAAAATCAAACAAAAATAGTCCAACAAAACTCACTAACTAGTAAACAAATTACTGATAATATAGTAACAATATTTAAAAATTTCTTAGACAAAAATTTAATTCCAATAGCAAACAAACAAATTTTAGACGACATTAAAAGTAATATAGAAAAAGTTTTAAATGGGCCTAGTTAATAATAAGATTTTACAATGAAATTCACGATCAATAGTGAACAATAAAGGCCATTTCGAAAAGTACATTTTCGAAAATAAATTCTTAGCTATTCTTTTAAGTGAAACTTGGTTAAAACCGAATTCAAAGATAAGCTTCTCCCAATATAACATATTCCGTGAAGATAGATCAGATGGTTATGCAGGAGTAGCGATATTATTAAGAAAAAATATCAATTTTCAGAACAATTTAAATTTTTATAAAATAAATAATGTCATGTGCGTTGCAGTACAGATTAAAATAAATAATAAAAACTTAAATCTATATTCCATTTATGCAAAACCCAAACTATGTGTGTCAAAAAACGAATGGATTAAATTTTTTAATAGTTTACAAAAACCTTTTTTAATAGGGGGAGATTTCAACTGCCATAATAAAATGTGGGGCTGTGATGTCACCGATCAAGAAGGTATTTATCTTTTTGAGGCTATGGAGGAATGTGGACTTAATTTCCTAAATGATGGGTCAGAAACATTAATTCGTAGACCTATGAATTTAAATAGATCTGCTATAGACTTAACAATTTGCTCTAGGGATATTTATTACAAATTTAATTGGCATACAGAAACTTTGAGTCTGGGTTCTGATCACTACCCAATAGTAATAGAATTTAACCATAATACTGATAATAACGTCACTAATAGTAATGGTGTCATTGAAACTAATGATATATCTAGATCTAGAATTACATGGAATATTAAAAAGGCAGACTGGGCTTTCTTTACCTATCTCTTAAACAATGAAAAGAATAATAATATATCAGATGGTTCAGAGCAAGAATATTCCACATTTTGTGACTCTATCAATTTAGCTAGTAAATGCTCTATTCCAGAGAGGAAAGGGAAGCCCAATGCAAAATTTAATAAACCATGGTGGAATGATGATTGTAGGGACGCTATAAGACAACAAAAAGAAGCTTTTTTGCAGTTTAAAAGACTATCTAATTACGAAAATTATTTAAAATATCAACAAGCAGAAGCTTATAAAAAAAGAATTATTTTAGGCAGCAAAAGAGCTTCTTGGAAAAACTTTTGTAATAGTTTAAATAAAAATACACCAATTAGCAAAATATGGAATGAAATAAGAAAATTAAAAAACGTTTATAATCCTCCCAATAATCCGATAGTTGTAAGTGAGTGGACAGATAAATTTTTTAATAAAATTGCTAGACCTTGGGTTATAGAAGGAGAAATTTATCACAGGAACCCTACGGATAATAGACATGACAATGACGAAGCAAACAAAGACAACATATTTCTCACACAAGCATTTAGCCTGGAAGAATTAAAGAACTGCCTAAAAAGACATAATAATTCAGCTCCAGGATTAGATGGTATACACTATAGTATGTTGTATAATTTACCCATACATAAAAAAGTTCAACTACTAAATGTAATAAACAATATCTGGATGAGTATGGATATACCACGTGCATGGAAAGAGTACATCATAGTTCCAATTCTCAAGCCACACAAATCACCAAACTGTCCGGATTCGTATAGAGGCATTTCACTATCATCATGTGTGTTAAAAACAATGGAAAGAATGATTAAATGTAGACTAGAATTCTGGTTAGAAAAAAATTCTAAAATACCTGTGACACAATTCGGCTTTAGAAAATCATGTGCTACGATGGAAAATTTAACGCACTTAATACTGGATATATATAACTCATTTTCCGTCAACAAGTCGGTATTTGCTACATTCATAGATATAGAAAATGCATATGACAATGTGAACCTACAACTTCTATATCACAAAATGAAAGAAATCGGACTGCCAGATATACTCTGCTGGAAACTTCATCAACTTTACATCAATAGAACTCTTTATCTTCAAATTAATAACAAACTAATAGGACCGAGAGTTTCAAACATCGGGTTACCTCAAGGGAGCATCTTAAGTCCAATATTATATACTATTTACACAGCTCATATAGGTCAAAGCATAATAACTAGCAAACAAGGTAAAATATTACAATTTGCAGATGATATATGCATATATGTAGATCAATTGGAAATCGAACAAGGCGGTAGAAAAATAAATACAGTATTTAAACATCTACAAGAAGACCTAGATCAAATAGCATTAAACATATCAACCAAAAAAACACAAGCTTGCATATTCTCCCGAAAACGAAACATTCCAGAAGTAGTGGAGTTGCAAAATGTCTCGTATAAAGTTCAACCCAAAGTTAAATATTTGGGTATTATACTGGATAGAAAAATGATTTGGAAAGACCATATTGAGTACATCGTAGCAAGAGCTGACAAAGGTTACAATGCGTTACGAGCAGTAAACTATACAACCTGGGGAGCAGATCCCAACATAGCATTACTTATGTATAGATCATATATAAGATCAATATTAGATTACGGATGTTACTTTTACAATCAAGCCGCCAAAACCCATCTTCAAAAAATAGACATCCTTTCAAATAAGTGCCTCAGATTATGTATAGGAGCTTTGATGAGTACTCCAATATCAAATCGAAGCGTAGAATGTAATGAACCACCACTATGGTTGAGAAGGAAAACTATGTGTGAAAAATTTATAACTAAAATGATAACTAAAGAGAGCATAATATGTAACAACTGCCACAAACTTTATATAAATGACCTAACCACTGAATACTGGAGGAAAAAGCCAACATTACTATTTGCCGAAAGTTACAATAGAATAAGACAATTTAAAAATAAACTATACACATCAACTCTGTCATCCATGCATCAGATAAATCTCAACAATATACCAAACATACAACCAACCTACATGAGAGATTACTCGAAATTTCCAGTTTACTTAAGGAATGCCATGTTTAATGTGGATATAGAAACTTTATTTCCGGAACATTACCAAATTTATACCGATGCCTCAAAAATGAATTCGAGAGTGGCCGCTGCCGTGTGGGACCCTAGGACAAGGTATAAAGAGGGTATACGACTTAATGAAAATTTTACAACATTTTCAGCAGAACTTATTGCAATACTAAGAGCAATGCAGTATATAAGCAGTATAAACAATAACGAAGAGAAATTTCTAATCCTTACAGACAGCAAAAGTGCTTTACTTAAACTGGAAAGTTTGAAGGACATATCAAACTACATATGTATTGACATTATTAAAGCATATATCGCACTTAAGGCTAAGGGCAAACAAATATCATTTTGTTGGGTAAAAGCTCACTCTAATCTTAAACACAATGAAATAGTAGATACTTTAGCTAAGAAGGCCACCGAACAAGAAAATGAAAGTGAATATAAATTAACATTAAATGATGTTTACGCAAATATTACCAGCAATAAAACCAAAACCTGGCAGCAATGGTATAACCACTCAACTAAAGGGCTATTCTACAAAAATATACAATTAAATATTCCAGCTAAATCCTGGTTTAATCATTACCACGGCGAAAAAATCGTTGTTTCATACATATGCAGACTTAGATTTGGACACTGCCTAGTTCCAGAACACAAAACTAAAATAGGTCTTACTGATAGTAACCTTTGTGAATGTGGTGAGTTAGGATCTGCAGAACACATGATACTAAACTGTAGACTAAAGATGATAGAAATAAATCAATTCATGAATCAAGTATATAGAGAAACCAATATTACAAGACCTTTTAATCTAAAAACAATATTATCTAGTTTAGACGAACGTGTATATGAGATCCTAATTAAACACATACTTAATATAAAAGTAAAATTGTGAACTATTAATACCTGTGTTTATCCCATTTGTCTACCTATCTTTCCGTGGTCTAGTCTTGTGTGTGAGCATTGCTCTGAAAGACCCCTGAGCAGAAGTACTCCTTGTTGACATTCCTTATAATGTAATAATAATAAAAAAATAAATAAATAAATAAAAAAAAAGAGAAAAAAGAAGAGAAAAAAAATACATATGTATATGTGTATATATATGTGTATATATATGTATATATATATAAAAAATTATAAAAAACAAAAAAACATACAATAAAGAATAATGTTGAATAATACTAGAATATATTTTATGATATAGATATATCTATATCAATGTGTAATAATGTTTGATTGTAACTGAAGATTAAATTATTCATTTATTGTTATAGAATCTAGATATATCTTTAAAATACAAAATCTTATCTTAATAGTAATATGTGACATAAATATCTGTAGAGCAAAAATAAGTTCGGCTAATGAATTAAGTCCACAGTCAGGAAATTCGATGACACACACACACACACACATTATGAATACCTTTGGCTAACATATTGACATCAAGTGATTTTGCCTCTTCTAAACAATTAATTTTGAATAAAATCTGAGAAAAGAATTACTAAGAATCTACTAATTTATTTTCATCATTGTCTACATTTGAAAACTTTCTTAGTTTAAAGGTAGTAAAGGTTGAGATGGTCCAAATCTGAAAGGGATGTGAGGAGATGTAGGATATTCGGAAGTTGGAGATGCTACTTTTCTTTTTTTATCTTCCCTATAATCAGTGCTTGATTTACTACAACTTGGTTGACTAATATTTTTGGTTTTCTGCAAATGAGGCCTCAATAGGTTGGAATAAGCAGGTATATTAACGTCAGATGTGTTAGTTAATTTTGGAAGTCCTTTATCTGAATTTGACAATATTTCAAATCTGTTATTACAAATAAGACCAGAAAAAGAAGAATCGCTCAAATTTTTGGCCTCCAAATATGAAATTTTATGTTCTTTTTTTTAATGTTTAGAAAAAGGACAGTTTTTAGAGATCGATATATCCTTATCACTTTTACAGTGTATGCAATACATTTTTTTTTTCATCACATGTATGTGTATCAGTTTTAATTTCTCCATATCGTATGCAGTATTCCTGTGTACATTGTCTAGAAATGTGTCCAGATTTGAGGCATTCATAACATTGTGTAACTTTACCTAACAATTTTTCAACTTGAAAATATACATAATTAACTACAACATAATTTGGCAAACAATTGCCTTCAAATGTAATTATAACATTACGTCTAGATACATATTCTGTATTTCCATCCTTCAAATGTAATTATAACATTACGTCTAGATACATATTCTGTATTTCCATCCTTTTCTATTTTCCTGTGGATTTTTTTTAATATAAATAATTTGTGAACTAGAGATCATATAGTTTTTCAAATATTCAATGTTATATTTGGTATCGACATCACGTATCAGCCTTTGATTTCTAAGCTGTGATTGGGAATTTACGACTGTAAATGATCGTCTTTTAAATGACTACGGCTGACTAATTTATTTGCACCCAAAATAGATTTGAGGATTACTTTCACACGGTTTCTTCCTATACTTTTAATTTCCTTAATAATGTTGATCTTTAATTTTTTATGTAAAATATAACCCACAACCATCGGATGCAATCGGCCCATATTCTGATCATTGGTCTTTTCAACATGTACACAACAATTTTGGAAGTCGAAATTACTAGTGTACTTGTTCAATAACACTAACAACTTCAGAATTATTTAGTTCGCGCATTGGCGTCTTATTGGTATTCTCCCTCATCAGGGGAGAATATTATCACTTTTTTATCACTATTTTTGTACAATATGTAAATATTATTAAACACGACGGAATTCAAATATTTTAATTGTCACAAAACTGGAAGCTTAATGACTTTATCGATAAACCCGTCTACCCGATATCAATGTATCGCTTTGACTGATATTTTATATTATTTTATCAATTTTGTATATCAATAATTTCCGAGTCGATTTTCGTAATTCATCTTTTGCGGCTTCTGCCAACGTAGTTGACTGCGCATTACTTAACGCTTTAAGTCGTCATATTTTTTTACCACTGCTAGTTATTTATGTACCAAGGGCAGTAAGTAGATGTTTATGCCCAAGGACGACTATCTTACAAACACAAGGACCTCTGGCCCGAGTATTTGTAAGTCGCCCCATCGTTTGTAACACAACTATTAATGCCCACGGAGCATACAAACTTCTGTCATACTAGTTTGTTATCGTATTCACAAATTTATCATAGTAGAGTAAGGAATGTCGTCGCTAGGGTAATGTCATAATAGATTTTAAATTTATATCTGCGGCTAACAAACCTAAAAAGTGAAAATGTGACGTCTAAAAAACAATAGCTAAAAAACACTCATACAAGAATTTACAAGAAGTGCGAGTTTCAGATGAGTGACACTCAATTCGGATTTCGAAACAGATTGGGAACAGAGAGGCTCTGTTTGATTTAAATGTGTTAACGCAGCGATGCAGAGACATGAATGTAGATGTATATGCATATTTTATTGCCTATCGAAAAGCATTTTACTGTGTTAACCATCAAAAGATTATCGAAATCATGAGAACAACTGGAGTTGACGAACAAGACTTGCGAATTATCTCAGAACTATACTGGCACCAAATGGCAACAATTGAAATAGAGCACACAACATCCGAAGATATACAAATCCGACGAGGACTGAGACAGGGTTGCGTCTTATCACCCCTTCTGTTTAATTTATATTCAGAGTCTATATTCAGAGAAGCATTAGATCAGGTCCAAGGCGGAGTTAAGATTAACGAAATCAGCATAAACAACATCAGATATGCTGATGATACTGTCTTAATAGCAAGCAACGCACAAGAACTACAAAATATACTAACTGCGATAATTCACCACAGCGAAATGATCGATTTACAGATAAACGTTTCCAAAACGAAAACTTTAGTATTTTCAAAGACACCAATAAACGTACATTTGTATGCCAAGGGTCAAATGATAGAACAGGTAAATTCCATAAAATATTTGGGAGCAAATATCAATAGTCAGTGTAATCCAAAAAAAGAAATACTATCAAGAATCGAACAAGAAAGGAAAACATTCATGAGCATGAAAACATTTTTTAAAAGATCCGACCTTAGTCTGCAGCTTAGAATCCGAATGATTAGATGTTACGTTTTTGCTGTCTTACTGTATGGCTGCCAAAATTGAAGAATGAACTCTGAAATAAAAAAAAAATAGATGCCTTTGAGATGTATATATAAAGACGAATATTGAGAATTCCATGGGTACAAAGAGTTACTAATGTTGAGGTACTTCGTCGAATGTCTAAACAAAAAGAAAAGAAAAAAATTAGAAAAAAAAGAAAAGAATTAGAATTAAGAATAATCAAAGAGAGGAAAATGCAATACTTGGGTCATAATGTTGAGAGGCGAAAAATATGAACTACTACAAGTTATACTGGAAGGAAAAATACAGGGCAAAAGATCAGTAGGAAGACGACAGAACTCACGGCTGAAAGACCTAAAGAGATGGTTCGACCGCTCATCCGCAGAAATCTTTCGCGCAGCAGTTTCCAAAACCACAATTGCCATTTGGATCACCAACCTTCGCAAGGAGACGGTGCCATGAGAAGAAGAAGAAAAAACAACTTTTTGAATATATAATTAAGCTCAATACATATTATCTCTTTTGAAAATTGTAGTGGATTAGGCCTAATAGGGATACTACTTAAAAAATGCGTCTCCAGACTTTACGTCATAGGTGGTCAGAAAAAAAGGTGGATAATAAACTAATAGTAATATAGGAATTAAATTCTAATAGTAACATAGGAATCGACAGTCGCGACATTAACATCATATCCAGGTTGTACTATGGACAAACAGCAAAAATCAAAGTTGATTATGAGTTAACCGAAGAAATTGAGATTCGTCGAGGTGTGCGTCAGGGTTGTATGCTTTCTCCACTATTATTCAATATATATAGCAAAACAATATGTCAGGAAGAGCTCCTAGAGCAAAACATTGGTATAAACATTAACGGAGAGTTAATTAACAATATACGATACACTGATGACACGCTAATAGTAACAGATAACCTAGCAATTTTACAGTTTTTGATGGAAAACATAAACACTCATACCAATAAGTATGGTCTAAAACTGAACATCAAAAAGACTAAATTCATGATTTAACAAAGAAGCTATACACCAATGTGAATTTAACCATAAATAATCAGCCAGTTGAAAGAGTTACGTCCTACAAATATTTAGGGGTTTGCTTCACTGATACTAATGACCAGACAAGAGAAATCAAGAGGCGAATAGAGATAGCGAGACAATCGTTTGTCAAAATGAAAAAGTTCCTATGCAGCCGGGACACAAATAAACATAAAAAACATTGAGGCATTCGAGATGTGGTGTTACAGGAGAATGTGAAAAATACCATGCACAGAAAGAGTAACAAATCAAGATGTTCTGCTGAAGATGGGGAAGGAATGCGAAGTCATAAAAACCATACAAACGAAAAAACTGGAATATCTGGGCCACATAATGAGAGGAGAAAAGTACTCTCTACTTAGACTCATAATCCAAGGAAATATCTCGGGAAAGAGAAATGTGGGACGTAGGAGGATTTTCTGGTTGCGAAATTTAAGGGAGTGGTATGGGTGCAGTTCAATACAGTTGTTCAGAGCTGCAGCCAACAAAGTAAAGATTGCTGTGATGGTAGCCAAACTCCGATAGGAGACGGTACTGCAAAAAGAACATATCAATGTTAACAAAATAATAAATTATATGAATAAAAAATATACTAAGTCTAATGGTTCGTTTTTATCATATTGAAATTTTTTATTTTCCATTTCACAATAAAAAGTAAGAGGAATAGCTGTAGCCAATTTAATTTTCTACAAATAATATTTATTAAAATTTTCTTTAGAGTTGCCAGTTTACGAGATACAACGCGAAAACCCTTTGTACCCCTTATTCCAAGATGGCGAATATTCATGAAACAGGTCAACTTAGGAGCGTTGTAAAATCCAGAAAAATTAATAAAATTACATAAATTTGTAAAGAAAATTATTTTTTAAAAAGCTTTTTAAAAAAAGATTTTTTAAAAAAATTACATAAATTTGTAGAGAAAATTATTTTTTAAAAAGCTCCCCATAATACTGCTTTGACGTCATTTTATAGTAAAATGGCCAGAAAAAGTTATTAGGCCCAAAAGAAAATTTACTAAAAAAATTCTTAGTTGCCTCTTTTTGTTTATAACTTTTTTATGTTTCGTAAGCGATTAAAAGTAATGGGATTAAACTTAAAGAATTTAATTTACTATAAATAATGTCTACTAAAATTTTTTGTAGTGTTGCCAGTTTACAAGATACGGTGCGAAAACCCTTTGTACCTCTTTTTCCAAGATGGCTGCAGGAGAACAAGGGTGGCCACCCCACAAACTTGAACAAGCTTATTCTTACGCCCCAACACGTTAAAAAAATAAAATTGCCCCCTGTCAAAAATGCAATCCGAATATAACTTTTCAATGGAGTAATATTTTTCTTAAGTTGTCCATAAAATATAATAATTATCGCCGTAAATATTGACCGATACAACACACAAGTTTTTAAGAGCCCTTTTTGAGCTTAGATATCTGTCTACGTGTAGATACTAAGGTATGCGTTTAAAACAATTATTTTATTATATTGTAGTATATAAACCACCTTCTCTTTTAAGTATAATATAAAAAGCACATTACTGAAACCAGCTCAAGAAAGTTTTATACACCGTAGGTCAGAGGCTAAAAAACACTGGATGATAGAAGAAATACTATTACTGATGGAAGAAAAAAGGAAATATATAGGAAAAGATCTACAGAAGTACAAAGAAATGCAACGAATAATTAAGGAAAAAAAATTAAGGAAATCTATTTGATGAAGCAATGTAAAGAGATAGAAGAACTAGAAACAAACTGTGATATAAGAAATATGCAG
The DNA here is from genome assembly GCA_918026665.1 of Diabrotica balteata. Taxonomy (NCBI): domain Eukaryota; kingdom Metazoa; phylum Arthropoda; class Insecta; order Coleoptera; family Chrysomelidae; genus Diabrotica; species Diabrotica balteata. Next base: position 64,730,220 of record OU898278.1, read on the forward strand.
AAAAAAATTAGAGAAGTGACTGGAATGGGTCAAATAGACCGCAAGGACACATAAAAGACAAAAAAGGAGTTCTACTAATAGATTTACCAGAGAAGCTAAGGCGATGGGAGGAGTACGTTAGAGAACTTTTCCAAGATGAAAGAGGTGAAATGCAGAAAATACAAGAATTGAATCCTTTAGAGAAACAGAAGATCAAGATAGATGAAATCAAATATGCTATCAAAAACTCTAAAGATAATAAGGCAGCTGGATTCGATGAAATACCGTTAGAACTGTTACAACTTGTGGAAGAGGATACCTTGGAAGTATTGGCATATTTGTACAGCACGGGGTACGATACGGGTATAATACCATAAGAGTGGCTGAAGTCAGCATTTATAACCATCCCTTAAAAACAAGCAGCAAACGAGTGGTCTGATTATCGAACACTGAGCCTCATGAGTCACACTTTAAAAGTTCTGCTAAAAATAATACATAAGAGAATATACGAAAGACTAGCGGAGGATATTAGCGAGACGCAGTTCGGGCTCCGAAATGGAATGGGTACTCGAGAAGGACTATTTGCTATCAACATGTTGATTCAGCTATGTCAGGATGTAAATGTTGATCTACACTTGTGCTTCGTTGACTATGAAAAAGCTTTCGATAAAGTAAGACATGAAAAACTAATATCAATACTTATGGACAAGCGCATTGAGAGTAAAATCATAAATATAGTGCAAAAATTATATTGGAACCAAAGTACCATAGTTCTTATTGATGGGCAACACTCAGAAGAAATGAAGATCTGTAGAGGAGTTAGACAGAGATGTGTTTTATCACCACTTTTGTTTAACTTAGATTCTAAAGAAATTTTCCAAAACACGGTCAATAATATCGAAGCGGGAGTCACCGTTAACGGAAAATTAATTAACAACTTAAGGTATGCAGACGACACTGTGATCATAGCAACGAGAATAGAGGATCTACAACATCTTATCGAAAGCTTGAGTATGAATAGTGCTGAGATGGGAATTACTATAAACGCTAAAAAAACGAAGTACATGCTAATTACAAAAAGACCACAAAATATACATTACCTATTGACAATCAATGGTAACGTGATAGAAGAAGTAGATAAATATCACTACTTGGGAACTTTGATCAATGAAACCAATGATCATACTGTAGAAATAAACAGGCGAATACAGATTGCCAGATCAGCATTTATACGAATGAAGCCACTCCTAACGTGCAAAAATCTAAACTTGGAGATCAGACTACGTACCATTCGCTGTTATATATTTTCAACATTATTATATGGACCTGAGACTTGGACATTAAAAAAATGTAATTTAAAAAATATCGAGGCCTTCGAACTCTGGTTATACCGCAGAGTATTGAAAACATCATGGACTGATAGAATTACAAATAAAGAAGTACTGGAGAGGGTTGGTAAAGAAAAAGAACTAATCACCACTATACAAACCAGAAAACTGGAATACCTAGGTCACGTGATGAGGGGATCAAAATATGAAATTTTAAGACTGATAATACAGGGAAAGATTCAAGGAAGAAGATCTGTTGGCCGAAGGCAGAACTCATGGTTAAAGAATCGACGTGATTGGTACCAATGCAGATCGATTGATTTGTTTAGAACAGCAAGTTCTAAAATAAAAATAGCCATTATGATTGCCAACCTCCGTAGAGAGACGGTACTCTAAGAAGAAGGTTTAAACGAGATGTTGTTTATAGTTATAGAGGTTATAATGTGATACGCGAAGATAGGGATGACGGCTATGCCGGAGTTGCTGTTTTAATTAAAACTGGTATTCCCTTTGAAAACATAAAAATTAAAAAAATATATATATTAAAAAATTGCTTGCTTGTGGTATTAAAGTCAACTATAACAAAAGTCATTTAACTTTACTCTCTATAGGTGATCGAAAGCTAAAACTAACACCGAAGATTGGGATAGGTTATTTTCTTAACTAAAACACCCTTGTATCATTGGAATAGATATGAACGCACATAATTCTCTGTGGGGCTTATCTAAAAATGATAAAACAGGCCATCAAATTGTGGGGACAATTCCGAACATAGGTTATGTAGTAATAAATAATGGACAACCAACTTGCCAAACGAGACTAGGAAACAGATTCCATGATAGATGTCACTTTTTGCTCACCTTCTCTCTTTGATATAATATTGTGGTCTGTAGGTACTGATACTTTGGGGCCAAATCTCTTCGTTATAAGGGTTGTAATCGATATCTTGGAAGCAAAAATCTAAATTTGGAGATCAGACTACGTACCATTCGCTGTTATATATTTTCAATATTATTGTATTGCAATAATATTGAAATAATATAATTGAGAATTGCTGCCAATAATAAAAAGAAGAAAAATTGCTTATCTCGGTCATATATTTCGAAATTAGAAGTACCAGTTCTTAAAGCTTATTATGGAAGGGAAGATAGAAGGAAAACGGGGCATCGGAAGAAAAAAATACTCATGGCTTAAAAACATAAGGGATTGGACAAACCTCGATGCCCATGCACTTTTTAGAGCCACACAAGATCGAGAGGAATATGCCAGAATTCTCGCCAACGTCCACTAATTGGATAGGGCACCATAAGAAGAAGATATATATATATATATATATATATATATATATATATATATATATATATATATTGTGATGTTATGGTAAAATCGAAAATAATATTGGTTTGCTTAATATATTTCAAAAGTACAAAATACAAATAATTCGACTAATAAATTATAAAAGATATTTCGAAGAAGTTGAAGTCCTTTATCTTTGGATTACCTGTAGTAAACAAAATTTAAGATATGCCTAAATTATTTTCTTTGTTAAAAATATTCGAGTGACGTTAGTGAAATTACTGAAGACATGAACAATGCAAGCGGGATTTCCAAATGGACTTGTACAGTAATTAGCCCAATAGAATAGATGTTTAGAAATATACTTCTTCGTTAGTTCTTAAGAATTTGTAGAAACCGATTAGCCGATGTTAATAGTTTTAGAAAATTTATAATTGTAGGTAAAATTATTGTTTGTTGTCTAAATGACGAGATGGGATATGTACGACGAGTTTTGATTGGAGGAGATTGAAACAGGTGGGATGGTTTGTAAGAATGAGACATTAGCTAGTTTTTTGAGGAAAAAGAGTTAGGCAGTTGTTTTCCAAGTGTGCGAGGCAAACAGTCGTTGTTCTCTGGTGGTTCCCGAGAGGTAGCAAGCAGTAGAAGTGAATGTTAGTGAGTTTTTCTTGGAGTTAGTGTATCTGACAGACGCTGATCCAGTAAACTATTGTAAGTTATATTTTTCTACTTATATTCCAAGAGTCACTGTTCAGGCCAGAACGAGAGATTCAGTTTATCGAGAGGAGAAGTCGCTAGCATCATTTAAACGATACGTGCATTTGAAGGAGATCATTAAAGACGATAGGCTCGCAACAATCTGTTGTAAGATTGTTGATTACCTAGGGGACTTCTAAGAATAGATAGAGTAGGCTACAACGAACAAGGATTTGGACAACTCATTATTAGAGAGATAGTTTTGCTATTCATCAGTTTTCTTTATTAGCAACACAATTTTACAATTGCTTTAGAAAAGATAGGAATATTTTGATTAGGAGATTTAGAACAACAATTGTGATTTGAGATTTTAATTTATATTGTATGTACCATTAATTTTGAAGGTTCACGTACGTAGATGAAAAGTTTGATAATCATTATATGAGACATTATTATATTTGAGTGTGAATTTTATTTCAATATATTGTTATTTCAATATATAATGTTATATCATATATGTTTTTTATTATTCCGGTATTTTTTGGACCTTACCTCTCACATGTAAAGCATAGATATTGAAGCACGAGTATAACCCTGAGATAAGAGAATTAAATAGTGTGACAGAATCATAATCATATCATTTAAATAAGTTTAATTAATTAATTAATTAGCTAATTAATTGCTTGGCGCACTTAAGACTTTGAATATCACATTATTATATATATATATATATATATATATATATATATATATATATATATATATATATAATATGGAGCTGAGACTTTTAAAAAAATGTAATTTAAAAAGAATCGAGGCCTTCGAGCTCTGGTTATACCGTAGAGTATTGAAAATATCATGGACTGATAGAATTACAAATAAAGAAGTACTGGAGAGGGTTGGTAAAGAAACAGAACTTATCACCATTATACAAACTAGAAAACTGGAATAACTAGGCCACGTGATGAGGGAACCAAAATATGAAATTTTGAGACTCGTAATACAGGGAAAGATTCAAGGAAGAAGATCTGTTGGCCGAAGGCAGAACTCATGGTTAAAGAATCTACGTGATTGGTATCAATGCAGATCGATTGATTGGTTTAGAGCATCAAGTTCTAAAATAAAAATAGCCATTATGATTGCCAACCTCCGTAGGTAGACGGCACTCTAAGAAGAATATTAACCACCAATTAATATTATTAATAATTTAAGCGTAAATATTTTCCATGGCCATTTTTACGGAAGAAAATCATACGAAAAGCCTATGGATACGTTTTTGGTATTAATAATTAGAAATGACATATTACTGACAGATTAACTGAAAGAGCAGAAGCAGATCTTAAAAAAAAACAGAGAATGTTAGAAAAGAAATAAAGATTCTATAGAGATAGAGGAGCACTTAGTCATAGTCTTGGTTGCATTATAATGTATCTGGCCTTGTTGGAATCAGGAGATTAAACTTAATATACTAAAAAGTATTCAAAATATTTCAGTTTTATTAATATTTGTAAGAAGCTTATATTCTGTCGAGTTTCCGATGTTCTATATTTTATTTTTTATTTATTTTTATATTTTACGATCTGTTTTATTTTTTGATATTAAAGATTTATTGGCAAGATTTGGAGGTAATACGGCATGATCTAATGTAAGTTGTCATCTACCTTCTTCACCATGTGAGTATATTTCGTGTATTTTGTACCCAAATACGGTATACTTAATGTGTTCGTCGCTTGCATAGTTCTTAATATTGTTGATTTTATAGAATAGTAGGGATCGATGTGTTTCACATTTGTAGGGCGCTCTCGTAAAGACCATAATGATTTTTATTTTCTTGCAATTTTTTTTGTTTAATTTTATAAGCTTTGTAATTGTTTTAAGTTTTTTTATTATTTTCTCTCTCTTATTACTCTTTATTTCGCCGTTTTGATCATTTCTTCTATTTTTAAATTTCCTATTTTTAATCGGTTGCCATTGTTTACCTTTATCTATTCCTTAATAAAATTATTAACTTTTTCTTATCTAGTTCTTGTCTAGTTGATCTAGTTCTTATTCATAATTTTTTGTTGAGTAGAAATCTTTTTTGAGACAGTTTTTATTAAAACTATTTAAAAATCTTATTTCTTACAGCATCTTAAACTAATAAACGTTCTATTTATATTAATAAATGTTTTATATTCTTCAATTAATAAATATATCTCATTTGTCATAATTAGTACGATCCCGACGATAAAATATTTACTTTTTACATTGTCGAATGAAAAAACTGGATATCGTCATTTTACGCGAACGACACGAATTGTACGTTTCAGCTTGATAAAATAAACAGCAGATGTGTGTAGAGATATCAGCATAACTATGAGAACTAGATTCAACAATGCGAGATTAAGTCATAATTGTAAAAAACATGATCTTTTAATGTCAATCACTGCAATTGCAGATAAGTTGATGTCAGCAGCACTGCACTGTGGAGTGATATAATAATTACCATAATGACAAACTACACGACCGCATTTCAGGATCGGATTTAATAGATTAAGTTATACTTTTGCTGTATTCTCAACTGTTTAGTTTTCAGCCTATCGATTTGAAACAATATTGTTATTCGTCCTATACTATACGAATGATCAACTTTGGGAATTTGTTTTGACGAAAAGAAATATCAAGGAATAAACACAGAATAAAGATTTAATGTCAATTGATATTGGGATGAGAATATATAGAATTTTCTGAAATCTTTATTTGGTATTTAACGCAATATGGTGTTGTAAGTCCACAAAACTTCTTCTCAGAGAACAACTCAGAGGACAAGAAGTTATCTTTGATTTGTGGTATTAAAGAAATGTAGTATACATTGATTTCGAAAGTTTTAATTAACCAAGATTAGCCAGTTTTTATATTTAAAGAGAAGAGGTGATGAATTTGGAATTGCAGTTTTTACACAAGAGAGTTTCTTCGGACTTCTTTGTAGAAAGGTGGATCAGAACTTCTTTATTATAAGTTTCCGGATAATGTTTTGTGAATGCATTTTCAAAAACTCGATGAGATGTATTGTAACTAACAGATGCATATAAATGTCATAGGATCTTTCTTTACAGAATATGAGCTGGCTTTCCTGTAAGGCATTTGAGACTCTTATATTGACTAGTTTCGAATTGAGTAACTGGTATTTGCCTTATGGGCAAATAACATCTCGAGACAATGAAATGGTTTATTTATTTATAAGTAGGATTCGGATAATAATGCATTTAAAATTTCTAAAATATGTATCTAGGTATGCAATAAAAAGACTGAAAATATGCATAATATATGTACATATAACAGGACAACTCTATTACTATTAAAAATACCCAGATACACATTATTTTAACAGCGCTATAAAAAACATATATATTTTACAATAAAGCTAAGAAAAATTGTTCCAAAAACTAAACTTAATGTAAACTAAAATCTAAAAAGTGGTTAAAAGGTTTCGGTTGCATTTACTCACCATGAGATGCATTAAATGTTCAAATTCAATTTTCCTTGTGTTATCCGGAAGGGTACATATAATTTTTCAAAGTGTATTAATCTACATTTTTATAATACTCTTTAGTTTTTCTAAAATAATATTGTTTTGTTGATGGCTCAAAGTCCTTTTTATTTCTTCCATGATTTCAACGTTTTTTTTTTATGAAATTAAGTCTTTTTGTGTCAAGTAATTTAATTGCTTTTTCGTAAATTATTCCGAATTTACTCCGAAAACAGTAACAATCGTAGTTGGAAATAATGGACTCTTTTCTGTTATTAAGGAGATTTTAAAAATACCTTTTTCATTGATGAAATTAATGCATTCCCTTGATGATATAAAACTCTAACGTGTTCCGCAACACGATAAAGACAATGAGCCAAACAAATAACACAGTACAAGTATAGGACACAGTACCTGTAAACCACTCAGAGGTTTACATATATACGGTGCAGAATTTGTGATCACTAGTAACACATTTTCATAAAAAATGAATTATTGATGACTTTATTGATTTACCACCTCTATCCTTTTCTTCTTTGACTCTTATTACACCGAACACAACATTAACACTTTTTTCTACGTCAGGAGTTTGGTCTAATGATATCCAGATACTTCTGTTTGCTGCTTTTTCGCTATTCGTTTAGTATAAAACCATATAAATCGTGTACTTTATTTATTCTTATTGTTGACTCATGTAGAACTAAAGAGATCGTATACTTTTCAAAAAAACCTTTTTTTAACCCAGTATTTTTAGTACAGGATTACTTAATTTGTTTAGCATAATGTCAGTTAACTAATAAAAGTCTTACACAAATCTTCATTAAATGTTGAACACTTTGGTCCTGATGAAAGTAATTTAGTTATTAAAATTTGTTGAGATTTTTATCGTTTAAATGGTTATGCTTTGCAGTTTTTAAATATTATGTCACTTAGAATTTTCTACGGGTACTCACAGGAATTTCACAATGTCTGTAAAATAGTACATTTCGATTCGTACTAAAATTTGGAAAATCTTTAACAAATTAATACAGCAATAATACATTAATTAATACAATAATTCTTTTAATGACAAATTTAAAATACTTCACATTCAAAATAAAGGCCTTAAGCTATCTTTGTTAGAATCTATGGAAATCAACAAATTAAAAAACACAGATATAATTCTGAATGACGAACTTGAGACAAACAGTTCTCCCCTCCTCAACCTATTTCATTAGAGACTATAAATTGTAAACGCATGCCAAAAATAGATCACTTGACAAAGGCAATCAGCCGAAACAGCTGTAATGATAATAGTTAAAATAAATTTTGTGGAAGTTTGAAAACAAAGTTTTCAGTGTTTTATTGTTCTTCTTCTTAGAGTGCCGTCTCCCTACGGAGGTTGGCAATCATAATGGCTATTCTTATTTTAGAACTTGCTGCTCTAAACAAATCAATCGATCTGCATTGGTACCAATCACGTAGATTCTTTAACCATGAGTTCTGCCTTCGGCCAACAGATCTTTTTCCTTGAATCTTTCCCCGTATTATCAGTCTCAAAATTTCATATTTTGGTCCCCTCATCACGTGGCCTAGGTATTCCAGTTTTCTGGTTTGTATAGTGGTGATTAGTTCTGTTTCTTTACCAACCCTCTCCAGTACTTCTTTATTTGTAATTCTATCAGTCCATGATATTTTCAATACTCTGCGGTATAACCAGAGTTCGAAGGCCTCGATTCTTTTTAAATTACATTTTTTTAATGTCCAAGTCTCAGCTCCATACAATAATATTGAAAATATATAACAGCGAATGGTACGTAGTCTGATCTCCAAATTTAGATTTTTGCACGTTAGGAGTGGCTTCATTCGTATAAATGCTGATCTGGCAATCTCTATTCGTCTGTTTATTTCTACAGTATGATCATTGGTTTCATTGATCAAAGTTCCCAAATACTGATATTTTTCTACTTGTTCTATCACGTTACCATTTATTGTCAATAGGTGATGTATATTTTGTGGCCTTTTTGTAATCAGCATGTACTTCGTTTTTTTGGCGTTTATAGTAATTCCCATCTCAGCACTATTTATACTCAAGCTTTCGATAAGATGTTGTAGATCCTCTATACTCGTTGCTATGATCACAGTGTCGTCTGCATATCTTAAATTATTAATTAATTTTCCGTTAACGGTGACTCCCGCTTCGATATTATTGAGCGTGTTTTGGAAAATTTCTTCAGAATATAAGTTAAACAAAAGTGGTGATAACACACATCCCTGTCTAACTCCTCTACAGATCTTCATTTCTTCTGAGTGTTGCCCATCAATTTGAACTATGGCACTTTGGTTCCAATATAATGTTTGCACTATATTTATGATTTTACTGTCAATGCGCTTGTTCATAAGTATTGATATTAGTTTTTCATGTCTTACTTTATCGAAAGCTTTTTCGTAGTCAACGAAGCACAAGTGTAGATCAACATTCACATCCCGACATCGCTGAATTAATATGTTGATGGCAAATAGTCCTTCTCGAGTACCCATTCCATTTCGGAACCCGAACTGCGTCTCGCTAATATCCTCCTCTAGCCTTTCGTATATTCTCTTATGTATTATTTTTAGCAGAACTTTTAAAGTATGACTCATGAGGCTCAGTGTTCGATACTTTTGCTGCTTGTTTTTTAGGGATGGTTATAAATGCTGACTTTAGCCACTCCTTTAGCAACTTTATTGTTACATAAAATGAATTTCCATCAAGTAACGGTCGAATCCATCAATTAATTAATACAGCACTCACTAAGTAACACAATAAACGATGAACAGTGTTTGAGATATGCAAAATGAACGACGCCGAGTTGCTCAGAGTCCGAATAAGTGTGGGGGTAGTTCTTATGACATTGTTACTGCCAAAAAAAGTATTGAAAAAACTAGAAAATGACCGGAATTATTGAATAAGTAAAAAAATAATACATAATTTAACTTTGAAAAATTAATGGCAAATATCGAGCACAATTTTAATAATCAAATCTTGCCAAGTACTTTCTTAAAGAAGTAAGAATCTTAAATAAATAACCTTAAATAATAAATCTTAAATAATAATCTTAAATACAAACAGTAAATTAAACAAATTTTGTTTAATTTACTATTTGTATTTTGAGAACGATTTCCGAAGTGGAAATTGAAACGTCAATAAACGTATTTTTATCTTTAATTGTGGCTTATTCCCAGTTAAATAGTAATTAATTTGAAATGCCACAAGAAAATAGCTTCAGAACAATACGTGAAGTATTATTTCATTTCAAATTTTCTTTTTTGTGAACTAGGCAGGCACTGGATTAAAGATGCATGTCTATGAAATCAAATTTTATTGTTACGTGTTTATAAATCTGTCAAAGATAATCCATAATTAAGCAGAGAAGTCTAATTATCTCTAATCTACCTTAGTTATTCCTGCTTAGTCCAACTTAGTCTGCCAGAAGGAACATTAACTAAAAGTCACTTACTTACTTTACTTTATCGTGTCCGGTCATTCATAAAATTTCGGCCCAGTCTTGCGCTACGTCGGTTCCATCTTTATTGGCGAGCCACAAATCTTCAAGGGTACATCGATGAGGACGGTTTCTGCATGTAAGAAGATGTTCAATATTCTATATTTCTCCACAGTCAAAGTTCACATCATCTTGGTCTATTTTTCCCCATTTTGCCATGTTTGATTTTACTTTAGCGACCCCCGGTCTCATCCTATTCAAAGTTTTCAACGTTTTAAAGTCTAGGGTCTGGCCAGTCCATTGAACCTGGGGAAGTGGAAAATACTCAGGCGGTTCATCCTGCACTGTTCCAAGGAAGTTTTTCCTAGATTTTAGTCGCTTTCGTGGTGTTCGAGCTTTGTATAGGGCATGCCACTCGCCCGCGATCTGTTTAATTTTCTCTATGTGTTCTGCAACGCCTCTGCGTGTTGAGGGTTTTGCAAAACCCGCTGCTCTATATAGATTTGAAGGTGGCGTTGGTTTCATGCACCCCGTTACTATCCTGCATGTCTTATTTAGCGCAGTATCAACTTGTTTGGTGTGGGCAGATCTGCTCCAAACGGGGCACGCATATTCAGCAGTAGAGAAACACAGTGCTTGTGCCGTTGTTCTTAAAACGCCAGGACGTGCGCCCCACTTACTTTCCGTTAGCTTTCTGAGTATGTTGTTCCTAGTTGTTACTTTCCCTCTCGTTTTTATGCAGTGTTGTCTGTAGGTGAGGGACCGATCCAGAGTTACTCCAAGATATATAGATTGGTTTGTGTGTTCTAATGTATTACCATTCCACACAATTTGGAGTTTTCGCTTGACTTCCTTTGTCGAAGGTGGAAACCGCAGACTTGGGTTTTAAAGGGATTGGGTCTCAGAGAATTCTGCAGATAGTATGCGGTTGTTTTTAAGGCAGTTTCGAGTTTTTCCTTCACTTCTTCAAAACCATTTCCTTGAGCACATATTACAATATCGTCGGCATAGAGGAAGTGCTTTATTTCGGTCGAAGTAGGTTGGTCGTTTGTGTATATATTGAAGAGCATTGGTGCTAAGACACTTCCCTGTGGGAGGCCGTTTTTTTGAACTCTCCACCTACTTACTTTATCCTCCAGCATAACGAAAAATTTTTTCTATTCCTCTATTTTGCAGAGAGGAATATACGACCTTTCCCAGATGGTGGTCATTGAGAGTGTCGTATAATTTGCGGAGCAATGTTTTGTGCCTTGCTGTGTCATAGGCTACTGTCAGATGTACAAAAGCAGCCCCTGTTATATGTCATTGCTTATTTCTATTCCAAGGCAAACAAAATAAAATTGTTAGAGTAATAGCAGATAAACAGAGCAGTCGAATATTGGAAATGTAAGTTCACTACTATTTCCTTCTGTAAATAAGTGAAAAAAGAAGTTGGTATTGTCTTATCAATATTAAAACTTAAGTTTTAAAACTATAGTTAGAAATTAAAAGGGACGCGCTCTTTCCGCGAACCGAACATACCACCGTAGAAACTAAGGCAAACCCTTAATCTTATGAATAAATAAGCCCAATAGAAAAAAGGTTCGAGAAGGTTGCATCATCTTTACAGAATCGAAATCATACTTAATCAAAATAAATTTTATTGTTCACATTATTTGAAACGCAATTCAGTCCCATGCGCAGCCCATACAAATTACTGCGTTCTAAGTGCAATAAAATTTAGGACCTTAGCCGTTTATTCCTTGGGAAATTGTAAAATAAACTCTTTATTATGGGGAAGGCTTTATAATGGGAAGGTTTGACTTGCAGATCGAAAGCTATTTTCAATTTTTTTAGTTTTTAGTTTCGGTAGACCAATCGCATTGGTCTTTATTAGTGCTACAAATTTAACCATTTCCAATAAAGACAACAACACTATCTTGTTAATAATCCCATTGTCAATTATAAAAAAGTCATACTTTATACATGAAATATTTCTCAATACATAAATTGTACAAGACAATGTTTGTGTATGTAAAAGCCGATATTTTAATATTAGAAATTTTTTGCAATATGAGTATCCAATCGTTTCTACTATATTCGTTACGGCCAAAATGCATTCTGGTCCCCAGCATACTGCCAATGTCCCAAATATCACTTTTCGGCTGTTAAATGTACACCAGAAACGTTCTAGATCTGCGTTGAGCACACATACAAAACGTGCAAGCCGCCGATGTAAAATAGAAAAATATTGTAATTTTTTATGTTAATATATTATTTAACTTTTAAAAATAATTTTTTTATTTATTTTTATGCACAACAGCCCGTTAAGACCTAGGGCATTTTTTTACAACATAATCCTAATATTAACTCATTATGTATAATGATTTTAAACAAAACTTTAACTTAAATATGTATATATAACATTCTTAACTACTCTGAAGGACCTGGTGTAAAATATTTCTCCGTTCGCTTCTATTTTGTGCTTTTATTTTCCAGTCCCTCATCTTCACGTCTTTAAGGTCTTCCTCCGCTTTACTAATCCACCTCGTTAAAGTCTACCTCTTCTTTTGAGGCCGATTAATTTCCTGGTTATTACTAGTTTAGGCATTCTGTTTGCTGCCATTCTTTCCACATGTCCCAACCATCTGATTCTTTGTGCCTTGACGAACTTGGTAATGGTAAGTTCTTTGTATAAAGCCAATAATTCATTGTTGGTTATTCTCTCCCAACCATCTTCTGTCTTTCGTCCTCCGAATATGCGTCTCAATATTTTCCTTTCCCATCTTTCCAGAGTATCCTTTTCCTTCTTATTTAATGTCCATGTCTCGCCGGCATATGTTACTGTGGGTCGAATTACTGTTTTATATATTCTGAGTTTACCTTGTCTAGAAACGTATTTTGAGTACAGTAGGGCTCTTAAACTACCTAATTTTTTATTCCCTTTTGCTATTCTGGCTTCGAGCTCCCATTTCTCTTTTCCATTTTCATCGAAAACTACACCGAGGTATTCAAATTTGTCCACCCTTTTAAAACTATAGCTTTTACCACCTACTGATCTTACACTAAAGTCTTCTTTTTTTCCTTCTGTCTCTCCCATGATCATATATTTGGTTTTGTCTTCATTTAGTTCCACTTCTAATGTCTGTGCTTCTTCGATGATTTTCTTCACAACTCTTCTTAATTCTTTCTCGGTTTTTGCTATGATCGTTAGATTTTAGTTCAGCTAAACACAACTCCCATAAAAACAAACATTATTCAAGTACACGCTCCTACCGCGGACGCCCCAGAAGAAATTATAGAAGAATTTTACAATGACCTTACTAATATTGTCAAACGGATTCGGAAAAACGAAATAATATTAATAATGGGAGACTTTAATGCCAAAGTTGGCAAAGGACAATGTGGAAATTTGGTGGGATCCTTTGGGCTAGGGGAACGTAATGAACGCGGAGACCGTTTGATTGAATTTGCAACTGAAGAACAGCTCGTAGTGACAGACACATTTTATGATCTTCCTCCAAGACGACTATATACGTGGAAATCTCCCCAGGATACTCCAGATCACACAGTACGAAATCATATAGGCTATATTCTTGTTAACAAACGATTTAAAAACTCTATAACATCTGTTCAAGCGACCCGGGATCCGACGTAAATTCGGACGACAATCCACTTATCGCCAAAATGAAACTTAGTTTAAAGAAAGTTCAAAGACCAAAAATTACGAAGTACGATATTAACCAACTGAAAAATAAAACAGTAAAGGAAAAGATACAAAAACGCCTAAAAGAAAAAACGTGGGCTCGTACAGAAATAGATAACACAGATGTAGAACTAGAAAATTTGCACAAGGTAAGTCAAGAAATAACAGAGAAATACTTAAAACCTGAAAGAACAAAAAAAGGAATGGATGACGGGGAAGATTCTATGTATGATGGAAGACAGAAGAAACGCTAAAGATAATAAGAATTACTACAACAACATAAATAACGAAATAAAAAGGGCTATTAAAATAGCAGAAGAAAATTGGTTTAGCTCGAAGTGTACAGAGATAGAGTCATTACAACAAAAACATGATTCATTTAACCTCCATAAAAAGATTACAGAAGCGGCAGGCTTATATAAACACAAGAACACTGGATTCCTGACAGATAATCAGGAAAACATAGTACTGGAAATAGAACATAAAAGGGATATTTGGATTAAATACGTGGAAAAAACTTTTGAAGATGTACGAGGTAACACTGGTATCACAACAAACACCAATTGCGAATCTGGACCACCATTTACAGTCGAAGTAAAACATGCCATCAAAGCAACAAAGATGGTAAAGCAGTAGGCCCTGATAATTTTCACTCAGAATTCTTAAAACTTATGGACTATGATGGCATAAAATGGTTGACAAATATATTTAACAATATATATGATACAGGCATAAGTCCCCAAGAATGGTTAGTGTCAACTTTTATAAAGCCTCCCAAAAAACCCAATGCGAGAAAGTGCGAAGACTATATAATTATAAGCCTTATGAGCCATTTACTAAAAACATTTCTAAAAGTCATTCACAAAAGAATATATACAAAATGTGAGGAACAACTAACAAGAACACAATTCGGATTTCGTGATGCTCTGGGAACACGGGAGGCCCTTTTTGCTGTACAGGTGCTATTTCAGAGATGCAGGGATGTGAACTGTGACATATACGTACATTGTGACAATGCTTTATAGATTACCAGAAGGCATTTGACAGAGTCAAACATGACAAATTAATTAATCTTATGCAAGAAATTGGAATTGCCAACAAAGATCTTAGAATTATCAGAAACATTTACTACAATCAAACAGCCAAAATTAAAATAGAAGACCAGTTAACTGATAAAATTGCAATATAACGTGGAGTACGACAGGGCTGTATTTTGTCTCCATTGTTGTTCAATATTTATTCTGAATGGGTATTTAAGGAAACTTTAGACGCTTGTGGGAAAGGAATACTAATAAACGGTGAATGGTTGATTAACATTAGATATGCTGATGACACTATAGTTTTTGCCGATAATCTGAATGACTTACAGATATTAACAAATCGCATAACAGAAGTCAGCAACAGATACGGACTAGCTCTTAACATAAAGAAAACTAAATTTATGACAATTAGTAAAAAACCAATACTAAACGCTCAACTTACAATCAACCAACAGAATATCGAAAGAGTCGAGCAATATCTAGGCACCAATTTAAATAGCCAATGGGACCACTCAACAGAAATTAAACAGCGAATAATAAAAACAAAAGCAGCATTCGTTAGAATGAGAACCATTTTCAAAAGTCGAGACATATCATTAAAAACAAAATGCCGTCTATTGAACTGCTACATATTTACAGTTCTGCTCTACGGAATGGAAGCGTGGACACTGACTGCTGCATCTATGAATTGGCTCGAAGCTTTCAAAATGTAGTGTTATAGGCGCATCTTACGTATATCCTGGGTTGACAGAGTTACTAATGTGGAGGTTCTGCGTAGGATGGGGAAAGGATGTGAAATTCTCATGACCGTCAAAACTAAAAAGTTGGAATATCTAGGATATGTAATGAGAAATCAAGAACGTTACGGCCTTCTCCAGCTGATTCTCCAAGGGAAGGTAAATGGTAAGAGAGGACCGGGAAAAAGACGGCATTTCCTGGCTTCAAAATTTACGAAAGTGGTATAACACGACTACCACTGAACTGTTCCGCGCTGCAGTAAACAAAGTAAAGATAGCCGTGATGACTGCCAACATCCGGAACGGATAGGCACTTTAAGAAGAAGAAGTTAGATCGTTAGCAAATGCCAAGCACTGGTGCTCATTTTTCAATATATTGAAAATTAAATAAAATGAAAAAATTTTTAAGAAAATTAAAATAAAAAAAGGATACCTAATCAAATCGTTATAAAAGAACGTTCAAATAAATGTTCTATTCAAATCTAATTTTAAGAAATCAATATTATCCTTTATAAATAAAGTGACATACAAAAATAGAAATTTTAAATTGTAACACATAATAATAGTTATGCCACAAATATTTTACAGAAATTGTTTAAAGATTTAATAATAAATAAAACATTGCAATATTTATTATTATTATTATTGAGTTAATGCCTCGACAAATAAGATCATTGGCATGGTACAGTCAGGTACCTAGTGTAGTGTGTATGTGTGTGTGTGTAGAGTAATTGTCTTGATACTTAGCAAAGTCGACGTCATTGTCTTTGCTAAGAGACGCTAATTGTATCCGAACGTCTGCGGTCCCTCCGGTGAGTACCGATCGCACAAGGATAGAAGTTATTTTCATTTATTAATTTTTAATAAACGAAAATTTTCCCACCCAGATGAGATTCGAACTCACGACCTTTAGGTTTAAAGTTAGGCGCTCTTACCACTGAGCCACAGAGGGGGTTCATTGCAATATTTAAATAATAAATATCTGACAATTACTATGAGTTTTTCTTAACCTTTTTCATAATTTAAAATGGAATAAACGATTAATAATTTACAAGTTTAATACAGATATTGTAAATATTATAAAAAATGATAAAGATAAATAAGCTAGAACGTAAGCAAAATATAATATTGTGAATAGAAAGTAATTCATCTTCATTTTTCGAAATTTAATAGAGCCACTGTACAAGTACATTCATTATAGCCGATCAAAAAGGCTCGTTGTACTGTAACTCTTTGCACTTAGTAATTTAGTTAAATGTAAATTTAAATAATTGTTTTCAGTTCGATCCTGTGTCTTTAGCATACGATATAGTCTACCCACGTAATTAATACATAGTCATTTTCATTCGAAAAATTAGTGGTTGTCTAAGCAAGTACCAAGAAAAAGAATATACGAGTGTTTCCAATGCATAAATTTGTTGTGAAAGGTAAATAAGGTCACTAAATAATAAATTTTTGCTGGTGTTTTCATGAAATTTAATTATATTTGTATCTGCAACAATTGATCCAATATATACTTGTTTGTGTTAGCCTGTTAAAGGCGATGAAAAAATTGTAATATGTAAGTCGTTTGTTGCATTCATTATATCTTATCAGCAGTAAGATCTTTGTATGTAAGATACAGATAAACGGAGTATATACTTTAATGGAGTATAAAAATCAGTAATCCGTAAAAACATCAAAATGCTAAAATAAGTATTTTATTTTGAAAACTGTCTCTCCAAATATACTGAGTTACCTTAATTAATCGACAATTTAGAAGAGCTTCTTGTGAAGAGCGCCTTCGTAACATTTCCTTTCTGCTTCAGTATTTGAGTTGTTATTAATCCCATATGACTGTTTATTTTATTTAAGTATTAAATGGTATGGTAATCATTAAATGTTTTATTTATATAGAATTATGCCACAATTATTTGTGATAAAAATTACATTTTACATTTGCTTTTGACGTTTCGATTTTCAACCTGGAAATCGTTTTCAAAAAATTATAATAAATAGAAATTATTTCAACCTATAGATGTTTATTACAACAGATGCAAAATGTAATTTTTATTACAACAATTATTGCTTAATCCTAAATAAATACAATATTGAAATTAAACATGCCACAATAAAACAGTTTCAGAACCTCTGGTAATCATTAGTTTATCATTCTGATTAAACTTTCGTTAAAATTACTTGTAATCTAGTCTTTTGTAATCCGGGGTTATGTAAGATGAATCATCCCACAAACTCGTCATTAAGCCATTATCATTTAATATAATCTGTGCTACCTATTCTTTACTACGTTTACTGTGGCATTTTGTTTTCTTTCTGTCTCTAAAGTCATAATTTATTTTACTACTAAATAAGTAAAGCAGAACTCCCTGATCAAACAATCATACATTCAAGTACTTATTTATTATTCATCTTATAAATGCAAGAACAAAGCAAGCTAGAATTCAACAAAAAAAAAACGAAATATGGCTGCAAACAACTTTTCAAATTATCAAAGAACTGATTTAACTTTTTAGAACAAACCAGTGTGGCATACTCTATCGAAAGCTTGTGACATTTTCAACAAATTTCCAAAAAAGCTGTGGACCGTATTTTTTTTTTTCTTCTAAGTTTATTAATAAAATTACAGTCAAACACTTTTAACATCCCAAGTGGTAAAACTAACGATATTTCCAACCCAATAAACTAACCCTTTTCTAAACAAGAATTACCTCTAGCTCTATCCACTAGCTTCTGGCCCTGATGACATCCCCTTTATTTTTCTTAAATATCTCCATGAAGAAACTATAAATAAATTTCTTCAATTTTATAACCTAACCCGACAAGAATTTCCTTCGAAATGGAGGGAATCCATTATATTTCCTATAAAAATAATCAGCTCCCTTCCCAACTCTTCAAATTTGTTTATTCCAATTACCATTCCAATCTCCCTAACATGTACCCTTTGAAAATTATTTAAAAAAATGATCAAAAAACGATAAATCAGGTATCTAGAAAAAACAATATCCTTAACTCTGCTCAATCAGATTTTAGACCTAATCCAAGCACCACTGATAATTTAGTGATCCTGCAAACAGATATACCAAATGCTATGGCCTCCATGCAAGAGGTAATCGTAATAATTTTTGATATAGAAAGTGCTGTCAATTCAACATGTAAGTCGGTTATCCTGAAAAAACTGGTAGAAAATAATCTTACGGCTAACATATTATGCTTTATAAACAACTTTTAAATAATAGAAATTTTAGAATCACAGTTAACCGAATATTATCCGACAAATATGTCACTAAAAATGGTGTACCCCAAGGTTCTACTTTGAGTTTTACCCTCCTTCTACTGGCCATCAATGATATTTTTTCTCATATAAAATCTCCCGTTTAATTTGCTCTACACGCAGACGACCTTATTCTATACTGCCAAGGAAAATCCACAGCTGCAACCTCATCTTTATTACAAAACTCTCTCTAGTCCCTTACTACATGGTCCGAGAAAACGCTTCAGGTTTTCTTTTACTAAATCCCAAATAATTAAATTCACCAGGAGATACAACAGCGCAGAAATACACAAAATAACACCAAACGGAGTAAATTTAGAGTTAATTGATCAATGCAAGTTTTTAGGACTATCTGTCGATATCAAGCTCTCCTGGCGTCGTCATATAGATGAAATAAAAGGCAACTGTTTAAGCAGATGAATTTGTTAAAGACATTGTCCTACCATCAATGTGGTGCCGATTAAAGTGTACTACTCAAAACATATCAAGCATTAATCCGATCCAAATTAGACTGTTGTTGTATAGTTTACTTGTCCGCATCCAATAATTTATTACAATCGTTAAACTCTGTTGATAGCACATGTTCTCCGAATATGCTTAAGAGCATTTTAATCCAGTCCTCCTGAAAGGCTCTATTGTGAATCATATGAACTTCCCTTTTACCTTCAGAGGCAGTAACTACTCCTATCGTATGCCAGCAGAATTTCATCGAATCCGAATAACACTGTAGTTAATCTTCTGACTTCGCCAATACCTGGACTCGTAAACTCGCCCAGATGTATACTTTCAATCTCACAGATCCTACAACCCTTGTGCCAATATTTAACTATTGCTTAAACGTTTTGGCTATTTGCCATTTTCAATAAGCACTTTATTTTATAAACATTGCATTATATAATTATATTTCATGTTTACACTCTTTAGAAGTTTAACATGGATTAAATCTAAACATGGAACTAACTATACCAATTTTCTGGTAAATAAAATATAAAAATCTATGTTATTCCCATTTAGCGTTGGGTCGGGGAGTCAGGTTGGAAAAGAAACAATTAAGAAACATTATATACGAAAAAAAAAAGTATTAAAAACTATTTTAGAGCAGAAATAGGCAGAGGAAGAACGTACACGTTAAAAAATGACCTTTAACGCCCATCTGCATGAAAAAATGGTACATTATAAAGTGTTATAATTAAATTGTTTTTGAAATACGAGCTTTTTAGTGATACATTTTGAGTTTTACTATTAACATTAAAATATAACGTTATATAAGTTTTCCTTTATATATGATTGAAAAATAGAAACATAACTGCATTGAATTTTATCAAAATGATGCTGCCTCTATGCTTTTATTTTAATCCATAGTAATTCCAAATATCGAGTATTATATAAAACGGTATTTAATAAATATTGATACAAAACAATAATTTTAAAAACTATTTGAAACAAACGGTCTATTTAACTGTATAAAATTGATTATATTATAATTCTATTTCCATAAACAGTAAACTTACGCTAATATCTCTCTGGTCGTTGTGCATTGCAATTTCATGAGAATCTTTCAAAATGGCAACATGTGCAATATATGCAAACAAGCAGGTTTCCGGAACAGTGAGTATATAATTGTTGGGTATAGTTTGACTATCAGGAGCGGCGAAATGAAAGCCAGAGAGGGATTTAAATTATATATTTAAAAGTGTACACAGTCCGTGGCACACGGTCAAATATTTGATCACACCAAAAAATTTACATCATTTGACGTCAGATGCTAAATTTGATCACATCCTTTAAAAATAGAGAATCTTCTATTTTTTAAGGTCATTTTGAACAAATTTTAATTTTGATTGGTAAAAAAATATCTATAGGTAGATTTTTAAAATATGAACAAACTGCAATTATGACGTCATTATGTCAGTTTGACCAAACAATTTGATCAAATATTTGATCAGGTGCCATGGATTTAAAATGTTTACTAATAGGCTACAAATATTTAATGCGAAATGAAATGAATTCATACTTATCTCTCTTTTAGAGGTCTCTTTTATCCATTCTGGTTTTATTTGTCCGTTCTATTGTAATCTAATACGTCCTCTTTTCCTTATTCTATTTGGTTTCCATTTCCAAGTTCTCAGCGGTATTCTTGTCTCGTCAATCCTTCGCATATGTCCATACCAAGGTATTTAAATAGTCTTTCTTGAAAAAAAAAAATCATTGTTTGTTGGCATTTCAAACCAATCTTTTGGGGTAAGTCCTTTGCTGATGGCTTTGATTCTAGCTCCGCTTGAAGATATAGAACCTAGATTGGGTCCACATTGACTTTCTGTGGTAGTACTCTTACACGTTTTGTAGTTGAGGATATAACCATCTATCCTTCAAAAGTTTGCGAATGTAGAATCCACAGACTGAGAGGCTTAGGGTTTTTGTAAACTCTTCTTACAGTTCTTAAATTCTTTGTATTATTGAAACTATCCTGTGTCTCTAAGAACCTAGAATATTATGGGATGGGTCATTCAGACTATCAGTAAAATAAATCAAAACAATCTCGGTATGGAGAATATTTGAGAATTGTCCGTAACAAGTTGAAATAAAATACCCTCCTGCGGCCTAAAATTATAATAGGTAGGTCTAAATTATGCTTAAAGCCACTTAACTGTTAACTTTATCACCAAAAGATAGCAGCTACTAGTATTTCCACTGTATCTCCAGTACTATGATATGAACCTGTATTCAGTTCTATAATTTATCCACAGTAGTAACTAAGCAAAAACCTTAGCCCTCCCAACTAACGATCGTTTTTGAGGTGCGTCAAGGCCTTAGTCTATGCTGTTTTATTAAGCTTCAGGTGAATTTTTATGTGGTTACCATCTAGTTATCCCAATTGTTTTAATTAAGCAAGCCCCCATATTAATAAGCACTTCCCCTTTAGCAATACGGTACGTACGTATACCAGATTTCGATCTCCATTCTCTCTCTGTTAAGGCGTTGCTTAGCTTCCACTCGTTCGATAATGCATTGGTCTTCCGTCTTGCCATTTTGAAATCCTACCGCTTTCATGATTATACTTAAGCTTAACATTTCGTACAACGAAATTGTCGTATACATTACGAATATAATAGTTCAATTGGATAAAAAAAACTTTATAGATTCATGTATTTATATCTCCCTAAAAGTAGATATTTCTCTAATTAAACATTATACAATCTGTAGACAATCACCAACATTTTCATCATACAGATAGTTCATCTTTAATCCCATATAATAATATACGTTGTGGTACAAAATTTATTGTTTAAGAAAACATATATAAACAAAATCTAAGAGCGCTCCCCTGTAGATTGTATAATGGATGTACGTAGGGTCAAATATGTGTCATTTCCGACTTTTAAATATGCGACACAACTGAAAGGAATATGGCACAAATTATTAATATAAATGATTCTTCGAAGGGCTCCAAACTACTAATTTATAATTGTTTTCGTTGTTAAGGCGTATCGTCAAGGAATGTTTAATACTTTATGAAGAATTTTAATTACACTCGTCCATTATTTTGACTCCACTTCACCGATTTATGGACGCAGGGGAATAAAATCTGAAATACCATTACTAATATTATGTAGTCGGTATGCAAGGTATCTTCTTTACATTTAACATTAATTCAGTTTAAGAAAGTATTATACAAAATAGAAGCCTCATTTGTCTTATTGGTAGATATATATATATATATATATATATATATATATATATATATATATATATATATATATATATATATATATATAAGGTAGTCCAACATTATTGGAGTAGTTTGGAAAAAATATGTAAATACTTTTTTCTTTTTGGGTGTGGTAGTCAATAAAAACTAGAGCTTTGCTAAGGCGTACTATTTATTCTAAATCCAAGCTTTCGGTGGTTTTTTGCCACCTTTATCACGGTCTACAATGAAAATTACTATGTTGTAACAATTTGAATGATGCAATAAAAAAAGCTATAAAATACTTACTCGAATGTAAGATTCGTGGCATAAACAACAACGTTAAATCAGTCACATTTCAGGAGCAGAAAGAGAAAGTGGGAGGACAATTATTGTTGAAATAGTTCGAAGAAAATACAAAAAACAACTTTCAAACTAATGTCTAACAAAATACCGTTTATGAATTTTGAGTACTACCAACTGTATTACCAACTTGAAATTAAGAGGGAAATTCAAACTATTATTTATAACATAAACAATAAAAACAAAATAGTATTTAGCAAATAGGTTTAGCGAAAACAAACAAACAAAACAAAACTAAATTCATAACTGAAGTTTGATAAAAAAAAAATTAGCAATTAATAAAAGAATTTTAAAAAAACGTTGTGGCAGTCCAGTGGGACTGCCGGTAGAAGTTATACTTCTATACACGCGTTCGCCGTTAAAAATTTATCACATAGGCACACAATCATTACATATGTAATGCTATAATTTGACCTTTAATATTAGTATAGTAAATGGACGAACGTATATAGTAAATTAGTATGGCAAAATGGACAACGACGCGGTTCAACCCGGAAGACTGGTGAGTTTGATATTAATTTTAGTAATAATATTAATCTTAGCTCTAGGTTTTATTGTACTAACCGCGGAAATCTTTCCGAACATATATATATATATATATATATATATATATATATATATATATATATATTTATATATACTTCTTTGGAGGGTAACTTTCGGGAAAGCGTCAAAACAAGGATCAGCTAGAGATGGTATAAGCCAGTTGGTGTAGAACTTTATTCTAAATGCGAAATTTTCGGTGATATGTTGTCACCTTCATCAGCACCTAAATGGAAAACCTATTTTAGTACAAGTGGTGGAAATTAACATTTAAAACCTATATTGAAAATGTTCAGTTGGTCCTACATTTTCAATGTAGGTTTTAAATGTTAATTTCCACCACTTGTACTAAAATAGGTTTTACTAACATTGGTTTTATGGATTTTTGGAAGGGCTTTATATATATATATATATATATATATATATATATATATATATATACTTCTTTGGAGGGTAACTTTCGGGAAAGCGTCAAAACAAGGATCAGCTAGAGATGGTATAAGCCAGTTTGGTGTAGAACTTTATTCTAAATGTGAAATTTTCGGTGATATGTTGTGACCTTCATCAGCACCTAAATGAAAAACCTATTTTAGTATAAGTGGTGGAAATTAACATTTAAAACCTACATTGAAAATGTCCAGTTGGTCCTACATTTTCAATGTAGGTTTTAAATGTTAATTTCCACCACTTGTACTAAAATAGGTTTTCCATTTAGGTGCTGATGAAGGTGACAACATATCACCGAAAATTTCACATTTTGGAATAAAGTTCTACACCAAACTGGCTTATACCATCTCTAGCTGATCCTTGTTTTGACGCTTTCCCGAAAGTTACCCTCCAAAGAATTGTATTCTTAGCGTCGTTATACAAACTCTATAGATATATATATATATATATATATATATATATATATATATATATATATATATATATATATATAGTTTTCGCAGATTCAATCTCATGCAAATTTCCAACGCCGACCGTGCGTATAGAAGTATAACTTCAAAAAGAAAAGAAAACTCTGGGATGCAAAATAGATTAGTGAAAAGTCAATATAAAATTGTAAATTTTGTCAAGATTCTGGATCTCAGATCTTTTATTCGGATTATTATTATCACTCTTGCTGATATGTACCATCTCTAAGAAAGTTCTCTTAAATTTATTTTTCTCTCTGGCTAATATTTTTACAATGTTGAAACCTTTTATGGTCTAGATCGATAGTATGCTCTGCCAAAGCACAAGTAGGTTTGTTTAATCTACAGTCACTCTTATGAGAAATGATACGACTAGACAGATTCCTTCCAGTTTCACCAATGTACGTGGATGGACATTCAGTACATTGAATGCAATAAACGATATCTGTAGTCTCTAAAGTAGTTAGGGGTTAGTTTATTTTACTATACAGCTGACGTATGGTTTTGATGTTCTTGTTAGCTATTTTGATATACTTAAATTCTTTGAAAATCTTAGTGAGTTCAACGGTTAGTTTAGGAATATATGGAAGGGCATAAAAATACACACTTGTTAGAGCAGAAATATTTTGTGCTGAGGGCACTGATTGTGACATCGTAAGAATGTAATTTCTATTACCAAAAGGAACATTAAAAATTAATTTATTAATCAGTCAAGGAAAGGCAAAGATCCCTCCCGCTCCTCCTCGCACGTGAATTGCAAGTGTGGGTTTTGTTGGTTGAAAACATTAAACGTAGATTGTATAGAGTCTGCAGGTAGTGCCAAGATTAAGTCATCCACGTATCTCTTTATGAACGGTATTTCAACATTAATTTGTTGCAAACCGTCTTTAATCAAGTCATCCAATACATAATTGCAAAGTATTGGTGAAATAGTGGAACCCATTGGAGTAGCAAAGATTTGATTGTAGTAACAATCATTAAAAATAAAAACATTAGAGTCAAAAACAAAAGAAATGAGTTTTTTGATATTAGCTAAGTTAAGAGTTTTGTGCAAAGACTACAGGCCGTCATTAACCAAGTAAAAAGTAATGGATTGAACCAACAAATAGCTCTCCGTATTACTTTATTACTTAATTGTTAAATTATTAATTATTATTTGTTCTATAAAATTTGAAAAACTGCAAACACTGCTTAGCTTGTAATTGTGAAATTAATACATTCTTAAAATAAATAAAGTTTAATTGCCTATCTCGTTTGTGTATGTATAAATAAATATATTGCAAAAGTAGAAGTTGCACATCGGGTTAAACTGAATTTGAATGTATCAACTGCCGGACGGTCTAATGTTAAAAAATAGTGTTTGCTTTTAGATAATTTTTTTGCACCTTTTATGATTTACGAAAATATGCATAATCGGTAAATACAGACGACCAATATCTGTGTTTGTTTAAATGCGTAACTACCTTGGCCATATATTTTTAATAGTGAAAGTCATTGTACTTTATCTTATTTGTACATATGCTTCGCAGTTTTAAATCCACCCATATAATAATAGAATTATTGTGAGTTTGGAAATTTCGAAATATACATAAATATACTTATTTAAAAATTAATTCTCACACAGGAAGCTCTTTATTAAACCTCCCTTTATTTTTATTATTACACAGATCGTAGTATCATAATATTTTTATTATTATACAGGGTGGTCCTTAAATAATTCTACAAAAAGAAACCGTATATTCTACACTTTAAAATATTATGATTTAAGTCAAGTTGCTTTAATGATATTAAGTAAGATACAGGGTGTTAAAGTGGAAATTTAAAATTTTATTTTTCGCTATAACATTCATGTATATCAACATTTATGTATAAAAATTTACAACTGGGTACTATCATATATTAGAAATTATAATTTGATGTATACTTTGATGTAGCTGATAGAGGGCGCCACATATGCCACATATGTAGAATACATTTGCACTTAACTTTTTTGCTCTTCAAGTTACCGGTATTTTTCATAAAAAATATTAAAGATACATTATTTTAACAAAAAAAGTATACTTAATATTATCTTCAAAACTCAACAGTTTTCGAGATAATCGCATTTTAGAAATAAACTACATAATTCTGATGTATCGCAATTACTCCAGGCAACGAAAGAAAATTGAAGAAAAACATCAATACTTCTGAATTTTGATATAAAACAAAGTTAATAGTTACCGAATTATTAAATAAAATAAATATATCAGCAGGATAAAATAATATGATTTGATAAATAACAGAATAATTGGGTTTTACATCAAACATTTTACGTTTTGTATTAAATTAAAGTCATAATCAAAACATTTTATTTACAAACCAAACTAAAAAATAGTTAAACTAACTAACATTAAACTTTTTGTCAAAGTAAGTGTTCAATATGTCCACCATTTTCTCTAATTCATTTGTCGATACATTCCATAAAATATCGTCTCATATTAAATAGCATCACGGGTTCTAAAGAAACTGCTGTAGTATTTATTAAAAGTGTTATAAGTTTAATAATAAGTAATTTTTTTAAATTTTTATGAATTAAATAATTATATTAACATCTCACCACAAGAATATGACTACCACGATGACCACGAACAATCCAACGTTCAGGAAAGTTGTATTTAAATACTGTCTCACTCCGATTTCTCTGTAATGTAATGGTGTACCATCTTGTAGAAACCACATATTTCGACCTAAGTTTGATGACAAATCTTCCAATAAATCAATAAAATCATTTTATAAAAAATGTAATTAAATCTCGACATTCAAATTGCAAGGTAATTCGCATATCCGTAAAAAATTATTACTAATGGTTCCAAACCATGGGACATGCATTTTAAATATGAATTTTAAATGATATTTTACGGATATGCGAATTACTTTTCAACAAAAAAAAAATAAAAAAAATAGGTTTGGGTATAAATACATATAAAACAAGGGATTGAAAGTTAAGATGGAGAAATAAAAAAGTATACACACCTGATCACACTAAACTAAAGGTTGAAAATTGTACCTACCTTCAAATACTTAGGAGGTGCAATTGTAAAGACTGGGAGAGAGTGAAAAAGAGTGAGGGAGAGTAGTAGAAAGAATCTTAATAGGAAATCAGACGTATGGCATAAATATAAATTTACTGAGCAGCAAAAAATTAAATATTTAAAAATTTAATTATTTAATTAAAATTACAATTAATAAAATAGAAAGCAGAAAGTCAGCATACTACAATTTAAAAAAACAATAATCAGAGCAATAATACTAGACGCCACCATAACAAGAGAAGGTGCTGAAAGACTTAAAACGCGCATGGAAGTAGAAAACATATACTGAAAAGCATATCAATATGCTTTAAAGAATAACCAATTGGACCCCGATAATACTACGAATAACAAAAATGAAGAGGAAGAGCCAGAAAAAGACGGATACGCGGCATGGAAGACGACGTAAGAGCCATGAATGTTATAGATTTGAAAGCTCAACGCAAGGACCAAAAGAAAATGAAAGCAGATCACCACAGCCGTGATAACACATAAAATTATAATGAAGAAAAGAGAATAATCTACCTTTAAAAAATATTTTTATTACACGACCAGGTATGATCCATATTCCCATAGGAGGGTAAGGCTATGATGATAATCTATTTATAGTAGTACACAGTTTTTTACTGCCACTGTATAATGATGACTAGGCGCGTATCGATTATTTTAATAATTAGGTTTTTTATCAAATGAATAAATCCATTTTAATAAATGATTAAATCAATGGCGGATGATAGATATCGGTAATAATTAATTAAAGTAAATCATTAAATTAATTACATCTTAATGACTTAATTAATCAATGGGTCTTGGACGGACGTAAACGTTATTTAGAAAACTATTATACACGAAGCGGGAGACAAACACATTATCTAAACGTTTTATAATATTTGAAAAACTGGTTTAGAGATACCTGGTTAGCAAGATATAAAATTAAACAAAATAAAACATAAAATATTTCCCAGAGCATGACGATTTGTACAATTCTGGGTTGTGTTGAAAATATATATGCCCGCTATGACACCTCAACTATCGCACTTGTAAAATTAATTTGAAGAGCAAATGTGGATAATTATTTTGTTTGTTAACGATACATAATTAATACACAATTTAATATTTAATTTGTCTGTAGGATTTTTCTTTTGTCTCACGTTTCCATTTGTGCAACTGCGCATGCATAATAGCCGCATGCGGCGGCCGCACAATAGAGGTATGAAGACGCAAGAAGAGAGGCATGCAGAAAATCAGTGCGCACGAGGTGGTTGCAATATGCGCGTGTCTTCCGATCTGATAGCGGGAGACATATGCATCTATCTGCCTTTTATACCCTGAATTCAATGGGATTGTCAGGGCCGACATTTTGTAGTTCGTTAACACTCGGTGGTAAGCGGCTATATATTTATTTCTTTATTAGCACACAAATCCACTTCTCAGTTATCATTTTTACCGGTTACATCTGTTGGAAGTCCAAACTACTCGCCTTGTTGCGAAATTTATTATTTAGTACCGCTTGCAGCTTATCCGTGCCATTGGGGTATACCTTGAGTTGTCCTCCGGAGGCGTGTCAGTCCAGGAGTCAGGAATTGACAGCCGTGCCGGACGCATCAGGAAATTCGAAGATTGGTCCAAATACTTGGGAATTCCAAGTTTGACCAAATCCGAATTTCTGATTTGCTCGATGCGGAAGAAATTCCACTTTTGCTATGTGAAACAAAGGATTTGTTTCACATAAAAGCAGGTGAATTTTCTCTTATCAGTCAGTCGAGTCTGCCTCTTCTTACTGTAGACCTAGTCGGTGCTATTATTGTTCCTACTAAGCTATTGTTTTATTTCTTATTTCCTATAATCCATTTTTATTTTAGCATTATTGTATATTCAGACCTTTTCAGGTTAGAATATTACTTTGATCTATATTTGTTCATGTACTGATTATTTGATATTTTATTTGATTATTTTGATTGTTTATTTTTCTTGTATTTTGTATCTAAGTTGTTCTTCCGTAAGTTAAGAACACTTAGAAATATTTATCTTGCTTTTTTCAATTTTATATATTTGATTTTGTACTTTGTGTCTAAGTCGTTCTTTTCGGTAAGTCAAAGAACACTTAGAAATATTCATTATTATTGCATTATTATTTCCGATTTTTCATCTAAAATATTTTCTTCCGTAAGTCAAGAAACACTTAGCAATATTTCCACATCTTTTCTTTATTTGATTTTCTTATTTTCTATTATAAGTCGTTTCTTCCGTAAGTCAAGAAACACTTAGCAACATTTCCACATCTTTTCTGTATTTGATTTTCTTATTTTCTATTATAAGTCGTTTCTTCCGTAAGTCAAGAAACACTTAGAAATATTTCCATACTTTGCTTCATATTTACATATTATATTTATTTATATTTCTGTCCTAAGTTGTTTCTCCCGTAAGTCAAGAAACTCTTAGGAATATTTCTGCATTTTTCTATTCTTTTATTTTGTGTATTTTACTTTTCATTCTAAGTTGTTTCTTCCGTAAGTCAAGGAATACTTAGATCATTTTTACCTATCTGTTTTCCATTTTTGATCTGTTGTTTTGTAACTGTTCCTATACAGATATTTCTCTCTGTAACTGTTATTTATAACAGCAGTGGTATTAACCCATTATATCAGTGACAAACCAAAGATGGTGAACACTCGATCCAATTCCGAGGATAGGAAGAAGTCCGAAGAGCCGGCGATGGGTCCTACAGGCCCAAATACCCCCTCTCGGCAACAGAGTGCCAATAGAGAGACAGGCGGACACCGTTATTTCTTTTCGAACGTAATATTCCTAATGAAATCCGGCACCATTGTGAAAACTCACCCACAAACAACCATTAAAATCAGGTGGTTTGTAGTATTGCATGAGCTTACCGTCGGGTAACATCATGGCATCAAAACCAACGTGCAGTACATTTGTTAATAAACAAAATAAAAAAGGTGGTTATTTGTGAGAGAAAAGGAAATGATAAAATCGGTTTATGAGGGATTGCGTAGAAGATAATCAAGATATGCTTATAGAGGACGTCGCAGCATTGTGTGGAGATTTAATGAAAGTATCGACTCGTACGGTTTTCCGAATAATTCAAGGTAACAAACCTATCCAAAAACCAATCCATAAAGGACGTGCAAAAAATGTATTGGACGATAGTACGAAAAGTATAATCCGAAGAAAAGTCCATGGATTTTATTTTAGGAACGAACTGCCCACGTTAAAGGCTATTCAACGAGAAGTTAATGCAGACGCAGATGATAATTTAAATAATATATCTATGAGAGTATTACAAAGAACTTTACATGAAATGGACTTTCGGTATGTGAAGAGACATCGGAAAAGTTTGTTGATCGAGAGAGACGAATTAGTGATATTGCGGAGAAAATATTTGCAAAAAATTCGTGATTTTAGACGACTTGGTAAAAAAATTTATTATACGGACGAAACGTAGTTAAATGAGGGTCATACGAAATCCAAAATATATAAAAAGACTTGGATATTAAAAGTGCGCAACAAGCTTTCATTGAAGGACTTTCAATCGGCTTAAAGGCACCTTCGGGCAAAGGAAGAGGTCTCATTATAACGCACATTGGAAGTGATTCAGGTTTTTTACAAGGTGGTTTAAATGTGTTCACCTCAATCAAAACGGGCGATTATGATAAGGATATGAAGTCGGATGTGTTTAAAAAGTGGTTTTCGTCTATACTGACTCTTGTAGATCCTGGTTCGGTCATTATAATGGACAATGCACATTATCACAGTTGTCGTATCGAAAAAATACCGACTTCTGCACCTCGAAAGGCGGATATAATAGATTGGTTAAGAAGAAAAATATAGATTTTGATGAATCCACGATAAAGGTTCAATTACTCGCGCAATAGTGCGCGAACATAAGAGTTCATACATCAGATTTGCAGTAGACGAAAGGCACGTGACCATGGCATCACCGTATTAAGAACTCCACCGTATCATTGTAAATTGAATTCAATCGAGCTGATATGGGCACAAATAAAAAATGAGGTAGCGCAAAAGAATACAACCTTTAAATTAAAAGATGTCAAATTATTATTAGAATAAGCCATACAAAATATAACTGCTTCAAACTGGCAGGCATGCATTAAACATACACAGAAAGAAGTAGATAAAATGTGGGACGTAGACACGCTTCTTGATGTTCTTATCGAGCCCATTATCATTACTCCAGGAGAAGACAGTAGTGATAGTGAATTAACAACAGGAAGTGATTCAGAATAAAAATATTTCTTTAAAATAATAACTAATAGGTACAGTTCTAGTGATTTTTTGTTGCTATATTCGGAGACTACCTCTGAGATTCTTCGTCCTACCTGGTTATAATTTTCTAAGTGGGTATGTACCTAATAACTTTATTATTATTATTATGGTAAGTTTGTTTTTCACAATTGCAGTTTACATTAGGTTGCTGTGCCTAGAATTATTATTTATTGTAAAGCAGCAAAGTCGATAACAAAGCGACTAAGTTATTTCGAAACTATTACCTTATTTACTTAAAACTCTCATTTAACTGGAAATTCTCAGGTATTAGGTATATTTGTGTTCTTGGAAATTGCGTAATTTGAATGCTACGTCGTGTTTAGTTTAGTTTAGTCAATCTGACAATTCATCTACAGTTTGATGTCTAAATGGTGGAAAATTTTATAAAAAGCAGTGGAAGATATTCTATTGGGGAAATGCATGGCTATACAATAATTATTAGTTATTCGTACGTTTATTACTAAGAGTTTCGTTTATATTTTAAGTTATTTTCTTTCTTGTTTGTTATGCATTTAAGATATTTATAAATGATAGGTTTTGTTTATTATAAATTATTACGAACCATAAGTATATTCGTAAAATTTCATTATTATAAGGGAAGAAAGTTTTGGGTTGAAAATATAATACAATTTAGCACCTCGACACTGTAAGGTACAAGAGGACGGCTTAAGTAAGTAAGTAAGTATAATTTAGCATTTGAGATGTTATAAAATAAACATGTACATATTTCTTAAACTCAAAATAATATAAATGAATGAAAATATTGTGTGTACATCTGGCTTACACAATTAATTGTTAAGACGTAATATTTTTACATAACATTTTAACAAAATATATTTAACATAAATTAACAATTTGACCGTCGACGCAAAAATATTTTTATGTGCAAGTTCCCTATTATTTCCCTTATTTTAAAAATATATACGCCACCATTGAACTACACGCGTCTCTCATCTCGAACCTCGCGAGGGCCTATCGTTCCTATAAGATAAGCTGACAATCCTATTAAATTCCGAGTATAGTTAGTTTTTAATCGCGGTTTGAAGCACATGTACCATTTTGATTTCGTCCTGAGTTCAATCGGTGTCCGAAAAATTCTAAAAAATGATCTGAATAATCCAAAAGCATTTTCTACTATGCGCCGAGCTCGTGGCAATCGATAATTAAACACTCTTTTAGGGTATCCTTTCAGCAAATCAGTTGCAGAAGGTTTTTGAATATGTTTTGTTAATGGAAACGCATCGTATGCGACAAAGAAATAAGAACAGTTTAACTTTAGCAAAACGTAAATCTACTAAAATTAAATTATTCTATTTACAGAGTCAACAGGACAGAGATAGTCATCGCGAAAGTGATTTTTAATCAGGACTGATCTTTGATTCGCCTCCAGGATCACCAGTAATATGTAAAGCTGAAAATAATGATATTATTCGTAAACACGATTCGTCTAAAAGACTCAACAGTACCAAACTAGTCGAAGAACACAGAATAAACCTGCAGAGGAAGCTGTCGTATTATTAAGAAACGTTACCCAAAATATAAAAAAGAAAGACCAAATTTCCTCTTTTGCCGCATACGTTGAAACTAGAACCCGGAACTTGAAAAACCCTCGCACACAGGCAATTGCACGAATGCTAATAAACTCCCTTTTATTTGAACTAGAAATGGAATTTTTCTTTTTAGAACCAGTTGCAGTGTTAAGTATCCATTTCCCTTTCAATAATATATCCAATTCAGATATTTTTTTCATTTGATACTTTTTAATGTTTTTTGAGCTTGTTACTAATTAATTAATTACAATTTACTAATGTTTGTAGTTTGAGAACAATTTTCGAAGTGGAAATTGAAACGTCAATAAACGTACTTTAACCTTTAATTGTGGCTTATTCCCACTTAAATAGTAATTATTTCACAAAATTTATTAAATTATCGTATTACTAGCTGTTTCGGTGTACATCTTCTTGAAATTTGCATAAACCAGGACTACTTTGAATTTAATAATCGAGTATATACCAATAACAGTACAGGACTTAAATGGTTAATCCTCTAAGCCTATTGCTATCAGATATTTTTATGGATCATTTAGTGGCAAATATTTCAAAACATCCCGTATTCAAACAGTTTTTATATTGGTGGAGATACGGAGACAATGTACTGGTATTTTTTACAGGAACTAACAGGCAACTTGACCAATTTTTATCGATAACCATAAAAATTTACCAATAATAACAATATATTATTTCACTCCATAGTCATATTGAATTTACAATAGAAGCAAAACAAAATCAATCCATAAATTTTTTAGATGTAAAAATTATCAGACTTAAAAACAAACATGAGTTCTCCGTATTTAATAAACATACCCATACTGACACGACTATACACAATTCATCATCCCATCCTACACAAGATAAACTGAGAGCCATCATAGCATGTTACATAGATTAATAGAATTTCCGATGTTAAAATACAACTTTGAGACAGAATTAAATATTATTAAGCAGATAGCAGTGAACAATGGGTACTACGAACAAACAATTAATAAAATGTTAAATCAAAAACTATACGAGAAAGCCCTGAAATTAGTATTTCCACCACTATGGGGCGCTCCCGCATTATTTGATTTTTCGGCCAATAGTATTAAACATTAAATAATTATCTAAAAAATTAACTTTGTACTTAGTCCGACGGTTATTAATAAAATTTAAGCTTTGCGTAATAGTTGAAATTTATATAGAGTAAATAAATAAAAAATTGCCATTTTTTGTCGGACTGCAATTTGGGTACATAATATTTGTCGGACACATATTCCATTTAGTATGTGAATCTTTCATAAATCTAATTTTTTTTGTCCGACAGTTATTAATAAATTTCCACAAACTCGTGGAAAAGCCGATTTTCGACTGTCGGACGGAAAAATCGGCGAGTACATTTTGTCGAATAATCTACAAATAGTATTTTTCACGATATTTTTGAACTATACAGAGAAAAGCAGCTTTTTATTACTAAATTTTACCAAAAAAAGTCGTTTTTTTGGCATATTTAGTTTGGTGGACTTCCTTATGGAACCAAAATTTTGTCAGACAAGATTTTTTCGGATATTTCACGAAGTCGATTTTTGTATTTAGTAAACAGCAATAGGTTATTAATAAATTTTATACATCACTTCAAAATAACCACTCTTGGATAAGCTGGAGAGAAAAAGCACCCGGTACAGAAAGTATCCCAAGAGATGTTTGGGGGTCGAGGTCTTATGAAGCTATACTGAAAATTGTAGCCTGTTCTGTATGAGTAATACAGTATGTCGCCTGGCACCTAGACTATTTGTCTTAAATGTGTTAAAATCACTTCTCTGTTTTATATTTATCAGGCCATATTTAAGCCTTTTAAGCTGGAAACTTACGTACACAGGTAATTACTTTTATCTCAGTAAACGATCAGGCTAGAGAATCTGGGATTATTTAATAATTTCCTACATGTGGAGTCTACATGTAGAGCAGACAAACGCAGTAGAGGAAGACCACCTACACGTTGGGCCGACGACATCAGGCATATCACTAAAAATTGGCAACAAAGAGCACAAAATCGTGAGGAATGGAGGAGTTTAAGGGAGGCCTATGTCCAGCAGTGGACGTGATAAATAGAGGCTGGATGATGATGATGATGATGGAGTCTGATTATAAGCTCCCAACAAATGACATTTTTACACCGTTGCAGTATAACTAACTTAAAAACTTCCTAGAATTATTTTTTATTAAATTGACTAATATATGCACACCTATTAATAAATTATTAATCAAGTAAAGCAAGATATAATAGTTCTTAAATAACAATCAGTTTTTTCTCCTCCGTAAGTACACACTTCATGTTTGAGAATCTTAATTTGGAAATGAAATTAAGCTCTGGTAATTTCAGACATTTTGCATTTTAGCAAATCATAATCTCGCACATAACTATTACTTTAATGTTTCAATTTATGGGAGCAGTTGTAAAAGTAAAATATTCGAAAACTTGGCTCTAGTCCAGGTGCCTGAAAATTTAAAATCTGTTTACAATTTAATGTGACAGCAACGGACACATTTTCACGACAAGTTGTTATATACAATTCAGTGGCTATTTCACGCCATAAAGTTCCCACCTTCTTCCACGCTCTGGTCGTTATGGATATTATTTTTAAACAACAGAAGTGTCTCTTTAATTAATTGCTTCACCGTTTTTACTACAATCAGATGCTGCACGTTTATAAATTCCTCGTCAGGGATGCTCTTTGATATTTCGACAAAGATATTATTTATTTGATTATCTACTTTATTCACTGCTTCGAAATTTAAAGTGCATGAAAAAGGATTTAAAAAGGATCTTATTTATGGAATAATAATTTGTCTAATTTATAGTAAAGCAATTAATAGCGATCCCGTTATTTGATAATACTTCAGTCAAAGATAGCAGCTGGATATAATTTACGAACTATATTAGAAGTTCAAGATGTAGAAAGCATTTTTGATAGAAAAGAGCGATCAGTGTTGTACAAAGTACATTTTTGGTATAAAGAAGATATCGACCATTTCAATGACCAATTCATTATATTGACGATACATTAATTTGTTTAATAATCATGTTAATATCAATAATCATGTTTCATAAATAATAATCCTCTCTGTTTCGAAACAGGTGATGGTGATTTTATGAATAAATAGATCGTTTCTCACCGAGTGTGTTAATCTTAAACCGGCTGATACCGCAGTTAATCTGCGTGTAATCGGTCCACACTTACGAAGTCGTTTTTTTTGAGCACTTCTTGGTGACAGTATTTTTAACGATAGATTGTACCAAGCTACACTCATTCAAGATTTTATTCACGAAATTCATAAATACTTCTTTCTTGTCTCTGCTCACTCATCCACACACCTTTAAGCTAATTCACCTACAACCAAGGTCTTATTCTTGCTAGATCAATATCAGTTACTTACTTGATTTATACTTAAGAATCTAAATGTCCCACCCAAATTTACAAGCAGTCACAACACCAGAGTTTTGAAATCTCCTCTGTGGCTCAGTGGTAAGAGCGCCTACCTTTGAACCTAAAGGTCGTGAGTTCGAATCTCACCTGGGTGGAGAAATTTTCGTTTATTAAAAATTAATGAATGAAAATAATTTCTATCCTTGTGCGATCGGTACTCACCGGAGGGACCGCAGACGTTCGGATACAATTAGCGTCTCTTAGCAAAGACAATGACGTCGACTTTGCTAAGTATCAAGACAACTACTCACACACACACACACACACACACACACACACACACACACACACACACACACACACACACACACACACACACACACACACACACACACACACACACACACACACACACACACCACACACACACACACACAACACACACACACACACACACACACACACACACACACACACAACACACACACACACACACACACACACACACACACACACACACACACACACACACACACACACCACACACACACACACACACACACACACACACACACACACACACACACACACACACACACACACACACACACACACACACACACACACCACACACACACACACACACACACACACACACACACACACACACACACACCACACACACACACACACACACACACACACACACACACACACACACACACACACACACACACACACACACACACACACACACACACAACACACACACACACACACACACACACACACACACACACACACACACACACACACACACACACACACACACACACACACACACACACACACCACACACACACACACACACACACACACACACACACACACACACACACCACACACACACACACACACACACACACACACACACACACACACACACACACACACACACACACACACACACACACACACACACACCACACACACACACACACACACACACACACACACACACACACACACACACACACACACACACACACACACACACACACACACACACACACACACACACACACACACACACACACACACACACACACACACACACACCACACACACACACACACACACACACACACACACACACACACCACACACACACACACACACACACACACACACACACACACACACACACACACACCACACACACACACACACACACACACACACACACACACACACACACACACACACACACACACACACACACACACACACACACACACACACACACACACACACACACACACACACACACACACACACACACACACCACACACACACACACACACACACAACACACACACACACACACACACACACACACACACACACACACACACACACACACACACACACACACACACACCACACACACACACACACACACACACACACACACACACACACACACACACACACACACACCACACACACACACACACACACACACACACACACCACACACACACACACACACACACACACACACACACACACACACACACACACACACACACCACACACACACACACACACACACACACACACACACACACACACACACACACACACACACACACACACACACACACACACACACACACACACACACACACACACACACACACACACACACACACACCACACACACACACACACACACACACACACACACACACACACACACACACACACACACACACACAACACACACACACACACACACACACACACACACACACCACACACACACACACACACACACACACACACACACACACACACCACACACACACACACACACACACACACACACACACACACACACACACACACACACACACACACAACACACACACACACACACACACACACACACACACACCACACACACACACACACACACACACACACACACACACACACACACACACACACACACACACACACACACACACACACACACACACACACACCACACACACACACACACACACACACACACACACACACACACACACACACACACACACACACACACACACACACACACCACACACACACACACACACACACACACACACACACACACACACACACACACACACACACACACACACACACACACACACACACACACACACACACACACACACACACACACACACACACACACACACACACACACACCACACACACACACACACACACACACACACACACACACACACACACACACACACACACACACACACCACACACACACACACCACACACACACACACACACACACACACACACACCACACACACACACACACACACACACACACACACACACAACACACACACACACACACACACACACACACACACACACACACACACACACACACACACACACACACACACACACACACACACACACACACACAACACACACACACACACACACACACACACACACACACACACACCACACACACACACACACACACACACACACACACACACACACACACACACACACACACACACACACACACACACACACACACACACACACACACACACACACACACACACACACCACACACACACACACACACACACACACACACACACACACACACACACACACACACACACACACACACACACACACCACACACACACACACACACACACACACACACACACACACACACACACACACACACACACACACACACACACACACACACACCACACACACACACACACACACACACACACACACACACACACACACACACACACACACACACACACACACACACACACACACACACACACACACACACACACACACACACACACACACACACACACACACACACACACACACACACAACACACACACACACACACACACACACACACACACACACACACACACACACCACACACACACACACACACACACACACACACAACACACACACACACACACACACACACACACACACACACACACACACACACACACACACACACACACACACACACACACACACACACACACACACACACACACACACACACACACCACACACACACACACACACACACACACACACACACACACACACACACACACACACACACACACACACACACACCACACACACACACACACACACACACACACACACACACACACACACACACACACACACACACACACACACACACACACACACACACACACACACACACACACACACACACACACACACACACACACACACCTCAAATTGTAAGATTGGCGAATGGATTTAGAGTCCGCAGTCATTTAAACACAAACAAACAACAACACCAGAGTTAAACATGGTATGTAGTGAAATAAGTCCTGCCCAATTACGGATGTCCTGCAACCAGGAACACTGTCTATGGCCAAGTACGCTGTGGTCCTCTTTTTTCTTCAATGTTAAGAATTAATATTATTTAATGTTACGAGTTCTCTGTTTCTTCTTATTCTTTTTAAAACGATAAATTCTTAAGACAGTCTAAGCATACGTCGGTATATCCACATTTCGAAAGCCTTAAGGCGGTTATGTTCAAGACTGTCATAGTCCAACTCCACACAGAAAGATCAAGTAGGTACAACATTGTATTTGACAAATTTGAGCGTAATAGTTATTATAAGGCTGAGATCTTCCATCCGTATCTTAAATTGGATAGGGGTCCACCATTTACTTTTAAGCATTCTTTTGCATGTTCTAGTGCTATTTGGGGGATATATTCTGAGCAGTCATTGAAAGAATGGCGAGACGACACATCCTTACCTTACTCCAAGGTATTGTTCCACTGTCTAATGTATTAGTAATTAAAGTAAATAAAGAAATATATGGTGTACCATAGGCTGTTTCTATTATATTATACCAAGAAAAATTTAAAATATTTTAATTACAAATGGCGACCACACCCATGAAGATTTGCATAACAAATTCATCTTTATTAAAGATCGCCAGCTTTCCGCGTTATATAATTGAATTCTATAATTTTTCTTTAATTGAAGTTAATAAAATGAGTAAGCTAGAATTTATTTATATCATTTACATCAAGAAGCTATGTTTGATGGGTCGCTCCGAGCAATGACTATATATAGAGAAATCCTGATGTAATCTAAATGATTAGATACCGAGATTTAATTACTACCATATTGGATCTCTTGGCAAAAATCAATTAATTCCAAGCAAGTTACATGAGAGCGGGTATAAATGTTCTTGCAGCACCACATAATAACAAGTATTTTCAAAGAGAGCCAAAAAATTGAATTGATTTAATCTATGTAATACAGTAGTTCTAATTGCGTAATAATAAAAGAATAAATATTGTTGTAAATGTCATTTTTTATTTTAACCAATAATTAACGAATTAACCACAAATTCAAAATGACAAAAACTTTATTTTGACATTTCGGTCACCACCTCAAAAGATTTTTTTTTACAATAGTTCAATATTTATACTTTTTAACTAAATAAATATGGGAAATAAATACAAAAATAATATATATATATATATATAAATATATATATATATATAAATATATATATATATATATATATATATATATATATATATATATATATATATATATATATATATATATATATATGAAAATCACTAGGTTCTCGGGAAGAACCGCGTTGAGAATTTAATGCTCGACGTTTCGGCTCCCGTTTTGGAGAAAATTATCAAGAGGGATACGGTCCGGTTCGAGTTCGGGGTCTTAATCTGCCTACTCCCCTCACTCGACATGCACCAGTATCGTGTTCTGTATTATAAATACAGGAAGTGTCTCTCGGCACTGAGGTCTCAATCTGCCTACTCCTCAGTGTCGAGT
Source organism: Diabrotica balteata (assembly GCA_918026665.1). Taxonomy (NCBI): domain Eukaryota; kingdom Metazoa; phylum Arthropoda; class Insecta; order Coleoptera; family Chrysomelidae; genus Diabrotica; species Diabrotica balteata. The sequence goes on from OU898278.1 coordinate 64,772,028, forward strand.
CACGAGGAGTCACTATTATAAATACAAATAAAAGCGAAACGTATTCGAATATTCGAATAAATCAATGAAGTAGTTGACGACTTTCATATGCCAATTATTGACCGATAAAACCTCTGCTATCCAACCAGCTAACCGCTTTTGGGGCTTGCATCTATCTTGTCGCCCAATATAGTGACAACTCATTGTCTAGTAATTTAATTACCGCAAGTCTCGTGTTGCTCCGCTCAAAAATAAACTCACTATTCCGAATTTGGAATTATGTGCAATGGAACTCCTTTCCAAACTAGTTCATCAAATGATATGTATTTTAAACGAATGCTTTACAATCGATACGATAAATTATTGTACAGACTCACAGATTGCACTTAGTTGGATAAAAAATCCCGCAAACAGTGACATGACATTTGTAGCCAATCGCGTATCTACAATTCAAAGCTTAATTATGTTTTCTATATGGAGACATATTCGGTCTCATTTGAATCCTGCTGATATTCTAACTCGCGGCAATTTCGACGAAAAAATGCTAGATTTTTGGCTACATGGCCCTGAGTTCCTGCGAATGTATAGTTTTGATTTCGTTAATTTTAATACGTTTTCCCCTGTTAAAAATCTACCCGAAATCAAAAAGATTTCTCTTGTAATCTCAGATAAGGTGGAGAACGGGTGGACAACAATGTTCGCACGGTTCTCAAAATTTTCCAAGCTACAACATGCAGTAGCATATGCTTTTCGGTTCATTTACAATTTAAAAAATAAACAAACAAAAAAGTTAGGACCTTTAACTGTCGATTAACTCTCGCATGCGCATATGTTTATTGTACGCCAAGTTCAGTCAGAAAACTTTTCTAAAGAATTTTTACTTTTGACAAGCAATAAATCTATAGATAACAAACAATTGCTATCGCTTAATCCCTTCATCGACAAAACTGGTATCTTAAGAGTGGGTGGTAGACTTCAGAATGCATCGATTGATGACAGTCAAAAATTTCCAATTCTATTGCCCGCTAATAATCATGAAGTTTCTCTCTTAATAAAAACGAACATTGCCGACTGGAACATACTGGTCCCCAAAATGTTCTCGGAAATTTAAGACTACGATACTGGCCGCTCAGCGGCCTAAAACAAGTTAAACTAATTATAAAGCAGTGTTTAACGTGCTACCGCTTTAACGCAAATACTGCTTCTCAACTTATTGCTTCGCTTCATATAGACAGGGTACAGAATACTCGTGTTTTTAGTAAAACCGGTGTAGACTTCGCTGGACCCGTGTATATTCGTTCTTCCCGCTTACGCAAAGCTCCAAATTTAAAATGTTATATTGCCATGTTTGTCTGTATGGCTGCCAAAGCCATACATATTGAATTGGTCAGTAATCTAACCATTAATTCATTTTTAGCATCTCTAAAACGTTTTCTTTCACGGCGCGACAATTCGCAAATCATTTTTAGTGATAAACTAAAAAGTCTCAATCAAATTTCGATAGCATACGCTCCTATTTAGCCCAAAACGAAATACGTTGGAAGTTTATTCCTCCCCGCTCTCCCCACTGGGGTGAATTTTGGTAATCTGCCATTAAAAGTGCTAAATATCATTTAGTTCGCTTGGTCGGAAACTCACGGTTAACATTCAAAGAGATGTATAGCATTCTAACTCAGATAGAAGCTGTGTTGAATTCTTGCCCACTATATCCGCTGTCAAATGATCCTAATGATCGGCAGCCGCTAAGCCAAGGACATTTTTTAATAGGCAGTTCTTTGACTACATATCCTAATTTCGATTTAACTTGTACAAATACTAATCCACAAACTGCTTGGCAACAATGCTAGCAAATCCAACATTCCTTTTGGAAGCGTTAGTCAGTCGATTATCTAAATAATTTGCAAAATCGTCCCAAATGGCTACGTTCATTGCCTAATATTCAAGTCAATGATTTAGTCTTAGTGAAAAGTGAGGACACAATCCCATTGCGCTGGACTCTTGGACGAGTGATTGCCACTATACTCGGCAAAGATGGTAAAGTAAGAGTTGTACGATTAAAAACTGCTGATTTCGGTAAAAATTAAATAAACAATAGTGCTCTTTCAGTTTTTTCTTGTGTGTTTTTTGTTTCGATTGTATCGTTTAGTTTTAAAGTTTTTTAATGTTAAGTTATCGTAGAGTGTTTTTAACATCTTTAAAAAAACCTACAAATTTTTTTTGTAAGTATGAACCCTTTTGGTTATTTACTTATATTTTAAATCTTTTTATTTTTATTTGTAGTGAACTGATGATGCTTTTGAAAACAAAAAAGCGAAACGTATTCAATTAAATCAATGAAGTAGTTGACGACTTTCATTTGCCTATTATTGACCGATACAACCTCTGCTATTCAACTATTGAATATATTTTAAATATATATATATATATATATATATATATATATATATATATATATATATATATATATATATATATAAAATATATTCAATAGTTGAATGGCAGAGGTTGTATCGGTCAATAATTGGCAAATGAAAGTCGTCAGCTACTTCATTGATTTATTTGAATATGTTTCGCTTTTATTTTCAAAAGCATCATCAGTTCACTACATATAAAAATAAAAAGATTTAAAATGTAAGTAAATAACCAAAATGGTTCATACTTACAAAAACAATTTGTAGGTTTTTTTAAAGATGTTATAAACATTCTACGATAACTTAACATTAAAACTTAACAACTAAACGATAGAATCGAAACAAAAAACACACAAGAAAAAACTGAAAGAGCACTATTGTTTATTTCGGTAAAAATTAAATAAACAATAGTGCTCTTTCAGTTTTTTCTTGTGTGTTTTTTGTTTCGATTCTATCGTTTAGTTTTAAAGTTTTTTAATGTTAAGTTATCGTAGAGTGTTTTTAACATCTTTAAAAAAACCTACAAATTTTTTTTGTAAGTATGAACACTTTTGGTTATTTACTTATATTTTAAATCTTTTTATTTTTATTTGTAGTGAACTGATGATGCTTTTGAAAACAAAAAAGCGAAACGTATTCAATTAAATCAATGAAGTAGTTGACGACTTTCATTTGCCTATTATTGACCGATACAACCTCTGCTATTCAACTATTGAATATATTTTAAATATATATATATATATATATATATATATATATAATATATATATATATATATATATATATATAAAATATATTCAATAGTTGAATGGCAGAGGTTGTATCGGTCAATAATTGGCAAATGAAAGTCGTCAGCTACTTCATTGATTTATTTGAATATGTTTCGCTTTTATTTTCAAAGGCATCATCAGTTCACTACAAATAAAAATAAAAAGATTTAAAATGTAAGTAAATAACCAAAATGGTTCATACTTACAAAAACAATTTGTAGGTTTTTTTAAAGATGTTATAAACATTCTACGATAACTTAACATTAAAACTTAACAACTAAACGATAGAAACGAAACAAAAAACACACAAGAAAAAAATGAAAGAGCACTATTGTTTATTTAATTTTTACCGATGGCTTCATCTCCATATGGGTGTAAGCTCTTTCGAGGATCCAACACAATAATCTCTTCGAGATTGTTTCCTATCGGTTGTAGGATATATATATATATATATATATATATATATATATATATATATATTTGCTAGGCATAAACCTTTTATATTAGTATGGTTTTAATGTTTTAATTTAATTTGATTCTGTTAATATGTTGAACGTCAAATAATTGGACCTAATTACCAATAAAAATCTTCTCAGTGTAACCTATGATGTTATTTACCTCGTTCATAATATTTCTATCCCTCCTATTCCTCTCATTTTCTTTTTTTTTTCGTTAAATCACATAGCGAGCGGAAAACTATTTACCATATTTGCCTTATTACTAATTAAAGCAAAACGTTGATTTTTAAAGAGCTGAAATTCTAATTTACAGGTTCAGTATGTAGATTCATCTCCATGCGTGGGTAATATTCGGATAGGTAATTACCGAAGTTGTAAATTAACATAATGTCTACGTTGTGGATATAGAGGCGGCAAGCGTTATTCAAACCATCATCCATTAGCTCTGTGTAAATGCAAGCATATTCGCTGAATATAGTCTAAGTACACTATAGTCAATATACTCCTAGTTAAGAACACAGGAGGAAATATATTATTTTAATTATTTTTTGTACTCTAAATATTTTAAAAAATGTGTCAATCCTATAGTAAAATTGGCTTTATATTAAGTGTATTGTAAAAACACTTCAAAACTGTTGAACAATAATTTGAAAGGGGGCTTTTGATAATTTTTTCATTACGTAATCATTTGATTTTCTTTCTATAGTTTATTCTAGTTAATTTTTTTTAAGAAGAGAACTAGGTTAACGGCTTAAGGATGTAGAAAGCAAGGAGAAACTACTACATTAAAGATCCATATGGATATCTCTTGTACATCTATCATGGCTACAGCTTTGAAAGTGAAGACTACTGATCATGTATATCGGAGTGCAAGATCCGGCAGGGGAGGAATAACAACACAGAACCTCGGAGCCTCCCAGGCCGTTAGCAAGCGAAACCCCCAAGTTAAAGGAAAGGATGCGCATGATGCGTGATGGAAAGACTGAATATCGATATAATGGGCATCAGTGAAATGCGATGGCCTGATGCCGGAAAATGTCAAATAAACGAGCACCAGGTATATTACTCTTGAAATACAGAAGGTCAATATAAACATGGCGTCGGAATAATTTTAAATAAACAAATAAACAAATACGTTCCGAATTTTGTTCCAATATCCGAGAGAATCATGCTCATTCAATTGGATTTATTCCCAGCAAAAACCAACATAATCCAATATACGCACCCACAGCAGACAAATCAGACGAAGTAATAGAGGCTTTTTATTACGATTTAAGGAAAGTTCTAAGTAAGTTAAAAACCATTGAAGTAACGATAGTTATGGGCGATTTTAATGCCAAAATTAGTAAGGGTAGTTATGGTGAAGTAGTAGGTTCATGGGGTCTGGTTGAGCGAAATAAGAGAGGAGAACACCTACTCACATTTGCTACGGAAGAAGAGCTGGTAACCACCAATACACTTTTCAAATTACCATTCAGAATGTTGTACACATGGCGCTCACCCGGTGCCACGCCAGAAAATCTCATAAGAAACCAGATTGATTATATTTTAATAAATAAAAGATTTAAAAACTCAATAACATCAGTGAAAACCTACCCTGGTGCAGATATTAAGTCGGACCATAACCCACTTGTCGCTAAGTTTCACCTGAAATTAAAAAAAATCCACAGACCTAATCCTATAAGATACGATCTTAAACAACTAAGACATAATGGCATAAAGCAAGAAGTACGGGAATATCTGAAGAACAACATATCTAAGTCAGAAGTAGTTAATGATGTTGATACAGAAACAAACCACTTAGAAAACATTGGTAAGGAAATATTAGACCAATACCTGCGACCGAAAAAGTCAGAAAAGAAAAAACCATGGATGACCGACAGTATATTACAGATGATGGGCAGAAGAAGAGAATCCAAGCGGAAAGACAACGTTACATATCAATTTCTAGACAAAGGGATAAAAAAAAGCTGTCAGATAAGCTAAAAATAGAAATCTGGAAGAACAGTGTGAAGAAATCGAGATATTGCAACGTAAACACGATTCCTTCAACCTCCACAAAAAGATCAAAGAAGCAGCAGGCATCTATAAATTAAAAAGGTCGGGACACTTAACAGACGCTCAAGGAAATCCAATAGTTGATATTGAAGAAACAAAAACAACGTGGATAAACTATGTGACAACAACATTTAAAGACGATAGGAATGTCACCATCACACAAAATAAAAATGACGATACCGGACCACCTATTCTCGAAGCGGAAGTAGAAGCTGCTATAAACAACATTAAGGAGGGAAAAGCCGCAAGACCAGACGAGTTCTACTCAGAATTTTTGAAAATAATGGATAAAGACGAAGTAAAAAGACTTACCTTGATCTTCAACAAAATATATCAAAGTGGAAAAATACCCCAACAGTGGCTAAGATCAACTTTTATAACAATCCCTAAAAAACCCAATGCCAAAAAATGTAAAGATTATCGAATAATAAGCCTTATGAGCCATCTCCTGAAAACTTTTTTAAAAATTATACATAAAAGAATATACAAAAAGTGTGAAGAACACATGACAAACACACAATTCGGCTTCAGGGATGCATTGGGTACTCGAGAGCCACTTTTTGCAATACAAGTTCTCTTCTCAAGATGTAGAGACGTGAATTGTGATATATATGTATGTTTTGTTGATTACCAGAAAGCGTTCGATAGAATAAAACATAACGAACTGATGAAAATATTAAATTCAATAGGTCTAGACAGCAGAGATCGCCGTATAATAAACAATATCTATTACGAACAAACTTCAGCTGTTAGAGTTGGGGATCAGCTAACACACGATATAAAGATAAAAAGAGGTGTACGACAGGGATATATGTATATATATATATATATATATATATATATATATATATATATATATATATATATTGTCCCCATTATTGTTGAATACATATTCAGAGCACATTATGAACCTAGCGCTAACGGACATAGACGAGGGAATAGTTATAAACGGTGAACGATTGAAGAAAATAAGGTACGCTGATGATACTGTCATTTTTGCAGACAGTCTTGAAGGCCTGCAGACACTTGTCTCCAGGGTGGCAGAAGTAAGTAGCAGATTTGGGCTTGATTTTAACATCAAAAAAACCAAATACATGGTTATAAGCAAAAATAGGATACCACCTGGTCAATTACTAGTTAACCAACAATCTTTAACACAAATCACTAACATTTGTTATCTGGGTGCAAACTTAAATGAACAGTGGGACCAACCGATGGAAATTAAGATAAGGATCGAGAAGCTTTCGTCAAAATAAAAAAAATCTTTAACAGCCACGACATAAAATTGGAAATAAAAGTTCGTTTACTAAAATGCTACGTATTTTCCGTTCTTTTATATGGCGTGGAGTCATGGACCTTAACTAAAGCATCACTGAAGAGACTTGAAGCATTTGAGATGTGGTGCTATAGACGCATGTTGAGGATTTCCTGGATAGACAGAATTACCAACGAAGAAGTACTACATAGAATGGGTAAAGACCGCGAAGTAGTCGTAACCATAAAACGTCGCAAACTAGAATACCTGGTCCATATAATGCTCAATGAACAACGATATGATCTACTGCGGACCATACTTCAAGGTAAAGTGAATGGGAAAAGAGGTCCAGGACGGAAAAGAATATCCTGGTTGCGTAACCTGCAAAAATGTTTTAACTTAACCACTACCGGACTTTTCAGGGCAGCAGTCAACAAAGTCAGAATAGCCAGGTTAGTGTCTAACATCCGTAACGGATAGGCACCATAAGAAGAAAAAGAATTTTTTTTATAGATCATGAATTACAATTTAAATTATATCTTTTATCAGTGTATTTATCCTTTTTGAAGAACAACTATAAATGCTTATTGTGCTTTGCTAAACTGCTAACGTACTTTTTCTATATCGGTATACGCTTCTCTTTTAATTTGCTCCAATAATGAAAACCTTTATACAAAAACAATGCCATTAATTTACTAGGATTGTGCTATTAATATTCCCGTGATAATGGTAAACTCACATTTTAATACAGACATATATTTTTTGTTTCTTGTTTCGTTTGGCCTATAACACATTTCATAGAAATAATGGAGTACGTACTTTATTCATATTGTGAGTCTAGTTAGACCAGGGCAGATCTGTGAAAAAACGACTACATTTGGATGTGAGAGGCGGCATTCTGATTTATGCAGAAAAATTGTGTGAGAACTTCAATAATAATAATTGACCTATCCTCCTTCCCAAATAGGTCGATAATATTAATAAAATTATTAAAATATTTTAAAATTACTAAATGCATCGTTTTTTTTTAATATCCTTGCTTATACCTTCAAAACAATTTATTTTGGAGCAAAGTCGCAATGAAATAAAGTAGCGATCATTAGAGAAGACTGGTTAATACCTATTTATTGTACAAGACGATAAAATTGTACTTTATCTTCGAGAGCGTTTTTTAGCGTCGAGACGCTAATTATGCTCGAGAAGATAATGCAATTTTATCGCCGTGTGCAATACAACATTTTTTTCTATAGCAAGACTTCAAGTTCAGGTGAAAAATAGAATTTCAAAGAAAATTGTTTTTTTGGCACAAAAATCGCAATTGTGTTGCTCCGTTAGTAGGGATATGAACTACTTCGTCAACAAATGTCAAACAAATGTTATAGAAAATCAATCCACTACCTCGAATCAAGTGTTTAAGCAAACGATTACAAGTTGTGATGCTCCAAAAATAGATATTTCTAATAATGTTAATTGTAAAATTTCAGTTGTTTTTAATCCTTAATGTATTTGAATTTGTAAATTTTATTGAATAAAAAAAGTTAAAATATTTTATCTACTCTTCCTGTTAACCTTGCGGTTAAAGTGATAGCAACACTTTAACATTAGCTATGGAAAAAATATTTTAATTCATTACCCTTCTTTATTTAACGTTTTCCAACCACTTAAATTATATTACGACCTTTATAACTTGCATAGAAAATATTTATCATATAATCAGCCCACGAAATTATAATCGATTAAATAGAATTCGTATAATAAGTTTGCTATCTACTTTTTTAAATTCTTAATGTGAAAACTTGCCAATTGTTTACATATAGAAAATACTTTCACCTACTCAACGCACTTTATAGAATTGAAATCGGATTAATTGGACGGCATCCGAGTGTTTCAATGAACAAATAGAATATATCGGTAACTGTTTTAGAGAAAGGATACGCCAATTATTATTATTACTTCAAATTAAAAAAAAAATGTAAACTGTTTGTCCTTTATCTAGTGTTGTGTAAAGGTATTATTTAATTTTTATTACATTCATAAAATTGTTGGATAGCCTATAATTTTGACGAAATGCCCCTGAAGATGCTCTAAGCGCGAAAGTGCTTGGGCAATTTTTAATAAAAAACTGCGCTCGATAGCTCCCTCTTATTTGATTAAAGTTCATTTATTCGAGCATATAACCATATATGATACTTTAATTAATAATATATATTGTAAATACAGCTTGTGCATGTGATCACAGATTGGTGACAAAAAGAGTTTGATTAAGCGAAAAGATGGTCAACGATGCCGAGTGCATTTTAAATTTAGAATATGCAGGTAGGAAGATTGAGATAGGGCATCGGCTGGAATATCTTTGGAAGCATTTACAGTATTGTACATTATCTATACGGGGTATTGATAGGTACATAAATAATGATATTGCAAGATTATGTTGGTCCGTATGCTTCTATAGCCGTCTACTTCCAGTACATTAGTGTCAACCACTCATCTTCTTGAACTGTTCATCTTCATGAACTGATCATCTTCATGAAATTGAAAATATAAGGGTTTCTGTCTGCTTAAATAAATCACCTGTTGTGTGTATTTTACACGAGTGTCGGATGTTACACGTAATTGCCCTTGGTTTTTTTATTTTTTTACACAATTATTATAGTAAATAAATATAATAACAAAGAATAATTCTCAAATACCACTCCTTAGATGTTTCCTTTTAACATTAATCTCTTTCGTATTATCTGCAAGTTGAATCTGAGCAATAATTAATTAACTATTATAAGTGCAAGCAATCTCAAGTATCCATTTTTTCAGAAAAAAAACATATTATGCAATTACCTTGATACGACAAACTAACTATTAATCGAGCATGCATAAAGTGACTATTGCTGTAGAAGTTAAACATTTCTATAATGCGAAATAAAAGTAGGTAGCTAATAATATTGTTAATACTATAAATCATTGACATGAGGGCAGGTATCGGTCACACTTACACTAAATTAATAATTTATAGTACAAATCATTGTGAAATTAAATCTAGAACTAAACATGGGATTAACTGTGTTTAAAAATAATGACCTATATTTCACGTATACGATTTTATTGTTGGTTATTTGAAATCTATAATAGTTTCGTTTGAATTTTAAAATTAAATATACAATTAAAAAGTGCAACAATTGTGGTAAAAATAAATTGCATAAATTCTGGACAAGGTAGGTGTAAAACTATTACCACAACTAGTCAATCGATGCGAGATTTTTTCAGGTCTGATAACAATAGCGCAACAAAACAAATAAAAGCAGAGAAGTGCCAAGAAAAGAATTATGGGAATAATATTGGAATAATGGGAATTTGTGATGATAACTCTTTAGAAGATTAAAGTACAAGAAGGGCAAAACTGAAAATGAGAAACGTATATATAAGCAAGAGCAAAAGAATACCAACAACACAAAAAACAAATAGAGGAAAGTAAACTAGATAAAACAATATGTTATAATAAACTAGTTAAGAGAACGGGTCCAAAACTCAACAAAGAAGACTTAAAAATCTCTAAGCCTAAAACAGAGCAGTTTGAAACAAACAGAAAAACAAAAAATGTGAAAGAATGGCCCAAAGACATTAAGGACTGTTATAAATGTTTTATTGTTATTAAAAATAATATCACAATTAAAATAATGATAGTGATAAATTATTAAAAAAACAAATAACGAATAAATATATAACATACAATATATCATATAAATAACAATATAATATATATATATATATATATATATATATATATATATATATATATATATATATATATATATATATATATATATATATATATATGAAAATCACTGAGTTCTCAGGAGGAAGAACCGTTCGGCTCCCATTTTGGAGCCATTATCAAGAGTGATACGGTTCGGTTCGAGTTCGGGGTCTCGATCTGCCTACTCTCCTCACTCGTGACGTACCAGTGTCGTGGTCTGTATAATAAATACAAGAACTGTCTCTCGACACTAAGGTCTCAATCTGCCTACTCCTCAGTGTCGAGTGACAACCGGTCTTACACTGTGTCGCTGCTTTTATACTCGCTGTATGCGCTGACGTGGCCTGAGCGGTGTGGGCGGGAGGCCGCTGGAGCAGGGGTCGCGTGCGTATTTAAGCCGTTTTTTGATTTCGATAGCTTCACGAATGATTCTGGCCTACTTTGTGGCCTGTTTGAATATGATGTTGGGCTAGGGCTGAAGTAGTATCGGAATGTTTGACTGATATAGAATGTTCGTAAATACGGTTATGGATTCGTCGGTTTGTCTGTCCGATGTTTCTACGTGGGAAACTGGAACAAGGTATCTCGTAGAGACCATGGTCTTCATTAGGGATTTGGTCTTTTACGGATCTGACGAGATTGGGCAACTTGGAGTGAGTAGTGAAGATGGTTTTAATGTTTAGAGGAAGAAGAGTTCTACTGATCTTGTCAGTGATACCTTTAATAAAAGGTAGAAATATTTTGGGTTGATCCGGCGGCAAGGTTTCTTTCTTGGATGGAATGGGGTTTAGATGTTTTTGAATGCTCTTATTGATTTGGGTTTTGTGGTAGCCGTTTTGTATTTGCCTTATTAAATTGATTTCAGATAACCTATGATTGTTGCCGCTAAGTCTTAGGGAACGAGAAATAAGAGTGTTGACAACTGAATTGAGTTGGGCGGGGTGATGATGTGACTGGGCATTAAGCTATCGATTTGTATGAGTGGGTTTCCGGTACACGGAATAGGAAAAACTGTAAGGTAAGTTTTTCTGAATAAGGACATCAAGGAATGGCAAAGACGCTTTAGACTCAACTTCCATCGTAAATTGAATACTAGGATGTATTCCATTCAGGTGGAAGAGGAAGAGATCTAACGCGTCCCTACCATGAGGCCAAATGACAAAAGTGTCATCAACATACCGCAACCAGTAGATGGGTTTGACATTTGATGAGGACAGGGCTGCTGTTTCGAAATGTTCCAAAAAAATATCAGCTATTACGGGAGAGAGGGGAAATCCCATTGAGGCACCTTTGATTTGACGATAGAAATGATTTTGGAATTAGAAGTATGTATTAGACATGCATTGTTTTATAAGAGATAGTGTATCTTGGACGATTTGATGTTTAGAGTCCAAGATGGAAATGGGTTCATCGATGGGAATGTTAGTAAACAAAGAAACAATGTCAAAACTGACTAGTATATCTGAGGGTGAGATAGAAATATTTTTCAGATCAATAAAATGAACAGAGTTTTTGACGAAAGACGAAGCTTTTTCAGTTAAAGGTTGTAAGGATAAAGCGAGATGTTTTGCCAATTTTTGAGTGGGGCAGTTGTGGTCTCAACATATTTTTTTCTTGGTTTAGATGTTATATTTATTCAACGTACCCAGATATTTTTTCCCAGAGAATTGTGTATGGGAATAGTTTACATAAATTTCAATTTACAACCTTTTTAATCGAAGTTATCGGTGAATAGTTTGAGATAAAATAATATTTTTGTTTATATTATTAAGACTCAAATATTGATTGTGATTGTGATTAGAATTACATTTGTAATTAATTAATGTTTGACATTTTGAATTCCATTCCGGAAATCGTTCTCAAACAACGATTTTTTGTTAAAAATATGTATACACATTTTTACATAATTTGTACAGTAAACAATAAATATTACTTAATTAAAAATGTAATTTTCATCTCAATAACGACCAATAATTGTGGTTTAATCACGTAAAAAAATAATATTTAACTTAACCTTAAATTTTATTAATTTTATATAGCAAGTATATAAATTTTGTATTGATAAAATATATTAATGTATTTTACATTTGATATTGTTTTTATCTTGATACAATATATTAATCTATTTTACAGTTGATATTTACGTGTATTTTTATTATTCCTTTTGGTCCTCTTACTGGCATATACAAAAACAGAGATACTGAGCCACGAGAATACAGCCTGCTGACACAAATTGAATTATAGTTAAGGTTGTGGAAGTAATATATTATAATTTAAAATTCATATTTTTGCTTACCGTAATAATTAATCCCCAACGTGACAGGCAATTCAAAGTATCAAGTTTGTATTATTAGAAGTAGACACTATTTGGAATAAAGCACAGATGCTTGCAATTTTATATTGATCTAAAATTTAATTCTAATACAATTTTAACACATATAAAAATTTGATTAAACCTTTGAACAATTTTTTGTATTTGCAACAAATCAACCGTTTAAAAATTTAAAAAAAAACTTGATTACGGGGAATTAAGGGATACGAGTTCTATAGTAATAATTTTATTGATTTCTGGAAAAAAAAAAACATTAACAACAAAAACACAATCGAAATGTATGGGACAAGAAATAAAAAAAGTAAACCAAAAACAAAAAGAAAGTTTAAAACAAAAAGAAATTTTGGAAACACAAATTATAAAAGCAGAAAGTCAGGAAAAATCGGAAAGAGAATGAATTTTACATTTTATGCATTTAAAATAATTACAAGCAATAGAATAAAATCAACAAGAAATAAAACAAACCTTGGAAAATAGTATACAAGCGATAGAAGAGAACAGCAGGAGAAACGTATAGCAAAGTATAAAAATAAAATACACTTCATCTAATTTATATAACGATGCACGTCATCGGCGTCATAGCCTGTGACGTTACATGATACCAACACAAAATATTTAGGGTGTAGGTGTGTTCTTTTTTAGAATCACTTTACCGACTACACTGGCATTACAGCCACTAGACATATTTTATTATATACGCGTAGAAATAATATTTAAAAATTTCTATTAATGTTAACTTAAAGAAATACACAATAATATGTTTCATTTAATTTGTATAAATGCATTATAAAGCGTTTTTATCAAGAACATATTTGTTCGGAACACACTGTAACTGTAATCGAACAAAGCTAAAATTTTGGCATAAATTGGTAACACTTATTTGACAGTTGCGGTATTGACACTTTTTGTACTTCATTATTTTGAATTCTAAAGTGAATATCTCTTGTTATATATTTTTAACTATTTAATAAAATCTGTTCTTTTTAGAACAAAATTAGTGTGTTTTATTTAAAAAATGTCACGTAAGAATTTAAATAGTAGTTGTAAAGAGATGGTAATACTTTTGCAATAATTATGTAATCTATTTGATTTAAAATGGAGTCAGGATTTTTTTATACTTTGGCAACTATGTCAACTTCGATCTCTGACGTAGATAATGACGTAAGTCGTTATCTAAATTAGATGAAGTATATGTTTATGTTTAAAAGAATGTTTAAAAGATATGAAGAAAGAAATAGGAGTACAAGAAATAAAGACTAAAGAACAAATGGTAGAACAAGAAAGACTTAACAAACAAAGAAAGACAAAATGAAAGTAAATTTAAAGGAATTAAAAATCAAATTTGTAACCGCGACACCAGACAATAGGTGAGAAATAGAAGAAAAAGTTAAGTAACTCGAAAAACAAATTGCGAAAATGAATATGCCAAAAAAATTCGAAGAAAGTAGGGAAATAGTCATACAGAGTACAGGTAAGATGAAAAGCACTCCCTGTCAATTTTATAAAACATTCATTTATCTATATATATATATATATATATATATATATATATATATATATAATATATATATATATATATATAGATATAATATATATATATATATATATATATATATATATATATATATATAGATATAATATATATATATATATATATATATATATATATATATATATATATATATTCATAAACATAAAACGGCCATTTAAAGAAACAATAAATACAATTTAAAAGAGGCAGCTAGTCTGTGGTTCGACACTAAAGTGGATGAATTTATCAGCTGGAAGAACTCTGAAAAAATATTTATACAATATTTTTGGAACAAAATCCAGCAGTTCGAAATTAACAGAGAACTCCAGAATGGTAGATATAATGAGAAAAAAGAAATATCGGAGAAAACTTACTAATACAAATTTATAATAATGCGAAACATATCCAATGTAATTATTCGTCGAAACAACCAGTTGAGCTAATTGCAAGATGTAGGCTTCTTAACAAGTCATAACCAGTGACGTAATATGTGACACTTTAACAGATAATTTTAAATAGGACCTTATGGCAAACGATACCTCGTTTGAAAGGTATTGAAAATATTTATTCCACCATGCTAATTTTATTTAAGTTTAAGCTCATTTTGATAAATAAATTAAATAAATATTAAAATTGTAGTTCCGCATTCAATTAATAAATATTAAAACCTTCAGTTCTGGTTATTTGTCAAAAAGTTGACGTTTTTCAATGCTCTGATTGTTTCAACATCAACGTCAACTGTTTTGACAATTAACCAGAGGCGAACGTTAGGATATTTATTAATTAAATACGAAACCACAATTATTTTAATATACCTATTCAATAACACTAATTTTGTTTGGATTTAAGATGATTTTGATCAATAAATTAAATAAATATTAAATTTTAGTTTGGTATTTAATTATTACAAATTCTAACGTCCGCCTTTGGTTATTTGTCAAAAAAAGTTGATGTTTGTCAATTCTTTAGTTTCCACAAGGAATCTAAGTTCCTGTAGTTGGCTGTATACCATGTATCACAAAAAAATTATTAAAAATCCTTTTTAAATATTGATATTAAACCATTTATGGTGATGGTGTTGATGAATTTATTGTCCATTAACAAAATTTTCAAGAATCCTACTTTCCACATATATCTAGTTTCCATAGACTAACACATTAAGTAAAACTGAATGCTTTGTTCGGATTTCCGTCCTAACTTGTCAAGGTTGTCATTTCATCAAGTCAATCAGTTGCTTTCATCAAGTCCTCGTAGACACATCGTCTCAGGACCAGCAACTTGTGGATACATATGTCGCCATGATACCAAATCCACTGGTAACTTTAACATCCTAATATTTAATACCATACAATGTAAACTAAGTTGAAACAGATAATTTTTAACGGGTTTGTACCCAGATATGTAGTGGCTCAATACATGTACACCAAGTAAGTATTAACCACATTTTGTATTAACCTTGGTCAAAATTTAAATTTCACGTTCAATTCTTTAGTTGTTTTTGTTTGCAAAAGCGTTTATAGCTCACTATTTAGTTTTTGTTTCTGATTAGTTTAGTCAATTCTCTAGTTATTTTTAGTTTGCAAACGCGTTTATACCTGAATATTTAGTATCTGTTTCTGCCTAATTTAGTCAATTCCAGTTTAGTCAAGTTGTTTTTAGCTAGTTGTTCTTAGTTATTATTTAGTTTATTTATTGTTTAACGAGACGTTTAAATTTTTACAAAGGCAAAATGGTACGATCTGACAAAGTAGCAGACTTGTTAATAATTGATGAATGTGAAAATAATTCCCATGCAGCGTAACTTCTTTTTAATGAAAGTTACTCCGATCGCCCTACATCGAGAGCTTATTTAAGGAAGCTTTTTCGGAAGTTTAAACAAATAGGTAGTGTTCAAGATGTCAAACGATTTGTTCGACGAACAATAATTATTGATGACACAAAAACTAACATAATTTCATCAATGGTACTAAATCCTACTTGTTCTACAGTCCAAGTTGCATCCATTTAATAAATCAGTCAAGAGAGTACACCAAGTATTAGATAAAAACAAATTTCATCCATACACATTAAAAATTGTGCACCAACTTTCAGATGATTACCCCGACCGAAGATTAGAATTCTGTAAAAATATGTCCAATAAAATTAACCAACAGCCCGATTACATAAAAACAATTTTTTTTAGCGACGAAAGTACTTTTTCTCTTAACGGAAATATTAATACACCATGTTAGGTATTGGAGTGACACAAATCCTCACGTCTTTCGGGAAACACATTATACTCAATTTCCAAAAAAAAAATAATACTGGGGACAGTATTTTGGGAAACCACATAGTTGGGTCATTTTTTTTTAATACTACTTTAACCGTCAAAGTGTATTTGAAGATGTTACTACAATGCAATTAAACCGATAATACTTGAAATTCTGGAGGATAATCCAGATGAATTCGGCAACTTGGAAATAAAGTTCCAACAAGATGTTGCTCCTGCGCAGCATTATTGTGCAGTAAGACGTTAGCTAGACGAGGAATATCGTGATGGATGGATTGTACGACGAGGTACGATAGAATGGCCAGCTAACCGGACCTCACACCATTAGATTTTTTTCTGTGGGGATACTTGAAATCTAAAGTTTAAGCTACAGCACCTGACAATCTTGACATTTTAAAACAACGAATTGTTGAAGAATGTAGGGCTATTTCCCCTGACACATTTAAACAAGTACAGCAAGAGTTTAGAAATAGGATGCATTACTATCAGGAAGTAGATAAAGCACATTTTGAATACTTACTATAAGAACTGGTTGTCAAATATTAATTAAATAAGAAGCTACAATTTTATTATTTATTGAATTTATTTCTCAAAATCAGCTTAAACTCAAACAAAAAATTATTATGAATAGGTATTTTTAATATCTTTTAAACGAGGTATCACTTGCCATAAGGTCCCACTTAAATTCGAGATGACTTTTCTCTGGGCATAAGAGATTTTTTGATGTCTGGAGGTTGAGTAGATTCTATATATATATATATATATATATATATATAATGTTTCTTCTTTCCCAACCAAAGAAAAATAAATAAAAAGATCCATCAAAATAAAATTTTAAGATATCAGTATAAAGAAATTGTATATAGTAATTTACGATAAGATTTAGTGTATTAATTACTATTTAACTGGGAATAAGCCACAATTAAAGATAAAAATACGTTTATTGACGTTTCAATTTCCACTTTGGAAATCGTTCTCAAAATACAAACAGTAAATTAAACAAATTTTGTTTTTTGTTACATAGTGAAAAATTCTTCTAATAATTTAATTTTATCTGACTCATTTATATTGACAATTCAGACATACATTATGCATTTATGTATAAATTGTGTATTGACAAAACCAATTTTAAAGTAAGCTATTTAGTTTTTCTCTGAAACCGAAATTAGGCTTTTCCAAAATCATGGTAAACACAATTTGAGCTTTTGATTGGACGGTCGTTTTTGAATGGGAATTTGTGAGCCGATTAGGAGGACCGGAGAAGTTAGTTATAATTTGGTCATCGAAGAAAACAGTCGTTTGTGTCAAGATAGGGTGTGGTTCGTGAGTTGGATACGGGCATTGTGAAAAGAATTGAATAGTTTTGCAGAAGAAGATAGCAAGGATTAAAAGAGGTCCTTGTATCTACCGTGGGCATTTTGTGAAAATAGGTGAAAGTAGTTTTACGGCATCAAGTAGACAAAAGGAAGTCCTTGTGTCATTAATAAGTAGCTGAGTTTTTGGAGAAGTGAATCAGGTGTTTCTGGTTAGTGCAGGAGGTTTGCAGAGACGTTGGGAAGGAGCCGAGGTGCCAAAAAAGGAGAGATCACATCGTTGAGGAGACTGGACTTTTCTGGGTATGTTCCAACAAACAACTCAATAAGAAAATAAGCTGTGAGTGTTTTGTACAATTGAAATTTATATCTGTAAAGGATCTGTTTGACATCATGGTCATTAGCATTCAAATTTAAGAACTGAGGTTCTGTTAGGCTAATCAAAAGTTTAAAGTTTTGTTGTTTCTTGTTTCAAGTAAAGGGAAATTTAAGTAAAATTGGTTTTCACTTAATATAAATGTATGTAGATTTAAAATCTTATTATTATGAAAATTTCATTTATTTTCTTGTATGCTGATTGATAAGATAACGGCAGATTTTGATAATTGTTTTATTCGTTCATATAAAATAAAGAAGCGTAATTTTTTTGTAATATAATATTTTCTTTTATTATTATCCTTTTTCTCTATCCCGATAAAGGACAACTAGAAAATATTTGAATCCATCGAAAACAAGATTATCTTCGTTCCTAAATTTTACCTAGATATTTTTTCCCAAATAATTGTGTAGGGGAATATTTTTATTACATATTACAATTTACAATCCGCTTCACCAAAGCTATCAGTGAATAGTTTGAGATAAATATTATGTTTTTATGGGATTAAGCCACGATTATTGGCTTCACAAACAGTGGAGTAGATGTTGTAGGCAGAATGATCACATCATATAATGTTTCCAGAAATACGAAACGTTGGCCAATGGTAGTAGTTTATAATCTCCTTATAATCTTCCAAACTTAAAAAAATTTTGGGATTGGTTCCAATTGTGTAATAAACATTATATAGTAAATGATTTGTTTAAAACACGCTGATGCGAAATTAGCAAAAAATGTATGCTGTTGCTCGGGAGGCGCTATTTCATTTTGGTCCTCACAGACCACACCCGACCGAAAGTGTTTCAGAATGGTCACCCGATGAACGGAGGGTTAATAAGACATAATTTGTTATTTATTTAGTTTATATATTGCACTTAATTCTTGAACCCACAGAAAAATTAACAATATAATAATTACAAAAAATGAACACCAAAAAAGTAAAGTAATATTTATAAATCAGAAAGAAACAGTATACGATATACTGTCTATTTTAATATTTTTTTAGCATAATGATTGATATATAATTATCTTAGTTTCAGTTTTTTTTAATATCTTAACAATTTTTATTAACTAGTAGATATCTAAAGCATAGATCAAAATAATGCGTGGTGAAAATCATATACGAAACATTTTCTAATAAAGAATTGATTAGTATGTTTCTCTATATGAGTCAGATAAGCCAGAGAAGATGGTTATAACCATTGGTAATATACAGAGTTACTGTTATGCTTCAAATTATACATTGAAATCAATGAGTACATCAATGAAATAAAACATATAGTTATAAAATATTAACAAAAGAAACAATTTAAATATCTGTGTATATAAAGCTATTATTCCCTTAGCGTGTAAGTAGCTATTAGCAATTTATCTTTTTCCAATTTAATGATCGATGAATTTGTCAGATAACACTATTTACTTTGCATGAACGAATGACTAACCATTATATTTGCAATAAATTGGCTTGTTGCAATGTTAATTAAAACCCTGTCTTGTGTAAAACTCGTTTTCTTAGAAGTAAATGTCAAATAATTCGTGCTACATTGTAACCTCTCGAGATGAGACAGCATTGGCAAAATTCAATTTAAAGTAGTAAATATATAGCGTTCTTCTACAGTTTATTACGAAAAGATCTTAGTAAAAAGTATACTAATGAACTAAAGGATAACGACCATCAAAAATATAAGCTGACTGTTGTCATATTGTGGTAAAGAACTTATTGCATAACTTGAAATATTAGTTAATTAATTATCAACCAGAACCAATGACTGGCACAGTATACTACTCTACATTGTAAAGAGAGATCCAAAAATTAATACAGAAAGATCCATATCGGTCTGAGACTTAATTACATGTATGTAGGCGTCTGCAGGCTTCTGATGTAAGCCTGCAGACTTAATGCAGGCTTACATCAGAAGAAAAATAAGAGAAGCTAAAGAAAAAGAAGCTGTAGAGAAATGTAATGAAATAGAAAGACTACAAGCCAAGCATGACAATTTTAATGTACACAAAAAGGTAAAAGAAATAACGGGTACTTTTAAAAAGCGAACACAAATGAAACTCATAGACACCAATGAAAAATTAATCATTGACACCCAAGAGATGAAAGACAAATGGAGAACATATTTGGAGACACTTTTTCAAGATCAAAGAACGGATTATAGGCATCCATTTTCAGAGAGGATGACGGGCCTGGACATACTTAAATCCGAGGTAGAAGAAGCAATAAAACGGATGAAAAGCAGGAAAACTGTAGGGCCTGATAATATCGAAGCTGAATTTTTAAAACTCTTGGAGGAAGAAGGAATAAATTGGATCACGGCTGTCTTCAATAAAATATACAATACAGGAATCATCCCTGATAAATGGCTAGAATCAGAATTCATAGCGATACCTAAAAAATAGGGTGCTAAAAAGTGCGAAGAATATAGAACAATCAGCCTAATGAGCCACATGTTGAAACTGTTTCTTGGAGACATCCATGGAAGAATTTATAAGAAGTGCGAGGAACAAATATCGGACAGATCGGTACCAGAGAGGCACTTTTCGGAGTACAGGTACTCATTCAAAGATGCAGGGACGTTAACTGCGACGTATACTCGTGCTTGATCGAGTATGAAAAGGCATTTGACAGAGTTCAACATCAAAAGATGATAAACATTTTAAAAGAAGCAGACCTGGATGACAAAGACCTCAGAATAATTTCAGAACTCTACTGGAATCAGACCGCATACATGAAAATTAACGGAGAAGAAACAGATCACATAAAAATACTACGTGGAGTTAGACAGAGATGTATCCTATCGCCGTTGATATTTAATATGTACTCAGAGAAAATTTTTAACGAGGCTTTTTACGGAATAGACGAAGGCATTCTTCTAAATGGTGAAAGAGTAAACAATGTTAGATATGCCGACGACACCTTGGTGATAGCAGATAGTTTAGAGGGACTTCAGAGGCTAATGGACAGAATAAACGAGTACAGTCAACAGTACGGACTAAACATTAATACCTACAAAACGAAACAAATGATTATCAGCAAGGAGAATATAAACGGGGCTTATCTATATATTAATGGGACGCAGATAGAGCGAGTAAAACAGTATTGCTACCTGGGAACCGTTATAAACGAACAGTGAAGCCATGTACAGAAAATAAAGTGCCGCATAGAAAAGGCAAGAACGATCTTTAACAAAATGAGCGCCATCTTCAAAAGTCACAACATATCCCTAGATACAAAAATGAGACATTTGAGATGCTATGTTTTCTCTATGTTGTTGTACGGGGCGGAGGCATGGACGCTTACAGATACCACTATTAAAAAACTTGAAGCATTTGAGATGTTGCTTTATAGAAGAATCAATATAAGGTTGAATGTTCGAATAATTAAACTTTGAGGGTATACAAGGCAACTATCAAACACGGTGATTAATTTAATCTTGCCCAAGTACTTTCGATCAATAGATCATCTTCAGGGGCATTTCGTCAATTGTGGCCTATCCGACATAGTAGAATGTCATAAATGTAAAATCTGGACATAACAATACAAAACACAATACACTAAGACAAACAAACACTTTAAAATTTATATGGAGAAGCTACATATTGTATAGAAGCCGGAGACAGAAAGGCATTCTGTCTTCGGCTTCTATACAATATGTAGCTTCTCCATATAAATTTTAAAGTGTTTGTTTGTCTTAGTGTATTGTGTTTTGTATTGTTATGTAAAGATTTTACATTTATGACATTCTACTATGTCGGATAGGCCACAATTGACGAAATGCCCCTGAAGATGATCTATTGATCAAAAGTACTTGGGCAAGATTAAATTAATCACCGTGTTCGATAGTTGCCTTGTATACCCTCAAAGTTATAGAAGAATGCTGAGAATATCATGGACAGCAAGGATCACGAACAAGGAAGTTCTAGGAAAAATGAAGAAGGAACCAGAGATTGTGTTTACGATCAAACGCATAAAATTGCAATATCTGGGACACGTTATGAGAAATCAGCACCGTTACTCCATGCTGCAGTCTATATTGCAAGGTAAAGTCAAAGGTAAGTGAGGACCCGGTAGAAGGAGAATATCATGGCTACGGAATTTAAGAACATGGTTTAAGAAAACCTCAACGGAGCTGTTTCGAGCCGCAGCGAGCAAGGTTATGATTGCCAATATGATTTCCAACATCCGAAACGGATAGGAACCAGAAGAAGAAGAAGATACTGAGTAGAAATCCATGTACAGATATGACAGATACAAAATATACATATACACATGCTCATCTACACCATCCCCAATCATCGAATTACCAGAGTGCCTCACCATAACTGACTTCCCATACAGTAAAAACATGGCAGGAGAAAAAGTGTTATCTAATGGATATCCCAGAGAGCTGGCGAACTCTTGGAAATTACAGTCTTGGAACAGTAAATTAAACAAAATTTGTTTAATTTACTGTTTGTATTTTGAGAACGATTTCCGAAGTGGAAATTGAAACGTCAATAAACGTATTTTTATTTTTAATTGTGGCTTATTCCCAGTTTAATAGTAATAAATTTACAATGCCACAAGAAAATAGCTTCAGAACAATATTGCATTAAATTTTATGCAAATCCATGAAACTTCGTAAGATCTACTACATATACGTTTTCCGCCAACACCCAACAGTGTTTTGTTTCAAAGTGACGTCGAACCTTTGTATAGCTTTAGTTATGTGAAAGCTGCCTTACTGTGCTGAAGGTTCACCTATTGGACTCTGACACTGATTAGCGTCATTGAGCCTTATTTGGGGCAGATATAAAGGCTGCGATCGGAAGTGCGCTTCTGTTTGGTCCCTTTATATTTATATTTATGTCGTCTTCTGGGCCCATCTTCTTTTGTCTTCATGTACAATTTATTCCCACAAGTTAGGACGAAATGTTGTCAGGCCCGCCAAGACCGGGTCAATGATATAATTTTTGGGTCAATGAATCAATTAAAAAATATAGTGGATTATGATACATTTTATTCCACAATATAATTTTTTTCTAAAAAATTTCTAATATACAGCTGTTGTTTCTAATATAAGATATAATAAAATATAATTATAATTATCAGGAAAAATTACTTGCCATTCCCTTTATATCATCAAGGAAAATCACAAAGAACTTCTATCAACTCCTATGGTTAAATTTTGGAAATAAATAATTTTGCAATTATCGTTATTTTTAGAATATATTAAGTGAAAAGGAAAATGACTGTTACATTCTGGAGGTGCATAAGTATGCAAAGAGTGAATTGTATGCATGAGATACAAGAGTACTTACTTGTTAGGAAAGATATACCAATAAGAATCATTTCTTCTTCTTCTTCTTTGGGTGCCGTGTCCGTATTCACATGTTAGCCGTCATCATGTTTACAATTTTCTGAAACCTTTCTATTGTTAGACCATTGTCTAATATTACGCAGCCATGAAAGTTTCTTTAAACCAATCCATCTCTTTCCTTCCATTTTTCCTTGTATTATAAGGCAAAGTAGATGGTATTTAGGTCCTCTAATTATATGGCCGAAGTATTCTGTTTTTCTCCTCTTTATGGTGTTTATGAGCTGACGTTCTGAATTGATTATGTGAAGTGTGCGAAACCCACGATATCTTTCGGATTCGTCTATAGCACCACAATTCGAATGCTTCTAACTTGTTTAGCATTGTGGTTTTTGTCCATGTGTCCATGTCTCATAACGTCACAACCATACAATAGGATGGACCACACATAACATTTCAAGACCTTCTTACAAATATTCATCGACAGGTTTTTGTTGCATAAAATTAGTTTCCAGGTCATAAAAGCCTTACATGATATTTCAATTCTGGTTATTATCTGTTCATCAAAGTCACAATTTACATTTAACCAGCTGCCAAGGTATTTGAAATGATTTACCCTTTCGATCTCTTCTCCATTAAGAGAAATCAGACCTTGATCTATATTGATATTTCCAACTGTCATTCACTTTGTCTTTGAAATGTTAATTTTAAGGCCTCTCCAATAGCTTGCTTCACTGACTAGATTTAGGTATGTTTGGAGATTTTGTAAATTTTCTGCAAGAATGTAATATTGTTGATTACTTCTCCACCTAGTCTTACTCCCTCTTGTCTGTCATCCAAAGCCTCCCTAAAGATTTCTTCAGAGTACAGATTAAAAAGAGTGGGTGACAAAACACTACCCTGCCGTACTCCACGTTTCATGGATAGTTTTTCAGTCTGACTGTCTCCAATTTGGATAGAGGCTACTTGATTGTAATATAAGTATTTCAGCAGTCTTATATCATAGTGGTCAAGTGCTGCTGCCCGTAGGCAATCGAAAAGTGTATCCTGTTGTACTCTGTCGAACGCCTTCTCGAAGTCGATGAAACAAACATAAACATTCTTTCGGAATTCACAAATTTTTTGTAATAGAACGCGCATACAGAATAGTGCCTCTCTAGTTCCTAGACCGTTTCTAAATCCAAATTGCTTATCACCCATCCTACTTTCGCATATAAGGAATACTCGGTTTTCTATAATTCGTAAGAGTATCTTCAGTGTGTGACTCATCAAACTGCTTAGTCTAAAATGGCTGCATTTGGTGGGCCTGCTTTTCTTTGGTAATGTTATAAACAGTGATTCTAACCAATCATCTGGTATTTTTTCTTCGTTGTAAATGTTGTTGAAGAAAGTGGTTAAGCAGGCAGTGCTTTCCTCACCCAAATGTTTAAGTAGCTCAGCAGGGATTTGATCTGGTCCAGGTGCTTTATTGTTTTTGGCTTGCTGTATTGCCTTTTTGACTTCCGAATTCAGTCTGCTGGGATCTTTGTCTAACTGGTTGTCACAGGCAGTATTTGGAGCATTTTCTCTAGATGCATCGTCAAAAAGGTCAGTGATGTATCTCTCCCATTCTTTGCACTGTTTTTCGTGATCACAAATTTTTCCGTCCGCGCTTTCAACTATGTGAGCATTTTTCTGTTTTCTAATTCTGGCAGTATACTTAAGTTTCTTGTGGAGGTTGAAACTGTCATGCTTTTTTTGAAGGTCTTCTATTTCTTTAGATAAATTTTCAAGTCAGGATTCTTTGGCTTGTTTAATTTTTCTTTTTATGCGTTTATCGATTTTACGGTATTTGATAATATTTTTATTTTTGTGTTGCCGTCGAACTTCGCCGAAGAATCATTTACAACTGCTTAATTTCGACATTTTGCGCACGCTTAATTTTATTATTTATTAAAATACGCCTATTTAGTAATGGCAATTTAACCCGAACAAAGTATGAAGATCCACATTTTATGAAACTGACTGGAACTACAATTTGACTAATCCAATAGTTGACTAAATGTTTTCAGCTGTGACTCTGACTAAGCTTAAATAAACGTATGCCTTGTTGTCAGTAAGTGACGTACAGATATTTGCAGGATCCATAGACTGAGATCTCAAATACATCTAAGAATGGTAGCAAGTCAGGCAGATCAGTTTATCACTGGATTATTATAATGACTTGAAACGTCTTTATAAATTGTTTAACTCGAAAAACCTGTGACAACTTGTCACAGTTTTTTACCTCCACCTCATTTACAATATTTCAGCTAATCATTTCTATCTACTATAAGTCTTGAAAAACGTTCAGTTTCAAAACTAACAGTAAAATTATCAATCTCTTTTCTTAGTGTAAACTTTCAAATACATCATTACTTTGTGAAAATAATTACCTCTTTGCTTTCTGAATTTTATTTTAGTCCTATTTTCTTGTCTTCCATCTCTTATTCTATTTTTGTATCACCGCTAAAGTTGCAGGGCTCAGCAATATTTTTCGGTCTCTGTAATTCACGCTCTACTATTTAAAATTAATACAAGAACCTTTTTGAAAAGCAAATTGCAGCGACCTTTTAAGTTTTAGATCTCACTTTTGTTTACTTTTTCGCTGCACTTATATGAAAATTTGCATAGTGAAGCTGAGTCAACGAACTCTGTAGACGACACACTAGTGTTTTAGCTTTAAGAGGCAGTTTTTTATCTCCATCACAATTCTGGTTTACTATAACAGGAAACTAAATACATATCATACACTGTGCACAAAAATGTTGGTCATTTTCTGTTAACTAAATAAAAAATTATTTGTAGTTTTAATTCCAATAGGTGAAATTTGAAGGAAAACAAAATATACGGCGGAATATAAAAAAGTTCAAATAAATTTACCATAACGATAATAAATGTCCTATTTTGTTTACTTAATCTTGTTTTTAGTGAACCAAAGCCAATTTTGGTAACATAGACTAATACTAAACAATAAAACAAATAAGAAAAAAGAACAATATTGAGGATTTATACAACCAATGAGAAATCTCATAAAAAAAATAAAAATTGTTTTTCAACAAAGACAAAATAAATGATCAAGAAGATTATCATGATTCCGGAAGAGATTCCGGCTATTAAAAAGAAAAGATATTGAAAACCTCCGTATACCGCAGTGTGGATCTATGTATTATGGAATTAGTTATTGTAGGTTTATGTAGAAATAACTCCGGAATGCTGTTTGTAACTAGAAGTTGAATACGTTTCAGCTGAATAAGTTGTAGAAAATTAAAAAAAAAATTTAGAACCAGAAATCGATTTTACAGAACCTGATTTTTCGACATTCTATTCACAATAATTTGGAAAGAATCAGATCTACGTCACAGTATAGTAAAGCACTATATTGTGTCTACGTCAAAAATGGATAAAAGTATCATCATTCGCAATTAATTTTTCTATCAAAATGTTGCTTAGTTATGAAAATTCTAAAATATTTAAAAACAACGTTCTGAACGAAAATCAGAAAAATCTGTTCGGAAAATTTGAAAATTTTCAAAAATTTTATGTAGAACAGTTTCTTACATAGATTGCTAACTTATATAAAATTAACTAGCCTTCAACCTCACTTTAAAAAATAAAATTGGATAAATAGGTGACCTGTTAAATAGGTATTTTGTAAAAGCTCATTAAAATTCTTTTTTTTTTCTTTACTCAAATTTGTTGGTACATGAAAATTAAATGTAACATCAGAACAGTACTTTCTACTTACAAATAATTTATGCATGTATAATTTCCTTTAGTTGGTTAAAAATCCATTATATTCCGAAATTGAAGCGTCGTTTTTTCTGTTTGTGAAAAAAGTAAAAAAAAAGTTTGTAAAAGATAGGTAGCAGGTAGGAACTCCATTGGATAGTCCATTGGATAGTCCATTGGATAGTCCTATCAGGGAAAATGAATCAATCCCTGCCTTCCGCAGATTCCAGGTGTTTCCTGGCCCCGGAAACTAGTACCTGTTTAGGGTGCCTTGTCCAGGGGGACGGATGAAGTCCACAACGGCATTTGTGGCGGGGAAGAATATATTCACTACGGCATGGAGGGTGGTAGTGGCAACCTTTGATTTTGAGGGTTAGTATAGAATCAAGCTGCTGCCTTGTAGTTACAGTCGTTGGATCGTCAAAGGCTAGAGGAAGAAAACCTTGATCACAAATTTCCCGGTCCTCCAGGTTGGGGGTTGTGGCATTGGACTGGTTCTCCAATACTCGTCAAAATTTTAACATACCAAAAAGCCTAAACAAAGCCTCGGAACTTTAGATGGTTTTTCAAGGAAACGACCGAAGCTAAGAAAACGGATTATGAATATTGGTACATGGAATATACAGGGGATAAAACAAAATATTGATATCATTGTGCCTGATCTAGAACAAATGAAAATGGATATTATAGCACTAACTGAAACAAAGAAAAAAGGAACTAGCACTGATATTGTAGGAAATTATATACATATATTCACTGGAGTCCCGAAAGATAAAAGAGCCGCTAGGGGAGGATCAATACTAATAAAGAAAAAAACTTAAGAATAATATCACAGACTGGGAAACAATTGTTGAGAATATCCTAAAAGTAAATATTGACATATGGGCACAAGATTACCATAATAGCCGCTTATGCCCCCTCTGATAATGCAACAATCAACGTGAAAGAAGATTTCTTTCAAAAAATCGGGGATATACTTAACAACATAGAAAAAAACAGAGAAATAATTATGCTTGGAGACTTCAATAGTAGAACGGGATATCAGAAAAACAGTAGAGTAGTAAGACCTTTTGAAAAAATGGCAACTAATAATAATGGCGGTAGACTTATACACTTATGTGAGAACTATGAGTTAAAAATTACCAATGGATTCTACAAACATAAGGGCATACATAGATACACCTGGATTCAATAAACACGCAATCTAAAATCAGTCATCGATTATATTATTAATAAACAAAAATATGTATTGCCGTGGAATGATATGATGCCGTAAGAGTTCTCCGAGGAATAACATGTGGATCCGATCACTACTTAGTAAGAGCGAAAATTTTGTTCCCACTTAAGATAATACACGGAGACCAAACCTAGAAGACAAGCAAGACTTGCAGAGAGTGGACGCTCCGAAGTACAACTTCAATAGTTTTATAAATGATAGTACTAAACAGCTATACCAACGACGACTGGATGAAAAACTACGAGAAATAGAGAGACAAACATTTTCAGATATTTACGAGAATATTATTGCTAGTTTACACCAGGCCTCTAAGGAGACACTCGGGACACAGCAAAACAAAATTAGTAACAAAATATGGTGGAATGAAGAAATCGAATATATGGTAAAACAGAAAAAAAAAACAGCATCTAAAAATGGCTAAATACAAAAAATACTGAAGACCATCAAGCTTACAAAGAAACCGATAGACAACTACGAAAAATGATAAAACAAGAAAAGAATAAAACATGGGATCAAAAATGTCAAGAAATCAATACATACATTGGAGAAAAGCAATGTACAGAGGTATGGAATTTTATACAATCAGTAAAAAATACAGGAAAAGACAAAGAAGACATACACACCATATAACCAAGACAATGGAAAGATCACTATGAAAGCTTGCTGACAGAGACAAGACAAGAATACCTAGCGAACTCCCCAACACAGTCAGTACATATACAAGGAGAGGAAGCGAGGGTAGACATCGAAACAGTACGGAAGGCTGTAATGACCCTAAAGAATGGTAAATCCGCTGGACCTGAGGGAAACTATGCTGAAATGCTTAAAAATAGAACTCATAAACTATTTGAAAACTTAACTTATGTGATCAATCAGTGTCTAAATGGACACCCAGTACCAGAACAATGGGGAACGGCATACATGTCCTCAATACACAAAAAGGGGGACAAAAGGAATTGTAATAATTATAGAAGAATATCGGTAACCAGAACCCTGAGCAGACTGTATGGACGAATTTTGATAAATATGATCGGGGGAGAATATAAGCACAATGAAGAGGAAAAATAAAACGGGTTCCGTGCAGGAAGATCGTGCACCGATAACGTATTTTGTCTTAAACAAATAATGGAAAAATATCTGTTAAGAATCTAGAAACTCATATTACTTTTGTAGACCTTCAAAAAGCATATGACAACATTGTGGACAACGTTGAAAAGATCTAACATTAACTACATATTGATAAATGCTGTACAAGAACTATATAGAGACTTAAAGTAACAGATAAAAACAGAAAAATATATAACGGAAGAATTCCTGGTTACAAAAGGCTCAGCAGCATTGGAAAGATGGGAAAGAAAGGTGCATAGGATGGGTATAGAGCTTAGCAATGAATGTATATATACACTCCAGTTTGCTGATGACCAGGTACAGAGAAGACATGCAGTACATGCTTAGAAAATTGATAGAAGAATATAACGACTGGGAAATGAATGTCAATACAACAAAAACCAAATATCTTTGTACTTTGAAAATTAAGGCAATTATCGAGCACAAGTTTAATCAAATCTTGCCTAAGTACTTTCGCTTAAAATAGGATCTTCAGGAGCATTTCAAATACGGGCCATCCAGCAAGCGTAGAATGTAATAAATATTAATGTTAAGATAAAATTTCACAAAACATTACACTAAAACAAGGACAAACAGTTTAAAATTAATTAAAAAGATTCTACGCACTACATTCTTTGTTAGTAGCAGGAGAGAGAATTCTCCCTCTCCCATTCTCATTCTCTCTCCAGCTACTGACAAAGAATGTAGTGCGTAGAGTCTTTTTAATTAATTTTTAACTGTTTGTCCTTGTTTTAGTGTAGTGTTTTGTAAAATTTTATGTTAACAATAATGTTTATTGCATTCTACGCTTGCTGGATAGCCCATATTTGACGAAATGCCCCTGAAGATGCTATTTTAAGCGAAAGTACTTGGGCAAGGTTTGATTAAACTTGTGCTCGATAATTGCCTTAATTTTCAAAGTTCATTTATTTGAGCATTTAACCTCATATCAATTAAATATCTTTTACGTGTCAATAACGTGTCAGATAACATAGACCTCGAAAACGACAACATATTTCCTGCTGTCAGAGCTATGATTACTTGCCTGTTGCCTTTGACAATACAGGAACTGATACACGGGAAATAGAAAAACGAATCACACAAGCAAAGAAAGTCTTAGGATGTCTCAATGGTATACTGTGGAGTAAAGAGATAACGAAACGAAGAAAATTTAATATATATGAGACCATGATTAAAACTACTCTTCTTTATGGCGCTGAAACATGGAGAATTAGTGAAAAGAACAAAAAGCGAATATAAACAGTAGAGATGGATGCGATGAGAAGATCTTTAGGTATCTCCAGACGAGACCGAATCAGAAATAATGTAATAAAACAACGTATGGGAATAGAAGGAAATATAACTAAAGATATAGAGAAGAAACAATTAAGGTGGTATGGGCATGTTCAACGGATGCCAGCAACAAGACTCCCCAAAAAAGTTAGAAAAGCAATTAGAATGGCAATCGATAGGTCGACGGAAAAGAGAAAAACCCAGATTAGAATGGCAACACGGCGTAAACAGGTCCATGAGCGAAAGAAATTTAACAACAAACGACTGCGAAGATAGGAAGAGATGGTGTTTAGGTATCGGACAACGTCGAAAGACCTTCTAAACCGATATATAAGTATACATATATATATATATATATATATATATATATATATATATATATATATATAAAGTAAGAAGAGATAATTGAAAAAAATTTTAATTTTTGTTTATGTAATTTTTGTAAATTTTTGTTTATGTAATTTTTTTTAAGAAGGTGTATTGTGGCTAAGAAATAAATGATGAGCCACCAGAGCAAGTAAACCAATACCTAACCTGTATTAAAGATGGGTGATCGCAGCAATATGATACTTGCAATAAAGAACGATAATTAATCAAGAAGAGTTTGTTAATTAGGTTTTCGAGAAACCTCAAGTAATAATGGAAGACAGTTGTCACAGGTGCAATAAAACCTATAGGCATGCTGATAAATTCTCTTCTTTCTATAACATACAGAGCAGGGTTGTTGTCGTCGAGAAAATCTAGCAAATCGAAATAGAATACCGCGTATACAAGGGACAACTCTACAGAAAAATTCGTACAGAAAAAAGAAAGCATTGGAGAGAACTATGTGAAGCTGTAAATATGTGCATATCCTTTACCATTAATGATTAAGTCGAGGCATTGGATGCACTCAAGACACGTGGGTGTCTCTGTATGCTCAAAGAATGTAGTGCGTAGAATCTTTTTAATTAATTTTAAACTGTTTGTCCTTGTTTTAGTGTAATGTTTTGTGAAATTTTATCTTAACATTAATATTTATTACATTCTACGCTTGCTGGATGGCCCGTATTTGAAATGCCCCGGAAGATCCTATTTTAAGCGAAAGTACTTGGGCAAGATTTGATTAAACTTGTGCTCGATAATTGCCTTAATTTTCAAAGTACAAAGATATTTGGTTTTTGTTGTATTGACATTCATTTCCCAGTCGTTATATTCTTCTATCAATTTTCTAAGCATGTACTGCATGTCTTCTCTGTACCTGGTCATCAGCAAACTGGAGTGTATATATACATTCATTGCTAAGCTCTATACCCATCCTATGCACCTTTCTTTTCCATCTTTCCAATGCTGCTGCAACATATACCTTGAATAAGGTGTTGGTGAAATACAGCATTCCTGACGCAAGCCTTTTGTAATCAGGAATTCTTCCGTTATATATTTTTCTGTTTTTATCTGGGACTTTAAGTCTCTATATAGTTCTTGTACAGCATTTATCAATATGTGGTTAATGTTAGATCTTTTCAACGTTGTCCACAATGTTGTCATATGCTTTTTGAAGGTCTACAAAAGTAATATGAGTTTCTAGATTCTTAACAGATATTTTTCCATTATTTGTTTAAGACAAAATACGTTATCGGTGCACGATCTTCCTGCACGGAACCCGTTTTATTTTTCCTCTTCATTGTGCTTATATTCTCCCCCGATCATATTTATCAAAATTCGTCCATACAGTCTGCTCAGGGTTCTGGTTACCGATATTCTTCTATAATTATTACAATTCCTTTTGTCCCCCTTTTTGTGTATTGAGGACATGTATGCCGTTCCCCATTGTTCTGGTACTGGGTGTCCATTTAGACACTGATTGATCACATAAGTTAAGTTTTCAAATAGTTTATGAGTTCTATTTTTAAGCATTTCAGCATAGTTTCCCTCAGGTCCAGCGGATTTACCATTCTTTAGGGTCATTACAGCCTTCCGTACTGTTTCGATGTCTACCCTCGCTTCCTCTCCTTGTATATGTACTGACTGTGTTGGGGAGTTCGCTAGGTATTCTTGTCTTGTCTCTGTCAGCAAGCTTTCATAGTGATCTTTCCATTGTCTTGGTTATATGGTGTGTATGTCTTCTTTGTCTTTTCCTGTATTTTTTACTGATTGTATAAAATTCCATACCTCTGTACATTGCTTTCCTCCAATGTATGTATTGATTTCTTGACATTTTTGATCCCATGTTTTATTCTTTTCTTGTTTTATCATTTTTCGTAGTTGTCTATCGGTTTCTTTGTAAGCTTGATGGTCTTCAGTATTTTTTGTATTTAGCCATTTTTAGATGCTGTTTTTTTTTCTGTTTTACCATATATTCGATTTCTTCATTCCACCATATTTTGTTACTAATTTTGTTTTGCTGTGTCCCGAGTGTCTCCTTAGAGGCCTGGTGTAAACTAGCAATAATATTCTCGTAAATATCTGAAAATGTTTGTCTCTCTATTTCTCGTAGTTTTTCATCCAGTCGTCGTTGGTATAGCTGTTTAGTACTATCATTTATAAAACTATTGAAGTTGTACTTCGGAGCGTCCACTCTATATAGTAGTGACAGTGTAGTGATCAGTGAACACTGTAGTAGTGTCTGGGGGCTCGGAAGACTGAGACCTCGGAAGCCCTGAGGAAGGCATCAGAGAGGATGCCGAAAGCTGGGCAAAATGGATATCGACGCGGTTCAACCCGGAAGACTGGTGAGTTTGATATTAATTTTAGTAATAATATTAATCTTAGCTCTAGATCATAAATATATATATATATATATATATATATATATATATATATATATATATAAATATATATATATATATATATATATATATATTTATATAAATATATATATATATATATATATATATAAATATATATATATATATATATATATATATATTTATATATATATATATATATATATATATATATATATATATAGATATTCAAAAGCCAACAAAAAGTTTGCGTGTTCTCTCAATTGAATCAAAAATTAATTGATTATACTGGCAGACTTTGCAAATCTAATCTATTAATTGAAAAAACTATATCAGCGTGAGAGTTCACCGACCCTTTATCGGGACGCGAATTTTCATATACTGCGAAAACTAAAAAAAGCGAGAACTACAACTCAAAAGGTCGTTGCAACTTGCTTTTCAAAAAGACCCTTGTATTAATTTTAAATAGTTTTTAGAGCGTGAATTTCAGAGACCGAAAAATATTGCTGTGCCCTGCAAATCTGAACGACGCGACTTCAAGTAAGAATTAAAAGTAAAAAAAAACAACATGATAAAGCCGAAAAACAAAGACAGGTGAGAGAAATTCGAGTAAGAGAACGGGCGAACAAACAAGGTCGTACCCAAATTTTTTAAATCAGGGTTGTGCAGTTGGTGAAGAATAGGGTGACTTAATCGGATGTAGTTCAAACATTCTTATTTGATAGTTGCTTATACATATTGGAAAAGCCTTGAGATGTTTTTATAAAATCATAAGTTTAATAAAAATGAATTTTTCGTGGGTCATAAATTATATTTTATTGGTACAGACGCTCATTTTGTATGTTTTTATAGATAAACAAAAACACTAATAAAAAAGTTTTAATAATTAATTTACAAAAGAAAGAAAATTAAGCAAATGGAGTCTCTCGCAGTGTTTAAGGTTATAAGACGATCATGGCAGCGTTTTCGAGATACGGGTAGTTCAGCTGTGCAACATCCAGGACCGAGACGTGTTGCTGCAGCTCAAGATGGATTTTTTTAAACGCTATGAATATGAATCGGTTACAGACTTACACTCAATATTTATAGTAAAAAACCACTCATCGATATTAACACTGACGTAAAAATGATCGGGCTACAGTTTTTTTAGAGTCAGACACGATGCTTGCCGATTCAAAGTGCCCAAGACCGGAAGAAGTAAAATTATTTACGAGAGACCTCTGTCCAGAAGTGGAATCGAAACAGCTATTAATGATGATGGTCACAGTTTTATTTACCGACGTATCCATATTTGGATTTTATTCAGATTCGAGTCGAATAAAAATATGGAGACGATCGGAAAATTTAAAACGTTTGAAACATGTCGACAAAGTCAATAAATAGAAAGGCAGTACAATACTGCTATGGAGTGGAATAATTGTAGGCGGTAAAACAAATCTCGTTTTTTAAATCGGTTCCTGACAGCTTAGCAATATATCATTACAATTGTTTAATCTATTGGTCGTCCATAGGCAGATGATGTTACCGCAAACTTGCATCTTATGCATAATAGTGCTCATCCACATGTCGCGCTTACTATGTCAATATCTAATGCAATTTTCAGACGTCAATCCTTTATAGTGCCTACTTCAATAACGAATCACTTCACATATGGGCAACATTCACAATGCATTTCACCTCAGGAAGCTTGTTACAACAGAAATATTCTCCTTCATTTTATTTATTTTTAACTGTATTAGTCGTTAACTTTCAAGTCCAGTAAATAATGGCAATGTAGTCTATAATTCTTGGTTAAAAGTAGGTGATGAACTTTGGAGGTAGTGTGAATTATCAATACTCCATTTGCAATAAAACTCTCAGCAATGTCCACTTAACAAATAAATCAGAGATTTCAGATACATAATCTAAACAAATTAGCTTTTCCCCGAAGAGTCTTAATTAATCTCAACGGCGTGAATTAGTACCGAAGTGTCTTAATGTCACGAACACGTTCTTTAGTTATAAGGATATGTATTTAGAAATAAACACGAGAGGCTCAAGGATGGAGATGAATAATATGAAGAGAAAAATTACAAATCCAAATAAAACTCCGGTGAAAATCACATATAGTAGTATATAACAAATAAAAAAATTCGAATACTGACTTGATGGCAAAGAATTTAATATCACTTACACAAGAAGAAGTTTTAACGTTTTTTTGCTACAAGAAAAATGTATAAAAGACCTTTACTAAAGACACTTAAATAAATATCTTAAACAATCTACGAAACTAGTTGTAAATTACCTTTTCCTTCTTCTATCTTCTTAGGAGACAATTCTTGTTTCTGTTCTCTTGGATTGTGCCTTCATGCTATATTGTCTCTCCATCTTTTCTGTGGTCGATCTTATACCAAACGGCGATTTGTGTCTTGCTATCTTGACTATCCTATTGTTTGTCATTCTGCTTCATTATGTCATTTAGTATCCACTCATCTATATTTTCCACGTTGCACGGTTTTCTCATTCCGTCACTTCTTGTTCGATACCTCGATGTGTTTTCCGTGTTTCTTCTTAGTATTCGTATTTGTATTTTTAGCATCATTTGTGTTTTGGATGTATCAGATCTCGTTTCTCCCATGTATGTCATTATTGGTCTTATACACGCTTTGTAAACTCTGGTCCTAGTTTCCATCTAATATATATGTCACTCCATATTATTTTATATACACATTTTTCTGCTCTATAGGGGTTTTCTCTTCTTCTACATTACCGTAGCTGGATAGTGTCATGATTAAATAGTTGATTTTCATAATCTGTTCAATGCTGGTTCCGTCAGTTTCTATTTTAAATATGGTCGGTTCTTTGCTGATGACTATTTTTTTATTTTCTGAGCTAAAATGAGCATGTTTAGTTTCCTTGCTATTATGTATAACTTATAAACCATTATTATAAGTCGTCCTATTTCCGCTGGTATTATGGCATCTTATAACGTTCAACTCTCTTTATAGTTTTTTTTGTTTCATTCATTGTAAGATTAAATATAATGACGAATGGGAGAGTTTAAGAATATGTATTGAAAAAGCAGCTTATAGACAAAAAAAAATAAACTAAGAAGCATTATTGTATTACATGTGTCAGTGATTAAAAACAAGCGGATTATCAACAATCTCCCTGCACTAAACTCATTCTTTTGCTAATATTTTGTACACAACATCCAGTAGCGCTGTCAATATATAATGTACTTCTCGCCACACTGTAATTAATAAACTACATAGCTATTTTGTAGTTTGCCTCCTCCCACATTTTCATCTTCTCCTGCGCTTTAACCTCTTCTACTTAATCCAAACTAACTTTCTTAAAATCACTTTCAATTATTAACAAACTACATACAAGCCGATTGTAACCTATTTAGCCACTTTCTAAATAATAATATCCCACAGTTAGGTAACGTAATAACCAAAATTAATATCGACAATGGTGCCACGTTTCTCCAAGCACAGTTAAATCAAGCAATTAATATTTCCCACCTCATATAATCAACAAAATCAAATCAAAACGATTTTCCTACGTCAATTCTAGAAAACCTGTGACCCACTCATTAAAACAGAATATAACCGCATATAGAGACAAATCAAGCTAGAGATGAATATGAATAATATTCAGGCCAATCCGTAAATTACTGCCACCTCTAGCCTAGACTACCGTAACGATGGCGTATTCTAAAAAAATTCAAAACGCCAACTAAATAAAAAAACTAATAACTCTTCTCACCTTGTAGTGAACACTAAAATAATTGACTCAGATAATCAGAAGGCCGAGATCTTCATAACACATTTTCAAAATATATTCATCACCCTATATTCAATTATCCCCCACCTTTTGTGTACGCACCGAATGAGATATACAACAACAGCTCGATTTTCCTTTTGAACAGCAGGTACCCCA
Source organism: Diabrotica balteata (assembly GCA_918026665.1). Classification (NCBI taxonomy): domain Eukaryota; kingdom Metazoa; phylum Arthropoda; class Insecta; order Coleoptera; family Chrysomelidae; genus Diabrotica; species Diabrotica balteata. Next base: position 64,809,865 of record OU898278.1, read on the forward strand.
CGAATACCAGACCACGGTCCCTGTGGATCAACAAAAATTAGGGAACCACTGCTAAATAGGCAACTTCTATTTACTAGGTCTTAATATAATTCACAGGAACTGCATGAAACACCTCTCACCAAGCGTTACGCTCTACGTAACTAATATAGTCAACGCATTAGTCAAGCTCTGCTACTTTTCAACTCCTTGGAAAGTAGGTAACAGGATTTTGCTTCTTAAAAAAGGCAAACACCGAACCAATCTAAACTCTTATAGGCCGATATCTTTTCTAAATACCATAACTAAAATCTTCGAAAGGATCTTTAAGAAAAAAATCGTAGACTTTATAACAGAGAACATATTATTGCCTCATTTTAATTCGGCTTTAGAGTTAGTCACTCCACTTAACTGTATTGACTGAAATCCTTACCCATATCACTTAAAAGTTGTATGACAAAAGACTCTCTTGGAATTTTTCTCAATTTTCAGAAAGCCTTCTGCGCGCCTGGCCATCTCCTTTTCCAGATAATTCCAACCGTATGTCCCCAAACGCAAAATCTCGGTAAAGATCAATAGTCATTTAGCACCATCATTCACTCCTACAAGAGGAATGCACAAGATTCATTCTTGGCACCATACAATACACAACTTACAATTGCTACTTTCCTAACGCACTAAACACGCATATGACACTACTTTATGCAGATGACACTGCTCTCGTAACATCTCGATAGGCACATGTTCTTACAAGGTACGCTCGAAATTACCTAAACCATGTCTATAGGCGGTGCGGGAGATGAAGAGTGACCCTAAACCCTAACAAAACTCAACGCATACTCAATAAACATCCCAACTTTACCGGTCACGTAAAACATAATATTAAAGAAAGAATTGACCTGGGGCATTGGGAAGACCGACTTTAACTCCGATATTAAATCGAGTACCTAGGTGTGGTGTTTATCAAAACACTAAATTGGAGACAATATCTGATTGAAACCCATAATAGGGTTAGGAGGAGTCGGCCTGCTCAATGCTCTATTAAGAAATTTCCGACGGACGCATATACGTACAACAATACACACATACACCAGGATCGTAATTGAATACAAAGGCTAATATATACGCCTTACTAAATCGCGATCTATCACATCAGCTGTTACCTTTGGAAAGGAGTATCCTGTGTAAAGCAAATTACAAACGACCAGAATTTCCCTCCGTCCTAATATATCAACTATCGAATACCTAGACCATTCTTGAGAGGCTCACTTCTCCGTGCAGGAGATATACATAACAAACCATCAGAGGCCAAAACTTCAGAGCCCAACATACACCCAAAATACAAATAGCCCTTAAAACTACCTGCTCAAATTTTGTTAAGGTATCCGTTGTAACAACGATCACCGAAATACCATCAGTGCTTAACGACATATCCAGTGCTACCACCTAAAGAACCACACCACGTCCTGAAAAGGTGACAAAGGCTCCCAAAATAGGATGCAAACACATATACACACAATGCGGACAGATATTAATCGAATAAACAATACCACAATCCGAGCGACAATGAGCTAGTAGGAATATATCAATACTAAATAGTTAACAGCAGGTCAGAAGCACATATTCCACAATAAACTTTAACATAAAACACAAGCAGAGTGAAATACATAAAAAAGTAAATTTCATATCTACCGTGGGTATAAAAACACCCCTCAGAACTTTTAACTTACAAAAGTTAAACATACTTATAAGTCCAAATTTAATAAATCAACTTTACTGTAATGGGTTCTTGTCAAAGAGAGAAACACTTGGCAATGTAAAATTATAATATACAAATATTATATATGTGTAATATAAGCGTATATATGTGTATTGTACCTGAGTTGATATTTAAGACTGATGTGATAAACTGATCTGTATCCCTATTTTGCTTTGACTTTTTATACAATTCGTAATTACACATAGACAAAACTAAACAGTAAATAATTTATTTTGCACAATAGAATTTTGCAGTAAATAGCTAATCTAATATTAACTAGATTAAAGTTGTCATTTATGGGATGTGGGAAAAACACTTATTATGATGTTAAAAATGATTGTTGTATTTTAATAGGGATTAAAGAAATATTGTTATTTACGCATTATTGTGAAAAAGAATGCAAAGTCAAGCAGGTACATTACACAACTGATCAATTTGTATTGTAGGGCAAGCCCTTATTTCTTGCCGTACTCCTCTACCATAGGCCGATCAGACACCATTCTAGTCTAAGCCGCAGATTCGTTTTAGACTTTTAAACTGCTGCGTTAGCCTTTTTATTTTTCTGTACACCGAGCCAGGGCTTAAACCCACATCCACTTAACCATTCGACAGTGAAGCGAATGAGAGGCCGCCTGTCCCGGTTGACTATCTAACCAACTTAATAACATTTTTAACTGGTTACCATTTATTTTCAAAATGTTTTTTCAGGATTTTTTGGAAACAATTCCCGCATTATATATCGAAACCTGAAAAAGAAAATAAAAAATATATCACCATAATCTAGTAAAAAATGTTACATTTGTATTTGTATTTGAGGAGCTCGCGTGCAAGACCGGATATATCCACTTTTTACACAAAATCATGTTTTGGTGGTTTCTGGGTCTAAGCCATGATATCTATGGGACTACATATTGATTTGCAACCAAAACCGTATGAAGCCCTCCAAAATCGTTAATTAAAGGTCGACCTTTGGAGCAAAACTGGTTATATCTAAATTTTTCAAGCAAAAGCGGATATATCCAAATAAATAAGTCTGTGCGTATTCTGTTGCAATTTTTAGTTCGTTACTGACATCGGTTATGATCACACGTGCTTTCAATCGTGCTTAATAAAAGTAAAATCGTGTTTAAGTTTTACGTTAAAAATTGTATATTACGGAGGAGGATATTATTGTAAGTGAAGGAAGTGATGGAAGCAGGAAAAGAAAAAGGCGCGAGAACAAAAGGGAAGCGAGTAAAAAGCTAAAGTAAGGTTAGGCATTGTTTTAAAATTGCGATTTTACAATTGTTTTGTAATTTTAGGTATTTAGATCCCGACTCTAGATTAGAAGGTTTTACACGTCCTTGTAGTCATGATGGTAAAATATATGAATGCTGCAAAGGGAGTACGCAAGATATCATAAGTCTTAGAAAACAGTTTTATAGTAACGAAGAGAAAATCCGCCAGAATATGTTTTTATGTAAATATATGTTGTGCCAGTTAAACGACGCAGACAAAATAAAAAAAATTAAAGAAAGGAACGCAACAGTTTGTTACATGTTAAAGTTTGATAAAAATATGGTTAGGGTTTGTAAAACTTTTTTCTCTGCTGTTTTTGGCGTAACTAAATACAGCCTTGTCACTGTTATAAAGGTTTTAGAGGAATGAGGTGTTCCGAAAGAGAAAAGGGGAGGTGATAGAGTATCCAAGAAAACTGCATCAAAAAAAGAAAAAGTACGACAATTTATTGGTTCTTTTCGTGGTAAAGAAAGCCACTACAATAGAAAAAAATCGAAACGTATATATCTTTCTACAACTCTTTCTGTGGCAAAGCTACATAAAATGTATAACAGGCAATGTAATCCTGAAGATCAAGTAACCTGTTCAGTTCAGTATATGTTCAGAAATATATTTTTAAATGATTTAAATCTCGGCTTCTCATCCTTTGCGTCAGATGTGTGGTCCAAGTGCACCAGGTTAAAAGAGCAATTAAGACACACAAGAGACCTACAGCGAAGACAAAACCTCATTATGGAGTACCGCGTCCATAGAAAAAGGGCAAACACTCTCTATGAACTCGCCCAAGAAAAACCTGATAATAGCATGACCTTTTGTTTCGACCTTTAGCAAGTTCAACCGCTACCCCGAACACCAATCGGGGATGCGTTTTAGTCTCATCAAATTAGTTGCTTTGCTTTGTGCTGCGTTCCTACGACGTCTCGTAATCCGATATTCTGTGTCTGGACCGAAGATTTGGCTAGAAGAGAAGCCATTCAAATTGGTTCTGCTTTATTTCATCATCTTCAAAGTTTGAATTATGAAGGAGTACATCTTCTCAGACTATTCTGCGATGGATATGGAGGGCAGAATAACAATTCACATATCATTCACACCCTAATATATTGGCTTAAAAACCAGTTCCCAGATAATTTGACAGAAATAATAATAACATTTCCAGTCCGAGGGCATAGTTTTCTACCTGAGGATCGATCATTCGGTAGAGTTGAGAAAATCTTGAAAAGACATCCAGTCATAGCGTCTAAAGAAAAATACATAGAAATGTATTCGGAAGTAGGTTCGGTAAAAACACTTCGTTCTGACTGGCAAATGTATGATGTTAAAGATCTGGAAAAAATGTATAAGAAAATAAATGAAATTTCTGAATGCAAAAAAATCCACTTAAAAAAATTTGTGAATAAAAATAATGATACTACTATTAAAGTAAAAAAGTTTCAATTTTATCGGTTTAAGTTTATTTTATTATTTTGTTCAATTTCTATAGTGAACTTTAATTTTGGATGGCACCTGTTGAAAATATCTAAAATTTCGGTTGTTTTATTTGTTGGAATAGCACAGACACAGTAATCGATATAGCGGTGGAAGAATGGTACATTAAAATCTAAATGACTCATGACAGAATTTATGGTTTACCTAAAACACACAAGTAGAACATACCTCTACGTCCTATCGTTTCCTGCAATCAATCACCCTTCGAAAATCTTTCAAAATCGAAACTATTTTCAAATCAAGACTCAATAAATTTTATAACAATACAACTAACAACAAACCCAACAGTATCAAAACCACTACAACTCTTCCATATATAAAAGGTTTATCCGAACAACTAACAAATCTTTTAGCCAAACATAATATAACAGTGGCCCACAAAGGCAACAACCTCTTAAATAAATATTTCACAAAACTAAAAACACAAACTCCAAAACTTAAAAAATCACATGTTGTTTACGATATACCATGTACTAACTGTGAAGGTGTCTTTATCCGTCAAACCAATCGCTTCAATCCAGAATTCGTTCTCACAAATACGACAAGAACAACGTCACTGTGATCACAAAACATGAAAGCGGGAAGAAGCATAAATTTTATTTTGAAAACATCAAAATTTTAAAAACAGAAAAAAACAAAAAGAAGAGGGAGATATACGAATCAATAGAAACAAAATGAAACACCAACGCAATAAATGAAAAAAAAGATACACAAAACCTAAATAAAATATATTTCAATCTGATTTAAACAATAATAATATAACATCATAAAAAGCTCTTAAAGTCATAACATATCTCCACCTTACCTTTTTCGAAAACATCAACGATACGCCCATATAAAAATAATTATATACTAATGACAGTAAACAATGAGATATCAGATATCAACTTTTATATGCCAGTTCGTTAATGTCTGTGTCATATTTTACGTTTTGGTAAGTCATATATATATATATATATTTACAATATCTGTTTGTCCTTATATATATACACATTTTAGAATCTTGACAAAGGCAAGGGTTTCCTGCCAAAACGTTGATTGATTGCAATGGAAAATAAAATCTAGTTCCACATATATGTAACATATCTTTATTGAACCTAAACCCAAGAAACATTAATTTTAATATATATATATATATATATATATATATATATATATATATATATATAATATATATATATATATATAATATATATATATATATATATAATATATATATATATATATAATATATATATATATATATATATATATATAATATATATATATATATAATATATATATATATATATATATATATATATATATATATATATTAATATAATTGCTTAATATCAAAATTTCACAAAATTAAATTATAAATTGCATTAAAAAGAATGGATGAGGTCATCACGACTTCATTATAATGTATTTATGAAACAGTATACAATAAAACGGTTTCTGAATATTGTAATATTTTTAAACTAGTTTAGTAATATGTCACCTACAATCGCGAAACAGCTATTTTTGTATTACCAGAATATATTAGAATACTCCTGTTGACCAATTTTATCGGTTCACAGCATTAGGTGACACAACTTGTCAAGTATCTTGTCAAGAAGGGAAAATCAGGAAATATACGGCTAAGTAGGTTACCATTGAGTAATTCAATACCAGATAAGAAGAAAAAAAGTTTGCATCATTTGATGAAAGAGCATTTTGGTAAAGATTGGCGAAACAGGGAAGACCTTTTATGGTACAAAAGATTATTAGACAGTAACGGAGAAGAAACCGTAGATATTTCGGAAAATAATGAAAGCCAATAAGATGGAGACAAGCTATGCGATTGCCTGCACGAAGAGACTGCAATACATATTTAAATTTGTTCGTTCTATTTTTGCAAATATTATTTTAGCTAACTTGTTTTGTTTATTTAATGAAAAATAAATAATTTTTTTCGCTCACAGTGTGTCATTTTATGTGCAAAACCGGATATATCCAATGTTTTTTGCTAATAACGCCAAGTTATTTACTTTTTTTATAAAAAAATCTACGTCATTCAGTTAGTAAACCCCATTAAATTGAAACTGTGTTTTCAAATTAATATAATTTTTTAAAATAAATATGTAGGGTATTTTTTTTATCTCCTGAAAAAGTTTAAAAGTGGTTTACAACTTTAAAACTTTAAAAATCCGATTTTGCACGCGAGCTCCTCATTTGTATTTGTAGATAATTTTACACAACAATCGGTACAGAGTTATAATGAGCAATTTATAAAATTGATCCCGTAATTAGTTAATTATTTTGTCAAAAATATAAAAACCAATATTTTTCAGTATTTACATAATCAGTTAGTTTTCAGTATGAGTATTTACTTGTTTATTTTTTATTTAGTATATAGGAATGAGATTGTATTTAAAATAATCCTCAATGCTTCCAAATATTTTTCTTAGTATACTTTTGCACCTATTAAACCACTTTCGTGTACAAATAAAAAAACTGACCTAGACAAACATCCCTAACCTACCCTATGTCTACGTCCTTGCGTCGAGCGATATTTCGGGGCTAAGGACCTTTCGTAGTCTTAGCCAAGTCGAGTGGGAGTAATGTCTCATTAGTAGACCAGTTCTTTTTTCACGTCTTTTTGTCACCTAGATACTTAAACCTCAAGTTTTAATCGATGCACTGAGGTGCATTCAAAGCAGACGGATGAAGCCGGGATCGTTCGTTTTTTGCCTTTTTTCTTCATTGCTGCAGCGGTGATGGTGGGTTTTATTTTTCAGGCCTCGACAAAAATTCATCTACTCCAGGGTACTTTAACCCATACGAAATTTTTTGCACCATAATAGTAATAGCGATTTTAAATTTTTATAAAATTACATTCTTACAAAAAACTTATATATTTATTTAATGAGTCGTCTAAACCACCGGTCAGTCTTACTATCGTCCAGTTGCCATATCTAAATTACACACACATTTTTAATGTTTTGACTTATAAATCTCAAAGTATTTACATTAAATAATTTTTTGAAAAAAAGGGCTCGATCACTCATAATCCCCCAGATTGAGTGTAAATACTAAGAAGTCAATTTATTGTTTAGTCTGTCGGATCCAATCAGTTACCTAAATGAATTTATTTTCAAAACATTTTCTAAATAATTATACTTTCTAAATACCTAAATAATCAAATAAATAAGTTTCCTAAACTTCTAGCTGATACAACTAGTTGCATTAGACTAAAATCTAGCTTATCAGTAAATTATTAACTTTCAACCATTTTCAGCAATTTAAAAGTATTTTATTTTTGTTAGTTTCTTCGAAATCAAAATAATTTAAATTTCGCTAAACATTTTGGTATTTAATATTAGTACTTTTTTATTTTTAAAAGCATGTTCTTTTGTTTGTTCTTTTAGTACACTCGGTTCACTGATCCCAGTCCCAACTATCTAGTAAATTTAGTAATCATATTTTGCTGCGTTGTTTAAATTATGACCAAGGGCGTATAAATAAAGATGGACCGGGCTATTTACATCTTTACATGAAGTCATGAGATCTTCACAGTCATAGGCACAAATCCCTAATTTGACGTTGTCACATTATTTTTTTTCCAAGTCAATCTTCGAAATAATTTTCGATTTTTAGTATAATTTATTTTAATTTATAAATAAAAAAGTATCATCTAGTTAGTATAAACTATTTTTAGAGATACTTATTTCGAAACCAATGAATTAAATGAAAAAAATTAATTTTTTAATTTTTTAAAAATTAATTTTTTTCATTTAATTCATTGGTTTCATTTCATTGGTTAAAGGCATACGATAGTGTACCACTTTCAATGCTTTGGGTAGCAATGGAAAAACAAGGAATAAGCAAAAAAAATATACAAGCAGTACAACAGCTCTACAAAAATATGACGGCAAACATTAAAACTGGAAATAGATTTACTAGAGAAATTCCTATTAGTAAGGGCCTAAAGCAAGGCTGCTGCATAGCACCTACACTCTTCAAAATATATCTAAATGAGGCACTCACTGTGGAGAAGAAAGTGCTGCAATATGGGCATCCCAATCGGAGATGATAGATTGTACACGATACATTTCGCTGATGACCAAGCCATTCTAGCTGAAGACGAGAGTGATATAAGCTACATGCTTAGAAAACTGGAAGATGAGTACACCAAATGGGGCCTCACAATTAATTTACAAAAAACTGAGTACTTAGTTGTAGGAGAACAACCAGAAAGCCTACAAATAGAAGTGGGAACTATAAAACCAACAGACAATTTTAAGTACTTGGGAGTGCAAATAACATCAAAAGCAGGAAGTAGCGAAGAAATACATTCCAGGATTGGCCAAGCAAGATCAGCCACCAGACAGCTACACGGACTATTATGGAATAAAAAAATAACAAAAGAAAATAAAAGAAGAATTTATAAAACAATAATAGAAAGTATTGGACTGTATGGCGCCGAACTCTGGGAAATAAACCAAAGAAACAAATCAAAAATTAAGGCCATGGAAATGAACTACTGGAGACGATGTTGCCAGCTCACTAGACTAGATAGGGTGAGAAACGAAGATATTCGGAGAGAAATGGAAATCGATCTTGACATAATAGACACAATCGAAGCCAAAAGACTTAACTGGTATGGACACCTTCAGAGAATGCCGGAAAATAGATGGCCAAAAAAAATAGAAGAATGAACTCCGCCAACTAGAAGAAAACGAGGTAGACCAAGACGATCCTGGAGAGACGATGTCGACGATGCAATGACCGCCAGAGACCTAACAACTGAAGATTGCTTCGACAGAAAACGCTGGAAATTAGGATGCGAGAAGCGGCGCCAGCTGTAGAAGACTCGCTTGTTATATATATATATATATATATATATATATATATATATATATATGAAAATATATTCTGATAATCTTAACTATTTGTAAAACTTGGAATCATTTGTAATATCAACCAATCGTGGGGGATTTGAGGAAAAGGAACATGGCATTGTACTGTTTACATTTGAGTTGATAATTTCCTTATTTGTAACATTTTATTGAATTTGTTAATATATTTTAAATTAGGATTGAAGAATAGTTCATAGGTAAGTGTAATAATGGTGCGTAACTGTGTTGTATGCAGGAAAACTGCATATTTACATCCAGAACTGTCATTTCATTCGTAAGTATTATAAACATTGGAATTACGTCCATGGGCGTAGTACAGGAATGTGATATTACTTAATTCTGGACATGAATTGAAGTTTAATTTTGTGAAATAAAGTAAATTTTGTAGCATTATAAATACATTTATTTATTTTTTCTAATCTACACTATAATTGCTATAAATATACTAATTTCAATGAAATATCATATGCAGGTTCCCAGTAAAGAATCAATTGCTGCTCGATATGTGGTTGTCTATGTTCGGCTTCACGATAACCAAGGTAACTATAACGAATTTCTATGTAATTTACCATACAGAGTTTAGTAAATATAATGCATACTCGTATCATATTCCATAATATTGATAGCATCTCTTTTTTTTTATTAATTCAATGTTTTAGTTCTACAAATGATATAGAAAATAAAGAAACAGCTTCCAGTAGTACCGATAAGGATGATTTTTATGGTCTTTCAAAAAAGTGGGTTTGTATCGAATTTGTTTATTAAATTTACAAATAAAATTTAAATGTGGATTTGGATTACTTATTTCATTTTATTATTAAAATTACTCACACTATTTTAGGAGTTTCATTGAAACTGAAGAATTTAATATGTAGACAGACTTGGGATTTAATGTAAAATCTAATTCTCTTAAACTATTAAAAAGAATGTGAGTTTTGGCTAAATTTTATATGATATTTTTTCAATCTTAAACCAATTATATTATTTTTCTTTAATGTACATAAATTGAATATTCTAGATGTTTAAATGACAATAAAGAAAACAAGGAAAATATACATAGAGAAAACACACCTTCGAGCAACATTACAGCATCAAAAACTGAAACTGTAGAGTTTTATAAAAACAAGGATTATGAAAATCGAATTATATGTTTTAGAAATAAAACCGTTAAAGGCATATCTAGCAGCGATTTTTCAACACCTGAAAAGGCCAAGAAACATTTTAGAGTATTAAAAAATACTGTTAAGTGTCAAAAAAGTAAAATATAGTATTTACAACAATCTGTAAGAAGACAGATCAAAAATTACATCTTTACAATCACTTTTAACATTATTGAAAAAAAAGCTATTGCTTAATGAAAGCTCTGAATGGCCATTGAAGGTTAGAGATATTTAATTTGATTCTTAATTAATAACAATATATTTTTATTTGCAAGGCTTCATTACCAGGGGCCACTAACAATATTTTTGAAAAAATGATAAGAAGTCCAAAGAAACAAAAATATACTCCAGCCTTAAGAAGTTTTGCACTCACATTATCATTTTATTCTATGAGGGCATATAAACATGTTAGAAAAACATTTAATCAAACATTGCCACATCCAAGAACAATTTCAAAATGATACCAGTCCATAGATGGTAAACCTGGATGCTTACAAGAAGCAATGAACACGCTGAAATGGGGCAATAAGGAGCAGAGGGGGTTTTAATAACAATCCTACTGCAAGACAATTTGAGGCAGCTTATAAAAGAATAATTGTGCATACCGAAATCAAAGCTAGAAGCACTGGTACTGCAGTTAATCTTGATTCCACATCAATATTGTTTTGCAGTAGTAATATAGTGACTGTAAATAATGATCTAGATGACAACCGTAGGTGTGATGAATATATTTCTTTTGAGAGGCAATTGGAGGAAGACATTCGGATTCAATAACTCTAGAATCTTGACAAACGCAAGGGTTTCCTGCCGAAACGTTGATTGATTGCAATGGAAAATAAAATCTAGTTCCACATGTAACATATCTTTATTGAACCTAAACCCAAGAAACATTAATTTTATATTAAATATAATACGGTTCAAGAAACTCAAAACTACTATATATATATATATATATATATATATATATATATATATATATATATATATATATATATATATATATATATTAATATAATTGCTTAATATCGAAATTTTATAAAATTAAATTATAAATTGCATTACAAGAATGGATGAGGTCATCACGACTTCATTATGATGTATTTATGAAACAGTATACAATAAAATGGTTTCTGAATATTGTAATATTTTTAAACTATGAAAAAAAAATAGTTTAGTAATATGTCACCTACAATCGTGAAACAGCTATTGTTGTATTACCAGAATATATTAGAATACTCGTGTTGACTACAGTTAAAACTAAAAATAAATTTAGATTTTTAATTTATAGTAATAAATTTAGATTTTTAATTTATACACTAATGTTATGGAGCAACCGATATTTCCTGCCTTTCGTTCTAGTTTTAATTTTGCTTAAAACGCTCTATTTAGTGGGATTTTTTAAAGCTCAAAGGATATTTTGTCGTTGACTTCTCTCGCTAGACGTCGACTATTTTTTATTTAAGGCCTTTAAACAGTTACCTACCTTAGAATTTTACTTGCTCCTTATGGTACATTTTCCGGGATTATCTAATTTGTCAAGAAACATACCTGCAAATAAAGAAAAAGATATTAGAATAAATTTAAAATGACCTTTAGACAAGTCTTTACATTTAGATAATACAGAGAAAATGTATATAGCAAGAGCCTTGTCTTTATTATATTTACTGATATATTCAAAATTTGTGTTTTTAATGTACGTTTTATTTACATTTATCCTAACAGTTAGTGGTCTTGAAATTTCTCGAAGATAAGAACTGTTGGATTAATAAGATATTTTATAAATATATTTCTTTGATGTCCTCTGTGTTGGTTTTAGTTTTGGAAACGGTAGATCTCAGTGTGTTAGTCGTTTTAAATAATGTGATGTATTTATTTCCTTTCGAACCTTGGTAGAGTCTATTATGACTTATGGAGCAGAAGTTTGGCAGATCACGAAAAAAGATAGAAAAAGAATAGAAATAGTAGAAATGGATTTTCTAAGGAGAACTTGTGGCGTATCCAAAAAAGATCATATATAGAGATATCAAGATAGATAATATAAATTACAGTAATTATGCCAATATTACATGTCTGTGGTTTTTCAAAATGAATAAAATGTTTAAGCAGACAAGGTAAGACCCACAAATTGGTATAAAATAGTCTATTAAATTGTAATAAATTAGTAAATAAATAAATAAAACATTACTTACATGTCGGTACTCTATTAAGTATTGGTTGGAAAAACATGGTTCAAGCTATCCTGTATTGTTAAATAGAGAACTTAAGTTTGCTATTGTAATTGTTTGACAATAAACATGGAAGTTCTTGAGGCGATAAATTATATCCAATGAAGTAGAGATAGGTGTAATGTGATTGTTAGATGAAAGTGATGTTCTATATTATTAAATTATTTAAAAGTTATTTATATTTATTCAAGCGATATATTTATGAAATGTGTGTTATTTATTGAGATTTATTTTATTTTATAATTTTATTTCATAAAATCTATCAACATGGTAACAGCATGAATAATTGAAATACATTTTCTATTATAACTAACTCAATTTAGTCAAAATTACAGAACAAACTTAAGTGATTATTTGGTAATTAAACATGTACATTTGTAATCAAAATGTATAACCAAGTTACAAAATTTTTTTTAAAAAACTATTGTTGGTGTGAGTGAGTTATCTGTCATGGTGTGTTTAAATATTTTTAAATATTTTATTCTAGTTCTGATATGTTACTATGGAACTAAAGTAATAAGTAGATACGTTGTTGATGGTAGATTAATTGATAAATTCAAGAAATTGACTGAATTATTAAGAAGTCAATAATTAGTTGGTAATTTTATTATCTGACAGTTGAAACCGGAAATTGGTTGTAACAGCAGGTAAAACGATTCTCTATTTAAACCGATGTAAAGCAAATTTATTCTTATTTCAATTTTCGTGTGCCATGAGAAGATATATCCTCACACTGACAAGAAAAATGGTAAGTTTGTATAATAATTTTTGTAACACTTTAATATTTTCAAATTTATAGCCGTTTATGGTTAAAAGTTTAAAATTTCTATTTGACAATGTAAATTTGCATATGATTAGGAATAATAAAGATCTATTTAATTATTACTACTAGTCTGAACGACTTTTCCATGTTGTGTTGGAAACCTCAAACCACGTGTTGATTTGAAATCAAATATTTTGTAAAATGAGTATATTTCGAAACCAGATGGGATGTAATAATAATTTTTCGGTTAAATAAGTTAAGGTACCATACCAGTTCAATACTGATATTGACAAATATTTAAACACACCATGACAGATAACTCACTCACACCAACAATAGTTTTTTAAAGACATTTTGTACCTTCGTTATTAATTTTGATTACAAATGTTTAATTACCAAATAATCACTTACGTTTGGTCTGTAATTTTGACTAAATTGAGTTAGTTATAATGGAAAATGTATTTCAATTATTCATACTGTTATATTTAAAATTAATTACTTAATGATTGTTAAAAGTATGCCAATATTAAACATACTAACTTACTTTTAATATTTAAAATTTTTAACTTACAGTATTTAGAAATAGAAGAAAAACTGTCACATTTTAACCTACATTAGCATGTCAAAATTACCTCTTAAATCTAACAGATAACATAAAAACTCATTGTCTCCAAGTTGGTATGTAGTGCATTTAAGTCCTCCCTATTTAAATTTAATGTTTGTTTCGTCCCTTTTAAGTGTTTTCTGTGTGTTTTAAATTGTCCTTAATTGTTTTAATTTTAATAATTTTATATACTGGACTTTACAATCATTTGTCATATGTAAGTCAATAGAACTTTATCAAAGAAATTTAATAATTACAAGTTGAAAGAATTGCACACCCACACAATTTGTACATCTAATTTCATTCGTTGTCATACAACTATCACCTACAAGAAAATCTCAATAAATAACACACATTTCATAAATATATCTCTTGAATAAATATAACTTTTAAACAATTCAATAATATAGAACATTACTCTCATCTAACAATCACATTACACCTATCTCTACTTCATTGGATCTAGGAAATCTATCTCCTCAAGAACTTCTCTGTTTATTGTCAAACAATTACAATAGCAAAATTTAAGTTCTCCATTCAACAATACAGGATAGTTTGAACCATGTTCTTCCAACCATTAATTAATAGAGTACCGGCATGTAAGTAATGTTTTTTTTTTATTTTATTTACTAATTGATTACAATTCAATAGACTAATTTATACCGATTTGTGGGTCTTACCTTGTCTGCTTAAACAATTTATTCATTTTGAAAAACCACATACATGTAATATTGGCATAATTACTGTAATTTATATCATTTATCTTTGTTTATCGTTATAAAACAACACCCTAATATGGGTTTTATTATTTCAGCATTTAATTAACTTTGTATCAAGACCTTAAGATGTTTTGCATATTGTAGAACGCGAAACCGGTCGTCTAGATAGTTATATAAAACTGATTTTGAGTAAGTATTATTTATTATTTCTTTTACCTATTTGCAGGAAATTATTGTCGAATAAATCAAATAAAAAAAAGTTGCTTTAAAAAAACTATGTAACTGGAAGTTGAATTACATTTTTAGTCTTTAAGTTGCCTCTTAATAAATCTCTCCCTGTATAGTTGTAAAGTCTAGAAACGAATCGAGAATTCGGCGTCCGGTTTTTGATTAGGAGGGTTTCGGTTAGAGATAAAAAGGGAATATTTAAGGGGAATTAATTCCAACAAGCAGATATCTCCGATGCGAGGACCACTAGCGCAACGGACGGAACATCTTCGTCTTCGACCTCTCCTTTAATCTTCAACTTGAATAGTTTTAAAAGATTAAAGGCTGTTGAATAGTTTATGAGATCGATCTCTCTCGCATTCTTTGTTTATTGGATTAATTAAATTTGGGCAATAAAGCGGTCATTATTTCTAGAACGGACACTACGCTGATTATACAGGGTATCTCTTGGTAATATAATCTCTCTCTCTGCCTATATATATATATATATATATATATATATATATATATATATATATATATAAATATATATATATATATATATATATAATATATAAATATATATATATATATATATATATATATATATATATATATATATATCATCATTATCAGCGTATTCTACCAATTATGGTGCAGCCTCCCTTACATAGTCGTTCTTCATGTCTGCCCACGACTGTCTAATATTCGCTTTTCTGTGCCATGTTGTACCGGCTTGTTTCCTTATGTCATAGTCCCATCTTAAATTTGGACGTCTTCTTGGTCTCTTGACGCCTCTTGGATACCACAGAGTAATTCTAGTGGACCATCTATTGTCAGTTCTTCTTGCTAAATGTCCCGCCCACTGCCATTTTAAAGATTTTATTCGGTGGATTACATCAGTGACCTTCGTTTTCTGTCTGATCCATTCTATTCTTTTTCGATCTCTCTTGGTTATACCTAACATGCATCGCTCCATTGACCTTTGAGTGACTTTGAGTTTAGCTATTATATCTTTCTTTAGTGTCCAAGTTTCGCAGCCGTATGTCATGACTGGTAGTATACATTGATCGAATGCCTTTTTCTTCAGGTGGAGTGGCATCCTAGATTTAAATATAACTGAATTTTTACCAAAAGCTGCCCAAGCCAGTTTCATTCTTATGTTGATTTCTGGGAGTAATGAGCCAGATTTATGTATTAATTTTTCCAGGTATATATACTCGTCTACTGTCTCCAGTGCAGTATTATTTATTATTACATCTTGGACATCCACTAGCTCGTTGTACATGGTTTTTGTTTTTGTCAAGTTCATTTTTAGGCCAACTTCATTGCTAGCTGCATTTAGGTCGCTTATAATTTCTTGTAGTTCTGCAGGATTTTTAGCAATTAGAACGATGTCGTCTGCAAATCTTAGATGGTTGAGGTATTCTCCATCAATGCATAGGCCTTTGTTTTGCCAGTTCATTTTGCTGAATATATTTTCTAGAGTTGCAGTGAAGAGCTTTGGTGATATAGAGTCTCCTTGTCGGACGCCTCTAGTAGTGGGAAATTCTGGAGTGTTTTTTGTTACTAAACAAAGAAGAATTTTTTAAACAAAATTTTATTTTTGACAATATGTCAAAAATAAAAATTTTTTAAGTTAGTATTTATGACGTTTAGGCTGGTTGTAGCTATTCTACTTTGTAACTGCTAACTGCAAAAAGGGGACTTCCAACAAATTTTCATAAATTTACTTTATGTTATTATTGCGTTCTTTACACGTAAACACATCGTTTTCAACAAATAGGGGACTTCTGTGTCTATTCTAAGTATATTAAAAATGGCGGCTAAAATTTCTTTAACTGCAAAAAGGGGACTTTTACAGCAGAAGTTTCCTTTTTGCAGTTAAAACACAGTCCGCAGTGTGGTGCTGCGCTCGTGTCGGCGCATGTTTTCTCTTCAATACCAGCACGACTACCAGTAGACAACAGCGGTGTCCGCGGTAGTTCTACTTGAATTATTTATAAGAGAGGTGTTGTTGTAACATATCTCTAACTTTGTTTGCAATGGCTCGTAGCAATGCTAGTAGTGATAGTGATTCGGATAAACCTTGCATAAGAAAAAAGGGTGTTGTGAATTCTTATAAATATGCACGAAATAAATATCGTGATGCAAGAGTTCGCGGCGTTTCTTTTGTCAATGCAGCCGGAAAGGAGATACTAGCTCGTGTTCCCGCCTTAGAATGTGGGTAAGTAGCAGTTTTAGCCATAATATAAATAAGAGTAATATTATTACTTTTCAATTAATTGTGCTTTTATTTTGTAACTTAATATAATAATCATTCGCATTGCATTTGGCTGACATTCTAACACAATTTACTAAGATTATTTAAGTTATGTTAATCTGTCAATTATTTTAAGTTGTTTTAATATCTGCCTCATTTATTTCAGATGCAAGTTGAAGTGTTTGTCTCACTGGAATGCTGAGGAGAAGGCCACGCTTCTCTCCAAATTCAACAGCTTATCCAATAAAGATGAACAGGATGTTTTCTTGCAAGGCCTTATGGATTGCGCTGTCCCTAAGCGGCGATTACCCGCTGATAAAAATAAAAAGCCTAAATCCAAGACAGTGACGTACAATTTACTTCAGAATGGCAGTAGAGTTGCTATTTGTAAAAAAGGATTTTTGGCGAGCTTTGGAATCACAAAGAAAAGATGTGAGCGGTTATCCAATCTGCTTCATAAACAGCAAACTCCTCGTGATCGACGCGGGAAAAGTAGCAGTTATAATAAAATACCAACTGAACTACTTTCGGAAGTACATAAACACATTGCTTCGTACCCCACTAAAACAGCTCATTATACTTCTCACGAAATGCAATATCTGGATTCCACACTTAATGTGCAGAAAATGTACGACATGTACAAAGTTAAACACGCTGATCATAAAATTAGTTACGAATCTTTTTGGAGATACTTTAACGAAAATTTTGATCTTAAATTTGGCCAACCTCAGCAGGATACATGTGTAACTTGTGAAGAGTTATCACTAAAAATTAAAAATAAATTTTTAAATGACAACGCAAAAAGAGTGGCTGTTGCTGAGTTGCTAGTTCATAAGCGAAGGAGCAAAAAATTTTATAATTACCTCAGAGCAGAACGGGAGGATAAAGACCAAACAACTGCCGCAATTGCAATAGATTTCATGGCCAATATATCTTTACCTATTATACCTGTGCAAGATCTCTACTATTACAGAAAATTGACAGTTAGTGTTTTCGGAATTCATAATTTGAAACATGGAACGATGGTCTGCTATGTTTACCACGAAGGAGAGGGTGGCAAAGGCCCAAACGAGGTTTTAAGTCTGTTGAGTAATTATATTGAGACATACATTTTATGTGACCCTCACGTAAAAAAATTGAAAATTTTTGCTGATAACTGCGCTGGTCAAAATAAAAACCATCCTATTGCAAGGTTTATCATGACACTTGTTGAACTAGGTAAATTTGACAGCGTTGAATTGCTCTATCCGATTAGGGGTCACTCATACATGCCGTGTGATCGAGATTTTGCCTTGATCAAGAGGAAGCTAAAGAAAATTGACAGGCTGTATCTGATAGAAGAAATTCTTAATGTGATAATGAGTGCTTCTAAAAACCCGTCAAAATTTCGAGTACATCTGCTGAGACACGATGCTTTTCTCGACTTCGGTAATTGGTGGCCACGTTATTATAAAAAAACGTGTCTTAGTAACTCATCCTGTGGTATAAAAGTTCCCAAGGAAAGAAAAATAAGATTTCAAATTTCAACTTACCATCACATGAAATGCGATAGAGCGGAACCTGGCATCCTCACATGCAGTGAGTTCATTAATGGTGCCATATCTGAGAAGTTTAACCTTCGAAAAATAACCGAAGAAGTGATAGTTTTGCCTTCAACGCGAGCTTACTCTGAAAAACGCCCATTAATGGCATCCAAGGTTGAAGACATTAGAAAAATGCTAAGATTCATCGACGACGACAATATCCCATTTTGGAGGGAAATAACAGAATGGCCCACTGTCCACCAAGTTGACAATTAATACTATCGACTGTTTTCTACTCCTAGTTTTTTACTTATAGAACTGGTACTTTATATTACTTGATTATAATGGCAAATAAAGGTGTTTTCTGGCAAGTAGTGTTTATATTATTAAATTATTCCTCATAATTTTTATTTGAATTACAGTTAACTGCAAAAAGGGGACTTCTACACAACATTAAAATGTGAATATTATACCAATATAATTAAAATTATTTACCACTTATTTACATCATTGTATATAAAGTTATATTGAACATGTATACCAAGTTTCCTGATTCTAAGTGATTTGGATATATAATTATTTAGTTTTTACCTTCTCCTGTAAAATTTACTTTTATGCAGATGTCCCCTTTTTGCAGTTAGCAGTTCTTTTGTTTACAAATTCAATTTTTTTTTTCTTAAGAAACTTCATCAATATTTTTCAGAGAAACATTTATTAGAATAAGACATTTTTTTATTAATATTTTTTGTATTTAATATGTAGGCAGTAGTTTTATATAAAAAACTAATTTTATTTGGTGAGTTAACAAAAAATTTTTTATTTCTAGTTCAACGTTGTAAGATATTTTGTATTTTTTAGAAGCTCTTGATAAAAATTGTAATCACAATTGAAAGCTCGAGTAAAAAATAGTCAACAAATAGCCCCTTTTATTGACTCCAACCCATCAAAAATAGTGTTATATTTTTTCCAAACGAGTCACAAGTACTTCTTTTTTCTTACTCTTATATATATATATATATATATATATATATATATATATATATATATATATATATATATATATATTTAAGTAAACTTATTTATATTTATTTAAGTAAACTTTAAATATTGGGTTGGCAGCAATAAAAAATGAAACGTGTACTTTTCTAAATTTTGATTCCAAGCTTTCGGACATTGGTTATGCCCTTCATCGGGGAAAAACTTAATAAGGTTGTATCATCAATGATTTTCTGTAATGTTGATAAAATTTATTACAGTCGGTCATATTCGTTAAGTATAAAACCTATTCCTATATTTAAAATTTTTAAAAATTACTTTACACTCACAAACACTTATTATTATACACACATTCATGACATTTTTATTCTTAATTTTATTGTATCGTCATTCACGAGAATGAACTTTTTGTTGAGGGTATCATTGAGTGTTTTCTCTATTTCTGCCTGTACTATTGGATCTTTAAGTTTTTTGAGGCTAGGTTTTATCTTCTCTCTGTATTTAATTTTCTTTAGTTTAATTGAAATTTTACCAACAACAGGATTGTGGTCGGAACCGATGTCCGCCCCTGGATATGTTTTAACTCCCCTGATTCCATTTCTATAACGTTTGTCAATTAATATATAATCAATCTGGTTTCTTATTATGCGGCTTTGATTATCCCCAGGTGTTTTAGATGTATATAATCTTTTTTTGGGTTGTTTAAACCAGGTGTTTGCGATCATTAGATTTTCTTCTTGGCAAAATTGGACCAGTATTTCTCCTCTATCATTTCTTTGGCCCAAACCAAAGTTTCCTACTACGTCTTCGGTCCGCCCTTCTCCTACTTTGGTAATAAAATTTCCCATAATAATGTTTACAGCATTTTTATTTGTGATCTTCATTAGCTGTTTGATATCTTGGTAGAATTCTCGTACTTCTTTTTCTGGTTTTTCTGCTGTAGGAGCATATTAAATAAAGTTAATATTACGAGGAGAGGAATTAATTTGCAGCATAGCTACTCTATCAGATATAGGTATAAAGTTCTTTTTATTTTACTGCTTTCCTGGTCAACTATAAATGCCACTACGTTATAATGATGAGGATCGTCATTACCAGCATAGTATATTACATGGTTATAGATGTTTGTCAACGATCAAATGTGAAAATTGGAAGAGAAGGGGTCAGGCAAGGTTGCATACTGTCGCCTTTATTGTTTAATGCGAATTCTGAAGAAATCATACAAGAAGCTTTGGTAAACGAGACAGTCGGCATAAAAGTGAACGAAAGTTTAATTAACAACATTAGGTATGCCGGCGATACAGTCATAATAGCCGACAACTTGGAAGACTTAGAAAGAATAATGAACAAAATATTAAGATACAGTGGAAAATACGGACTCTCTCGTGTATCATCAAAAAAACCAAATTCATGAAAATTAGTAAGAACAACAATACAAATGAAATATTAACGGTAGGCGGCCAGCAGATTGAGAGAGTAAAAAGATATACTTACTTGGGAACGATAATCACAGAAAATAACGATTATACTGCAGAGATAAGTCAGAATTGAAAAAGCACGTGCCAACTTTGTGAAAATGAAAAAGATTTTATGCAGCAAATATCTGACACTGGCCCTCAGAATAAGGCTAATTAAATGCTATGTACACAGTGTACTCTAGGAGCTGAATCATAGACATTAAACCGGAATATAATAAATCGACTTAACGCGTTTGAAATGTGGACATTTAGAAGATTCTTAAAGCTTCCATAAGTAGAAAGAGTCACAAATGCAGAAGTGTTAAGGAGAATAGGCAGAGAGAAGGAAATGGAAAATACAATAAAATAAAGGAAATTGCAATATCTCGGACAGGTAATGAGAGGCGAAAGATTCAACATCTTGAGACTCATAATTCAAGGAAAAATAGAGGGTAGGAGAAGCGTAGGAAGAAGACGCGTTTCCTGGTTGAAGAATCTGAGAGAGTGGTTTGGTTGCAGCTCAAGGCAATTCTTCAGAGCAGCTGCCTCGAAGGTCAGAATAGCCATCATGATTGCCAACCTCCGTCGCGGAGATGGCACTTAAAGAAGAAGAATCGATGTTTGTCTGTCCAGATCCAGGCCATCTAACTTTACTGACTCCAAGAATGTTGACTCCTATTCTTTTTATTTCTTTCACGATGTTATAAAATTTTCCTGGCATAAAGAGAGATTTTGCATTCCATGTTCGAATTTTTAACTTGTAATTTTTGTTTTCCACTTTCGGCTGGTTGCTAGCATTTTTCGTGGGAATTCTTAGCACGCCTTGACCATCTAAGGTCTGCCACCAACTAGGGCTCTTTTGTTTTCCGTAACTTGCCATAGTTATAATATCTTGAGAGTATTTAGTGTGTTGGTTTCTCCTTGCCTTACACTCCGCAGTATTATAACTGATTAAACCAATATCTTATTGTTGCCCATAAGTATCTGATTCCAAGCCTATTAAGAAGTCATTCTTCCCCAGCCTTGGAGTTAGTAATGACATAGCTGCTGTCCTATACCATGTCCTCAGTTGATCCGCGGGTGCTTATTTGGCGAACCTTATTTGCACCTATCCTGTATAATATACAGGACGTCTCCTATCAGCCATATGGGACGCGCCGTGTTGGGGTTGAGGACTTCCTCGCCTAGTCTGTCTTCTGCGGAGCGTTGAAGAATCCCTACTTAGTTCAGAACTCTTCCTCCACAAAAGCTGAGACCGGCCACGGTCTCGTGGCGGTCTCAGCCGGTAAATGTTAATTAAATTTTAAAATTTTTTGCATTTAAAAAAAGAATAATAAGACAATTAGTTAATACATAAAACTTATAATTTTATTTAGTTATAATTTTTGTTAGTTTGTCAGGAAAGCAAAATTTTTTTATTAATAAAAAATATCTATTTTTACTTAGAAAAATTTTAACAAAATTACCTTATATCACTCTGGCTGATGTAGTTCCTTTAAGAAGTTTTTATGATTGAAACTGGATCGAAACATACAAACAAACACAATTCACTTTATACCCTATTTCCATGACCAAAACGAATAACAAACTCCTATCGTGGTCTATTGCAGAATGACATCATAATTTCGCCACATGACCTTCTCACCAATCTAAGTGGATATTTATTTAACGTACAATATTAAGAGGAATCAAAATAAAAAAAATACCATCTGTATTATATAAACAAGATTAAAATTATTATATTATCAATCTCAGCGACGCAAAAAGATTGAAAAAATTTTACGGTGTTTAAGTACATACGAAAGGAAAATAGAAATTATACAACTGAACCCAATTATGTTGTAGAAGCTCACACATTAGAATATTTGCACATGCTATTGTGCAGCTATTGCTAATGTTATGGACATTAAAAATAAAATACAACATGGTCCTAATACCGGAAGAACTGGTAACAGAATTTCACCCTGGGAAAAAATACTGCTGTGGAAGATTGAATTATTGCATGAGGATATTGAACAAATGACGGAATATATTCAAGAAGTGAGAAGTAAAAGAGTAATCAGAAAAGATAAAGAAATAATTCTGAACACTTCAAGATACTGGCAACATGATACTAAAAACAATACAGATCTATATCGCCTGGTCACATTTAAATAAAAACTCTTCGCGAGTTTTTGAAATCGACTTTTATCGTTGGGTACTCACCACACCAATGCTGGATAGATTGAAGATACGGTGAGCAATTGTCAACATTACAATAATATTCCTTTTGAAACTTTCACCACTAAAGAGTCTCAAATACTATCAAAGAGCTTTATCATTGGAAATCTCTTGGATCATACGGTGTTTAAAATTTCTGACTAAAGAAGTTTTGGAGTGTTCATTAATGTTTGTCAATATTAATTAATAATGTTATCTCTAAAACGCAGGAAATACCATAATTTCTTACTCAGGGAACCACTTATTTAATACTGAAGGATCAAACTAACACCCAAGATCCAGCCAAGAAGCACCCAATGACTTGTTTTCCAACTTTGTACAAATTGATCACATGCTCTATAGCCCGGCTAATATATATAAACACTGTAATCTAAATATCATAGAGCATAAATAGAAGGGATACGCTAAGGGTTTCATGGGTTGCAAAGAACAAATTATCGTCGACTCAATTATCCTTAACCAGGCATACACAAAAAAATTAACCTTTTTACTGCTTTCATTGGCTATAAAAAGGCCTTTGATTCAGTGCTGCATGAATGGCTTATAGATATACCGAAAATATAAAAAGTCGATGGTAATACCTCTTTAAAGCCTATAATGACGGAGTGAAGGACTAAAGTTTACCTTCAAATACCTGGTGAAAACAATATCGAAACTTAGGATATCACAATTAAATACAGTTTTTTTCGAGGAGACTCGTTAAGTTCACTGAAATTATGACTAACGATGAACCCAACATCTCAGCTACTAAATTCCAGTGACTCAGGTTTCAGCATCAAAAATAATCAAAAATAACAATACTGTTGTGGCAAAGTTTAACCATCTGTTGTATATGGATGGTTTGAAATAAATGGCTTCAAACCACTTAGATTAGATGATAAAGAATGACGACTTTACCAAGAATTAACAAACTGGGACTTCCCCAAACCGACCATCTCCCTTATTATCATTACCTGCCTGACAGAATGCTTAAAAACGATAACTTCAAGCTATACTGGGAGCGCAATATACTCACAGACTAACCAGTGGTACAATAAAAGACGGGATTTTATACTGGTTAATAAACTACTAGACAAACAACATTTATAGATGTGGCAATCCCTAACAACCAGAATTTGTTAATTTAATACAACATAAAGATTGCTAAGTATGGAGATCTAAAATACAAATAAGCAGACAATGGAGAATGAAAAGTACCCAGACAGCACCTATTATTTTATCTACTACTGGTGATATTCCGAAATGCCTCTTAGAAAATAATAAATTGCTCGGTCTAAGTATGTGCAAGACCATGTGTACATGTGTACATGTGTAAAACCATGAAGAAAGCTGTGCTACTCTTGACCTCCATATGCGTACGAAAATTTTTGTGAGATAGTCCCACCAGAGCTCAATTCTTATAATACCATAGGTAGCTAGGAAGAGTGAACTTTTTCCTTAGAGGGAATTTGAGCTGTATGGATAAATCCGGACAATAATAATATTTTCGGTAAGCCCAGTCTTCCCCCACTAATTATGAATTTCTAGATCCGCGATTGGACACAGGAAAGATTAGAGCAATGAGGTGGAAAGTATGTATTTGATATCTAGCAATAATTGCCAAACAGGAAAACATGAACTAACTAATAGATATATAGGTAGATTAAATAGAAAATCTGAAAATAAATATCTCTTCTTCTTCCTATGCCATGCTCGATTATAGTGCGTTTGCTATCAAATTCACAGGTATTTAACATTCCAATTTGCAATTTTTACTGTTCTGACCCGTAACTTTTCCCGTGCAAAAGAACGTCTTTACGAACTCTATCTACCCAACTTATTTATAGGATTTTGTGATACACCCAGATTTTAAAGGCTTCCAGTTATCTGAGAAGTATATCCAATCTTCTACACCATATAGACAAATTGAGAACACATAACATCTTACTGATCTAGTTTTCATTCTCAAAGTGATATTGTTTCTACAGAAGAGTTTCTTTATCTTTAATGCCTTCTCTATACGTATTCTAATTTCTTCTCTCATGTCTCAGCTCCCATTTAGATTACTACCAAGAAAAGTTATACTGTTGGTTGTCTCCAGTTGTTCTCCATAAGCTATTACCAGTTCTGGCCATATTGGCGTTTTACTAATAACTATCACCTTTGTCTTTGTGGTGCTTACCTTTAGTCCATATTCATCATACGTTGTGGTTATCCTATTAACACCATGTCATCAAATTTTCATTATTAACGACATTAATTTTGATACCACATTGAACAATGCTTTATTGGAAATAAGATACTCCAAATAGATGCTAAATATTAGTGGGAACAAAATGCAGTCCTGTTTTATTTCTCTTCGTATTTAAAGCTCTTCAAAATTATCCCGGCCTATCCTGATCTTTGCACGTTGATGCCAGTAAATATTTTTAATGATACGTAGGTCTTTATTAGCAACCTGCTGAAGAATGATTATTATTTTAGTATGTTTTACTAGTTCAAAGGCCTTTTCAAGTTATAAAATTCTTATATAAATGTTAAAGTATATATATATATATATATATATATATATATATATATATATATATATATATATATATATATATATATATATATATATATATATCCGGTTTTTTAGGCGTTACGCCCGTCCGGTAGGGATCTATGGAGGAGTATCACCAAGCCGCAAGCCCTTATCTCTTGCCGTACTGCTCCACCATAGGCCGATCAGATCCCAGCATATCCTAGTCTAAGCCGCAGATTCAACTAGAATTTTAAACTGCTGCGTTAGACTTTTTGTTTTCAGTACACCGAGCTGGGGCTCGAACCCACATCCACTGAACCATTCGTCAGTGAAGCGAATGAGAGGCAGCCGCACAGCCCGCTGAGCTATCTGACCGACATGTTAAAGTATATACTTATGTAAAATACAAAATACTATGTAATACTAATAAACATATAAACTAGATGGCCGACATCTCTACACCTCTGTACCATATCAGGAAATAATAAGTAAGAAAACAAATACCATGAGAATAATAAACGAGAAAATACACAACAGAAACCTAAGACTCAGAAAGTCTAAGTAAAAGAAGACTCAGAACTAGTTGTCACTAACACATTATTCCAATTACCACCTCGCAAGCTGTACACGTGGAAATCTCCTCAAGACAGACCTGGGAGAATTATTAGGAATCAAATAGACTACATTTTAGTAAATAAAAGATTTCGAAACAGCTTTACATCTGTCAAGGCTTACCCTGGAGCAGATTTGGAGACAGACCACGTTCCACTGGTGGGAGTATTTCGAGTCAAACTCAAAACACTGCAGAAAAGAAAAGCACAATCATACGATCTATGCATGCTGAAAGACCTTGATACGAAGACGAGAATCCAAGCCACATTAAACGAGCAAGTGACTGCAATTAGATACGAATCGAACGAAGAACAAACGATCAAAAAAATTACAGAAATAGTGCAAAATGTAAAGGATAAACATTTAAAGACAGATAGATTAAAGAAGAAAAAATCATGGATGACAGATGAGATCCTGAAACTAATGGACGAAAGAAGAGAAGCCAAAAATGAGGCAGACAAATATAAAACCATAAATATAATAATAAGAACGAAAATCAGAGATACGAAAGAAAAAGAAGCAAGGAAAATATGCGAAGAAATGGAGACTCTGCAGCCAAAATACGATAGTCACAATGTACATAGGAAAGTAACAGAACTCACAGGAGGACTAAGACGAAAGCAGAAGGGAAATATAACTGACGGAAACATCATCTTGGACAAACAGAATAAAATAAGAAAGTGGAAAGAATATCTAGAAAACTATTTAAAGACCAAAGAGACAACACCTATGAGCTAGAAGAAGAGGTAAATGATGGACCAAGAATATTATAGCAGGAAGTTTATTCCGCAATAATACAGTTAAAGGATGGGAAAGCGGCAGATCCTGATAATATACAAGCAGAACTACTCAAACTAATGGACAACGAATCAATAGCAATAATCGCAGTGATATTCAACAACATATATAACTCTGGAGAAATGCCATCAGAATGGCGGAAATCTGAGTTTATTGCACTTCTAAAAAACCACGAGCCAAAAAATGTAAATATTACCGTACTATAAGCCTCATGAGTCATCTTCTAAAATTGTTCTTAAAGATAATTCATAAGAGAATCTACAAGCTCAGTGAAAGTCAAATTTCCCCCAACCAGTTCGGATTCACAAATGCTGTTGGTACTAGAGAGGCTTTGTTCTCAGTACAAGTCTTATTCCAGAGATGCAGAGACGTCAATTGCGATGTATACGCATGTCTGGTTGATTACGAGAAAGCGTTTGATCGAGTACACCACGCCAAGATGATGCAAATACTAAAAGAAGCAGGAATTAACAACCAAGATCTGAAAATAATTAGAAATATTTACTGGAATCAGAGAGCAAATCTCAGAGTTGAAGGTGAACACACTGACTATGTGAAAATCATGCGTGGAGTGAGGCAAGGCTGTATTTTGTCTTCTCTAATCTTCAATCTGTATTCTGAAAGAATATTTATCGAAGCTTTGCACGAAACCGAAAAAGATATTCTACTAAATGGTTACAGGCTTAACAACATCAGATATGCAGATAACACCATAGTATTTGCGGACAACTTAGAAGACCTACAAGTTCTTATGAACAAAATCACGTATCACAGTCAACAATATGGATTCAATATAAACGTTAAGAAGACAAAGCTTATGATAATTAGTAAGAAAAGGATAACAAAAGGTTAAATCTACGTCAACCAATCTCCTGTAGAAAGAGTGATGTACTACAACTACCTTGGCACCATAATAAATGAAGAATGGACCAATAACCAGGAGATTAGAGCACGCATCGCAAAAGCTAAATCCACCTTCCAATCGGATGCCGGCCTTTTTCAAGAGTCACAACCTCTCTCTTGATACAAAACTAAGATGCTGCGATGCTTCGTCTTCTCTGTCCTTTTATATTGTGTTGACCTTGAACCAAGATATGTGCAAAAAACTAAAAGCATTTGAGACGTGGCTATATCAGAGAATACTTAAGATCCCGTGGACTAACCAAGTCACAAATGAGGAGTTCCTTAGAAGAATGAATAAGAACCGAGAGGTACTGACCACCAATAAATCTCGAAAGTTACAATTTTTCGGACATATGTGAAATAAATCTAGATATGCTCTCCTTCGAGTCATCCTGCAAGGAAAAATATTTGTAAAGCGAGGTCCAGGAAGAAGAAGAACATCTTGGTTGAAGAACCTCAGAATCTGGTTGAATACAACATCTATGCAGCTTTTCTGCGCTGATGCAGACAAGATAAAGATTATCTTGCCAACATTCGTAACGGATAGGCACACCAAGAAGAAGAAGAATCGATGCCAAAGTTCGCATCCTGGGAGTAACCATTCAAGACGATGCAATGGTAGATGAAGAAATATCAAACAAAATGAATAAAAAAAATTAAATAAGCAGAGAATTAAAATGAAAAGTGCACAACGCAATAGCCGTACCGAGGATATTGTTAGTATCAATTAATATTTTCTTTTGTCAGCCACTTTCTTGTTTTACTGATAGACTCGCATCCCAATCTTCCGTACTAAAAATTATTATGCTGAACGTAGGTCTTTAAAGCTAAACGACATGGCTTTTATAATTACATAGTCGACCGTATTTTTAAAATACATCAGAATGGTCAGATAGATTGTTATTATTTACTAAAATTAAATATGCACCTAGCGCATTCTACAGGGAAAGATGAGAGACTATTTAAATTGTAATTGGGTAATTTTACGAATCGGAGAAACACTTCATTTTATTTATGTAAATGAACCTACCGTAATTGTTTCTAATTATTTAAAATATCGCCGATTTATTCATAGAAAAATTATAGTCGTCACAACAAGGTACTTTATTTTCTGTAATACATTTAAGTCTCTTCTACTAACATAAAAATAAAAAGATATGTGGCAGCTCTGGTTGTCTTTGATTACGGCTAAACTACGGAGTACTTATATATAAAAAAAACTGATATGTATCAAATAAGTCTATAATTTAAAATTATTTTCGATTATACAAGATCAGTTAGTACAATGAAATGAACCAAAGTTGTGTTTTTATAAGTGAAAAACCCTGTATATAAAACCGTTTTTGAATATATTTTTTAAAAATATGAAAGTTGATTATTTTTAAATATAAATAAGTAATAAATTTTAAATATTTACCTTACTGATAACTTTCGTTTATAAATGCAGTATTAACTATGCTATAGTCCATTTCCATCATATTGATAGCACATTATGTATGCAATTCCCTAAACTGTTGATAAGAGTGATTCAATGAAAAATAGATATTTGTCAACAAGTTTACAGAAGTATATAGGAAAACAATTTTAAATTAGGTATGACCACCAGGTATAAAGGTTTGAGGGTTACTAATCCCTAAATAAAGTTGCCAGTGTCGAAGTGATGGAGATTAACAGGTACTAATGAATTTGCAAAAAATGTAAGATGTTTATTTTATTGGTTATATATAAAATAATTTGTGGCCGTAACAGGGGCCGATTTGTAAAAAAATGAATATTATTTTAATCAAATTCCATTTCAAATTCACTGCTTTCTTCAGAATCTAAGGAATCTTCAACTCCAATGTTAATTATTACCGGTTCCAGCATTGCATCAGTCATATTATTCAAATTCCACATTTTATTTTCTTCCTTGTGAGCATGACTAACAGCATTTTTTCAATTTTCTGGAGTTACTTTTGATAAGGAATGTTCTAATAATTGTTGTAAGTCTTCTAATTTAAAAGTTTTGTCATTGCGTCCGACTTCACCCTTCACTTGAGACCATATCTTTTTTTATCGGATTCAGATCACAGTGGTATGGGGGTAAACGTAAAATAATTACTTCACGGTTTAATGCCATTTCATCAATGATATATTTTTATAAGCTGGTTTATGTTGCCTTACAACAATTGTCGAATTCTCCTTGTATTCAATTGTGTGTTTATCCAACCATTCGATTATCTCTCCTTTTTTCCATGCCGTTGTTGGCAATTTGTCTGCTAGTCTTGAATAGTAACTAGCATTATCCATGACTATGACAGAATTTTTTGGAATTAAATCCAACATTTGCTCAAAATATTCTTCAAAAACGTCAGCAGTCATTTCCTCGTGGTAATATTTGGTTGATTTTGAGGCAAAACTTAATAACCCACCATTGACAAAACCGTATTCGTTTCCAATATGGATTATTATGAGTCTGCGTCCTTTTCCAACGGGAATATTGTTTATTCCAGTAGATACACCTTCGATGAATGCCTGGCGGACGCTTTTCATATTTGTATCAACCCATAGATATAGTACAGTATGACCTTCATTTAGCCAAGTCTCGTCCAAAGAAAAAATTGTTTTCCCTTCTTCTCGCTACTTTTTAATAGTTCTTAGATAATCTCGGCTCCACCATACAATGTAATCTTTTTCAATTAAAACGGATTTTCTTCTATTCTTTTGTCAACGAAATCCCATCTCTGTCAATAGTCCCAATAATTTCTTGTTGCTTATGATTGGTAACTCTTCGTTTTCTCTTATTAATGTTTGGATTTTGTCCAATGTTGGAAAGTCTTTGTTAAAAAAAATGAGTAGACGCTGCGTCTTATCATGGTATTTCTTCAATTTCCAAGGGTTTACTCGCTCCATTCTTCTTGGGAGATAAAACAGTTCCTCCTTTTCTTTCTTTTAGGAATCTATAAATTGTTGCTTCTCCAACCCCTGTCATATTTGAACACATGTTAACGATTTCACGAACCTTACTTAAAGGGCGTTGATGTACAAGTGCATCGTGTACATTTAATATTATATTTTTCTCTCTTACACTGAAGGCACCTTTAAAACTACACTTAACCAGGATAAAACCTGTTGTCGACGTCATTTTTAAATGCAAATAACAAAATATCGACACCAAAAACGTAGCTAGGTAAGACATGAACAATGTACATCTACAAACTAAATGGAAGATACAAACAATTTCTAATTTATATTATTGGCATAAGCTGTAATGTGGCATAAAAACTACTTAAACTATTATTAGTGAAGCCTTATTAGTAATTCCAGGTAATCGTTCAAAGAAGGTATTCTTTTTGTGTCAGGCGATAACTTGTATAGAAAACAATAATCACCTTTAAATTACTGTTTACATTAATTTATTTCGTAAATTCTCTCGTTAATCACCCGTGTATAATTAACAATAATCGTGTGGCATATATACCGACGTTTTTTACGCACAAAAAAGGTATAGTGAGATTAGTGGACAGTTATTTTACAAAAGATTTTTTAAAAGATAATGACTTGTTTACGGCATCTTAAAATATTATTTTTTTTTATTTATTTCAAATTAAGTATAGGGTGACGCCTATGGTGTTTTGACCTGTTGAGGATTTGCATACATAATGTGCTATTAATATGATGGAAAAGGACTATAATAAATATGTAATGTTGGTTATTATGCCCATGTATACGGTTAAAAAAAACCGTAGAACGTCTTGTAGCATTTCAGATCCTACGCTGGCGATGGCATTTTGTATGCGAATTTTCATATTATCCTGTATTATGGGTTCGTCGTTGTATACTATATTCTCGATGTATTTAAAAAAATAGTCTAGTGGAGTTAGTAGAGCTAGTCTAGTTAGTCTTGGAGATATTGGAGACCATGTCACAGTACAACCGTATCTAATCCAAAGGTCGCTGTAATAATTATTTACCACACGTTTAACATTTTTTGTGCGATGCAGTGGTGCTCCGTCATGTTAAAACAACATGTTCCGTCTAATTCCCAAGAAAGCATCCTCTTAGGAAGTCAGGTAACTCGTCTGTTACAAACCTACGATACTCGTTGCCACTGACTGATCGGACACTAAAACCACAATTATGTGTATTAACGAACCCATTGTAGTGAAATATCGATTCCTTAAAAACAAAAAAAATTGAACTTTTTCCACCCACATATAAAAATCATTCTTCTTTTAAAATCAATTTGATTGAACTCCTAATCCAACTGAATTTTAAATAGGTGAAATTTGTTTTTCTTTATAATTCTTCGCCCTATCGTTGCAATTAACTCTGAATTATTGCTCTATTAGTGATTACTTATTTGTGGATTCTCTATTACATGTACCATAACTCGAAATTAAATTTCAGTGGCTAAAGCCCTTGTTGGTACTAAAGGATTTAAATACTGCAACTTGTCCAAAGGAACAAAGCAGTTGCAATTTTTTTCGAAACCTCTTTTTGAAGGAAGTCTTCTGTACGGATATCTCTGAATGGGAGGCACATACAGACAAGGCACAATGGACCAAAAAATTAGTACCCAATGTGTACTAGTGGAGGGGTACAAATGTAAGTTCAAGCGAGTAAATTTTTATTTTATGCAGTTCCTGACCGGATATGGATCTTTCAGGTTTTACATGCATCGTATTCGCAAAACCAAAGATGAGAGTTGTATCATAATGTAACGTAAAAGATAACGCAGAGCATTGTATCTTCAGGTGCAAGCTGTTTGCGTCGGAACAACATATACTGCGAACAAAGCTAGGAGAGATATTCTCTGACAACTTGTGAACACAGAATGATAGTTGAATTTCTTATGGACCAAATAACAAAAAGAAAGTCCATGATAGAGAAAGAAACTAAGACAGGATGAGAGTGATCTAGAGCAATCCGACTCCATTCAAAATTATCGTTATATATTTTGCTTTATAACTTTTATTTCTTACCCAGTTCTTCTATGCTGTTTCGTCTATGCTGCTTTTAACATTATTTTTGCCATCTCTGTGTCAGGTCGTGTTTCTGCCACATATATATATATATATATATATATATATATATATATATATATATATATATATATATATATATATATATGTCATTATTGGTCTGATGACTATTTTATAAATTCTGCCTTTTATTTCTTTCCCGATATTTTTATTTCTCCGTATTGTTTCATTCAGGCAACCTGCGGCTCTGATTGCTCTATTCACCTAATCTTTCACTTGTGTTTCGAGCTTTCCGTAGCTAGATAATGTGATGTCTAGATATAGTATAGATATAGTAGTCTCAATTACTTGTTCTATTATTTGACCTTCCAGCTCCAATTTACATCTTAGTAAATTTGCTGTTATAACCACGCATTTACTGCACCAAGCACTGAGTCAAATGGAAAAGCTTTAGTAGTGGCAAATGTCAAAAAAGAATGGAAGAATTATGTGGAAGAATAAGGACAAATAAATTACCATAAATAATGCTAATGCATAAATTAGCAGGTTAAGCCCATGATATCATCATATTGGTTTGAACAATTAATTCTTTCCCTGTAAACTTTTGGACAGCGAATATATCTTAATGCATCTCTAGAAACATTTGAACTTGATGCATTTTTGTAAACTTCAAAAAAATAAAATTTAAAGTGAGTGTTATGAAACTAAAATTTACACTTAGAAGTGAACTTTTATTTATTATTTATTTCAAACTGACTTAAAAATCGGGCGCAAGAATAATGCATAATTTAGGTTATGTTACTCATGCTTTTTTATGATATAAATCCACTTTTCTCTTTGTAGTAATTTGTGCTTCGAAGTTGGAAACGAATAAAACTTAAATTGACAATTTTTTGTTGTACTTTTACAATTTATAACACAGCATTTCCTAAATCCCATTTTCTTCAGTGACAGAAGTTGTAAATAAACAAACGAATATGAAATATGACAATTGACAATATGAATTTATGAAATCTATGAAATTTGCAGTAAAAAATGCAAGATTTCTCGCGCACGATCGTTTCTCGTATCACATCCAAGTACTTGCACGTCGCCAATAGCGTCGGTGAATGATCGTCCCTACCTAAAACCTTGTTGTTCTTCTGCTAGTGTTATAATTTTATTCAGTTTATTTGTTATTATTTGTTGGTTGTTAATTTTAGTGTTGTGTTTAATAAATTAATTCTTCTGTAATTTTCCGGTGATTCTGGCGATTTTCTGTTTTTTTAATTTCCTTAGTGCTTCCTTTGCCTCACGTTTTCTTCTGAATGTGTTTCGTTTTAACTAGTTTGTTCATCTCTTTTCTTTGTCCTCTGATTATTTGCCATATTTCTTTCTGAGTTCCATAGAAGTCGTGTTCCATCTGTTGAGAAAATCGGCCAGTGTTCACGTTTTTATTTATCGAACTAAAATATTCGTTTCATTTCTAATTTGTTTATAGTGGTTGTATGCCTGTTGTGTTTGTAATGATCTGTATTATAAAAAGGCTTTCTTCGTTCTTCACATTTTGTCTTCACTCCCTTTCTAAACCATAGGGTTTTCATTTTTGATATGTTAGTCTTTGTTACTTTTCTCTCTTCAAGTGATTTTGTTGCTGCGGTATTTATGTTATTTTTGAGTTTTTCTCAGCTTTCCTCAATGTTATCGTGTTCAAATATTTTATTCCAAGCAATCTTCTCTGATATAAAACAATCAATGATATCTTAAATGTCTGCGAGATACTAGATCTCAGATGGCAAATTTGGAGATTATTAAGCGACTACAAAAATATAATGGTACCTACTGGACCTGGCTGATATAAGACTAAAAAAATACTGCCTGGTCTAAATCTTCATCCAAGAAATAGTAGAATGTAAATTGATATTGGATGATATGGGATAAATGAAAATATTGAATAATTTCTCTAGGTATGTGCTGTTGTTCATTATTAGTAGTACCTATTTTTAATTGCTTATAAAGTTGATTTACGAATGAACTAATTATCTTACTCTTATAATATGCACTAGTGAGTTGGACTTTAAACAAAAAATAGTACTCACCAAATTTCTATTTGACTATTCTCAACCGTACACTTGAAAATTGTTAAACACGTGCACATATTTGGCGTGTGTCCAATTTGCATACCATCTATCTATCTATATAAGGATTTTTACAACTGTCGCCGCCTTCCTTCTTTTAGCCAACGTCTCCAGTCTTTTCTATTCTGCTATTCTCCATCTCTAAAGTCTCGTCTTTCCATGGCCTCGTCCACTTCATCTTTCCATGATCTTCGGGGTCTACCTCTTTTCCTCCTTTCTATTGGGCTCCAATCCGAAATCTTTGCTATCCACCTTGTATGATCTGTTCTTTTCACATGTCCATACCAAATTAAACGTTTTTCTTCGATGTAGCTGAGTATGTCTTGTTTTACTGCCATTCTTCATTTTATCTCCTCATTTCTGATGCGATCTATTTTTGCCACTCTGCAGCTTCTTCTTATGAACTCCATTTCAGTTGCTGTGATTTTGGACCTGTTTCGTTTATTTATTACCCAATTCTCTGCTCTATAGGTCATTATACTGCGTACCAAGGTGTCCTTCTCTTATTTGTATTTCTGGTAATCTGTCTATCCCATAGTACCCCGTTCATTTGTTTAATACATGTTCTTGTCTGTGCTAATCTGCTGGTTATCTCTTGCTCGGTGGCTCCATTTTTTGAGAGTATGAATCCTAAATATTTAAAATTTTCAGTGCCGTTAATTTCCCTATCATCGTCCATTTTCAAGTTTCTCACTGGTTCTTGCTCTGTTGTTAAATATTCGGTCTTTTCTAGGTTTATTTCCAGTCCATTTTTTTGTGTATTCCTTTTCTAATTTTCGGAGCATATAGCACAGATCTTCTTCATCTTGAGCCATTACCACTTGGTCATCTGCAAAACTTATGTGTCCAAGAAGTTATTCCGGATTGGTATTCCCATCCCTTCACATTTTCTTTTCCATGGTTTTAATATTTCTTCGAGGAATATCTTGAAAAATGTCGGAGATGTAGAGCATCCCTGCAATAAGCCTTTTGTGGTCTTAAATTCGTTGAAGTATTTATTGCCGGTTTTAACTATTACCTTGTTGTTGTAAAGATTTTTTACGGCTTTAATTAACCTGAGTTATTCCGATTTCATTCATCGTGTTCCATAGTTGTTTTCTGGGAACAGTGTCATATGCTTTTTTTAAATCTATGAATGCCATGTGTACTGGTCTATTTTTTGCCATTTTTTTCAATTAATTGTTGGAGTGTATATATGTAGTCTATGAAAGATTTTTTTGCCGTGAACCCCACCTGATCTTCTCCGATTTTATTTGAGATATATTTTTCCAATTTTTCTTTTAGTATTTTTTCATATAACCTGCCCATACATGCTATTACACTGATGCCTCTGTAGTTCTTGCGTTTCTTCTTATCTCCCTTTTTATGTATCGATAGATTCCTTGGACTGCAAAAGTTTTAAATGAGGAAGTGTTAAGACGAGTTGGACGTGACAGTAAGCTTATGAACACAATTAAAATAAGAAAAAGATCGTATCTGGGCCACATACTCCGAAACGATAAATACTCTCTGCTACAAGTCATCATGCAAGGTGGAGTAGAGGGAAGAAAAGGCTTGGGAAGAAAGAAGAAATCTTGGCTGAGGAATATCAGAGATTGGACTAACCTCAGTGTTGAACAGATATTTCACGTTGCAAAAGATCGTGAAGCGTTTAAAGAAGTAACCGCCAACCTTCGTTAGAAGACGGCTCAAGCAGAAGAAGAATGTATGGAGATTATATATGCTTTGGACTATTCATCTGGTGTTTCGTTCCGATTTATAGCGTTACTGAACATTTCATGTATAATTCTGTGTAGTTTGTCCGTTCCGTACTTAATTAGTTCATTAAAGATTCCTCCTGGTCCCCCTGATTTTTTGTTCTTTAAAGTCTTTATGGCATTCTTTACTTCGATTAGTGTTATCTCAATCTGTGCTTCATTTTTCCCACTCTTTTTCTGATATGTATTGTATTTGGACCTTTTCGTTGTTATTTTTCTTTAAAGATTTCACTATTTTCCAGGATTCCGAATTCCTTGTTCCTCCTATGTATTGTTCAATTTGTGCGTATGTTTCTTCCCATTTTGTATTCTTTTCTTTTGCCCTTCTTCGTTTTACTTCTCTGTTTTTATCTTTGTACTTCTGTATGTCTTCTGGGGATTGGGTGCTCATACTTTTCATATATAGAATTTTCTTCTCCTCAATACATTTTTTGGTTTCTTTGTTTATTTTTACTTTGTGTTGGGTATCTCTTTTCTCAAGTTTCCCCAAAGCTCCTAATGCCGCTTTTTTTATGCTGTGTTTGACGTGCTCGTACGTTTCTTTGACGTTTCTGAAAACAAAATCCTGTAACTTCTGGTCCAGTCTTCTCTGGTATAGGCCCCTTATGGATTCCTCTTGAAGTAAATTGATGTTGAACTTCATTTCTTCTTCTTTATGTTCATTTTCTACTTGGTCTTCTTCGTGTTCTTTCTTCCTTCTAGTTTGGGGTTTCAATGTGTAGGGAAACCCCATTTGTGAAATTATTAATCGGTGGTCAGTGCCACATTCGGCTCCTCTCTTTACTCGGGTATCTCTAACTTTGATAGTACTACTTTTGCTGACAATTATGTAATTGATAATGGATCTTATGTTTCTCGTTGTTTGTACATACGTGTATTTATGTATATCCTTATGTCTGAAAAAGCCGTTAGTAATTTTCAGATTGTTCAGTTCGCACAGTCAATTAGTCTTTCTCCATTATCGTTTGTCACATCTTCTCCAAAACGGCCTATCGTTCTATCATTTTGTCGTTTCCCTGTTCTTCCATTTAGGTCCCCTGCTATTATTATTTCTTCTGTTGATCTTCCTTTTCCGATCTCTTCTTGTAAGGTATGCATGAACTGATCCTTTTCTGCTACCAGACTGTTATCCGTAGGGCGTATACTGCTAGTATCACGATTTGCCTGCCATATATTTCCATGATTATTTTTACTATTCGCTCATTTATGGATTCCCATGTTTTTATTGTTTTTACCCATTTTTTCTTGACTAGTATCCCCACTCCGGCAACTGCTCTTTCTTCCTTCTTTTTCCCGCTCCAACAGTAGAAGATTTCATCTACAAATTGTGTACCGTTTCTCTTTTTCTTGGTCTCAGTTGTTACCAAAATATCAAGGTTCATCCTCTTAAATTCCTCTATCACCGCTTTGTCCTTATTTCGCCATCCTTGGATGTTCCAGGTGCTACACGTGATACACGTGATTTCCCTCTTTCTCTGTTTCTCTTTTCGACGTTGGCTGAAATTTAAGACTGGGCTTCTCTTACCAAACGCAGAATTGCCCCCCCCCCCGTATCCCCTTATCCGATGGGGGGTGTGGATTACCACATACCACACGGGAAACTATATTTTTATTTTTCATCCTGCTTCTTGCACTTTCGCCCTTTTTTGTTTTTGCATGTGCCAGGATGCTAAAGCCCGACGCCAAAACCCCCACTTTGGAGGACCTGTACTTTCAGGCGCCCATTCTGGATCCGACGCTGTTTGCAGCCGACCACTCTGAATCAGACGCTGCTTGATTCTATACAAACCCTAAAATCCGGGGTCGCCACTTCCGCCATCCTCGCCATACCGAAGGTCTTCCTCTCCGCCGTGACTGCCGTTGTGGTCTTTATCCGTAATCCTGGACAAGGGATCCTAAGCAGGTACTAGTTTTCCGGGTCAAGAAACACCTTGAATCTGTGGGGGGCAGGGAATGATTCATTTTCCCTGATAGGACTATCCAAGGAATTCCAAAGAGTTCCTACCCACTACCCACTTCATAATATAATTTATATTATTTCCATACCATTTAGTGTCGAATATGGTAAAAATATACGTTTATAACCGAATGTTACATTGATAATGTGTTATAAATAAGTGATTTCGCAGCCAACCCTAAATAGAGTTGTTGTTTCGATGGCTCCATAGAATTCGATACGCCACTGTTGTAATTAAACATATTACTATCGAAATAGTTTATATTATCGTGGCAACGTGAACCCGACAAATAAATAAAAGAAAAATAAATGAAGCGACGAAGAGTGTAGTATTCATTTCATTATATCCCATACTTGCTTTTATTTTGTATAATCAAATGAAGCCAAGCTACATACTTTAAACAACGCCTTAAATTGTCAGTATTCACTTTAAAGGTATGAAAGCATCGCAAACAGGATTGATTACTTCTATTCTTTTTTTCATCGGTCTCTGTCTACCTGCACGTCGTTCTCGTTCTTTCGATATAACGTACAATCCCTTTATTGTTGACTTAATACGTTTAAAGGTCATTAATCTACCTTTAAGTAAGATTATTTGACGAATAAAGCGAAGATCATGAATGGATATGTAAAGGTGACTTGAAGATTGATTAAAACTTTCAGTGACTAATTAACAATGGATCTGTTTGAAGCAGTCGTGCTGTACTTTTTTTTAAATAAACGTTCACATTCTATTAAGGTTGGCAGACCATAATGGCGATGAAAAGTTTAATACGACTCAAAGTTTGTATTGCATCTAGTTGCTAAATACTAAACTCTTTATAAGGAAAGAGATTCTTAAAGGGCTGAAATACACTTGACTGCAAAAAAATCGACTCAAAATTATTTTGCGAAAGTACGTCTCCTGTTTCAATCAAAAAGGTGTAAATTTAAAAATATTTAGTGTACAATTATTAACCTCATTATTGAGTTTGAAAAAAGTTTTGATTTTTGGTAAATCAGGTGACGTATTACAAATAAATAATACAACATGTAGAGAGGGGGTAATAATTTCACCCATTGAAATCGACACGCATCCACTTAACACATTTGGTTAACATCATAAGCATCAATTTTCATAGCAACCCACTAATACATCAGTCAATTAAGTTCGCAACTTCATAACAAATGTTTACCACATCCGTCAAAGCAGCTCAAGCATTAGCATTATTGAGAGAAAACCTAAGCCAGAGAGCCGTGGCAAATCGACTAAATTAAAGCCAATTTGCTGGGTCTCGAGTGTATCGTCGGTACCAAGATCTTGTATCTTAATCTCTGAGAAATAGACATTTGACTGGTGCTAATCTCAAAGAAGAGCTTAGAGAGGTTCGAGGTGTGGTTACCAGCGTTTGGACAGTCAAAAGGAGACTGAAAGCAGCCAACTTGACACCAAAAAGGGCAGTTACTGGTCCCAAGCTAACAGCAGCCCAGAAGCAAAGACGACTAGAATTTGCTCGCGAACATCTCGATTGGGACGACTATCAATGGAGTCAGGTATTATTCTCCGACGAAAGTAGGATCTGCCTACATGGCATCGACAAGAGGCGTCGAGTCTATAAAACGCCGGGGGAAGGATTTGCTCAATGTTGTATACGAGAAATTGTGTCATATGCAAGTGGTTCTTGTATATTTGTGGCAGAAATTTCCATGGATGGGAAAACCGAGCTCCATACGCGGGATTTATTGGTAATGCCTTTATTGTATTGCATGATAATGCACGATGTCATCACCGCCTATCTGACTAAGATCGGTATACCTACAATAAATTGGCCTGCGTTGAGTCCGGACATAAATCCAATAAAGCATGTTTGGGATCCGCTTAAACGAAGGGCCTGGAGCAGAAATCATGCACCAAGGAGCATAATGGAATTGAGAGCTGCGCTTAATGATGAATAGGAAGCAATGCCTCAAGAATTTATTAGAAAAGTCATCCGATCCATGCGAAATCAATTGGAAAGTGTAATTAGTAATAGGGGTGGTAATATCAGATACTGAAAAACAAAAAAAAATTATTTTGTAATTGATGATTTCTCTGTTCATTACCTCTTTATTGGGATAGTTCCAATGATGAATATTAAAGAAATTTTGTTCGTATTGCATATTGTTTTTATAATGCGTCTCCCAATAATAAAATAGCAGTTTTTGTAAGTTCAATAATAAAGTTACTGTTTGCACATTACATCTTTTTACTTTCATACCTCTTACATTAAAACAGAAGGTGTAATCTCAAATATCGCTTTTGAGTCCATTGTTTTGCACTCAAGTGTATATTCATTGAAAATTAACCAGTAGAAAGTACACTCGTAACTAACTGGCCTCAAAATAAACGAATACACAGAATTATATTATGTAAAATTAAACATCTAGGCAATTGTTATTGTTTAATATTTTTTTAAATTTAGTTTAAGATTTTTACTTCGGAAATTGTTCTCCAAATACAAATTAAACAAATCACAAATCACAACATATAATTAAAAATTTTAAAGTAAATGACTTTAAATTTATATGGAAAATATTGACACCCAATCATAATATTATAATTTTTTCGTTAGTAATTCCATTATAAATCATTAAAAAAACAAGAAAAAACTCATGATACTATCCCGGCATGGTAATTATTTTA
Source organism: Diabrotica balteata (assembly GCA_918026665.1). Taxonomy (NCBI): domain Eukaryota; kingdom Metazoa; phylum Arthropoda; class Insecta; order Coleoptera; family Chrysomelidae; genus Diabrotica; species Diabrotica balteata. The sequence continues at coordinate 64,851,659 of OU898278.1, forward strand.
TCTTACATTGATTGAACTCTAAATATTAAAATCAAATTGATTTTTGATTTTTCAGTGTTTTATTGTTACATTTAATTTTGTGTATAATATTTCTTCTGGTCTAAGTGGTTTTAAGTTCTTTGTTTTCTTCCATAATTCAGTATTCGAATTATTTTAACTACTAGATAGTGGAATAGGAATAAGAATATAAATATGTCACACATGTGTACCTATATGTGTATGCCTAATTATCTTTATATCTTCAGAAATGTGTTCCCCATTTTTAATTTGTTATCTGTATCGAAGTGTCTCAATTGATTTCCGTTGACATTTAAGCGCTGCGCCATTCACAGTTTGTTTTCACTACGTCGTTTAGAATAGATGTGTTTCCGATTTCATAAAAAAATACGATTATCTTTGATATATTTAAGAATAATAGCAAATATCATTTACATTGGCTATTTTCAACTTATTTCTGTAAATTAATCAGTCTTTTCTTGATCCAATACAAGTTTTGAAACAATAGTTAACATTGCAAAAGACAGTGGATTAAGAAACTCGAGTCCTGCCAAATATTTCAGAAAATACTTGCGACGCATCTGTCCACAACAATATTACAAGGCTTAACTAACCCAGCGACAGATGACTGGATTGAAAACAATTACAGAGTGGAATAAATTTAGAAGTAAGAAATTTAGAATCTTCGTTGGTGTTCCCCAAAAGCGATTGTCACGTCAAAGAATTTGTCCAATTTATCAGTATCGTATTCAAGAGAATATTTACTATTTAAAATAACGATTTACGCGCAGCTCACGTCTATTCTTATATCAGTTGTATTGTACTGGATACAATATTAGACATAGTTGGCTGTTGTAACTGTTCAATGGGTGAGTTATATTTCAAAAATTCGTTATGTAAACAGGGGCGGATTTAGGGTTTATATGAATACAATTTTAATCTGGTGGAAATTAGTTACTTAACTTTAAGCTGTACTATTTTTAGTAAAATATTTATTAGGAGTCAGAAAATCAATTTGATTAATACAAAGTTCTCGTGCTTATATTTACCATGGAGTAATAAAGTTCTCTCCAGATACAGATCTTATTTGATAATATCCGAGTTACGTTAACCATCTTCTTATAAGTATATTTATATATGGTTCAATAAGTAATGAAGTAGATTGTAATTGTGATTTTTCTAATTTGTCATGGTGCTTTTCTCCGTTATGAAATACTTTACATACGGTGTTTTCAAGTTTTCAATAAATGTTGTGTTTGTTTAAATTGTTCTGTATATTTAGTTGAGAACTACTGCATATTAGCCTGTAAAGTCATTTTTTAGATCTATATAATTTTTGCTTGATTACATGTTTTTGTATGTTTATCTACAGTTCATATGAATATTAAGGGACGTGAAAGTTGGGTTTAGAATATTATTATTGTTCTGAAGCTATTTTCTTGTGGCATTTTAAATTAATTACTATTTAACTGGGAATAAGCCACAATTAAACGTAAAAATACGTTTATTGACGTTTCAATTTCCACTTCGGAAATAGTTCTCAAAATACAAACAGTAAATTAATTTACTTTACAAACGGTAAATCAATTTTTACCTTTAATTGTGGCTTATTCCCAGTTAAATAGTGATTAATTTAGAATATTATTGTTTCCGTAGAGTGAAGTTTACTTGGACTGTCTTGATTTCAATCATTTGTATTTTTCTGAAGCTATTTTCTTGTGGCATTTTAAAGTAATTACTATTTAAATGGGAATAAGTTATAACTAAAGGTTAAAGTTAGTTTATTGACGTTTCAATTTCCACTTCGGAAATCGTTCTCAAAATACAAACTATTTGTATTCCCAATTTGTGGAACTATGACGATTTTCTAAGTTGTCCTGGAGGACATTTGAGGCCATTGCGGGATCATCATACATCGTTGATATGATGGTATTATCGGCAAAATTTCCTGTAACTGTCTTTTTGTTTATCGGTAGATCTGTGATATATTACACAATACAACTCAGCCTTACACACTACGACCTTGAAAGATCTATTGTGCTTCCGTTTATCACTTAAAGCTCCTCATTCAGCTCTATTCTTCTTTCATAAAGACTGATGGTTTTAGTTTTTTCTCTCCGAGTTTTAGATATCGCAGCCTTTTATTGGAGGCCATTCAATTCTACCTCGTCTACCAATCCATCGTCAGGGAAAAACCTCTTCTAAATAACACATTTATACCAAATTTTGTAAAATTATGACAAGCAATTTACAATTTACGAATTACGAATTCCGAATTACGAATTACGAATTTACTAGATAGATACCGATCAGTTAGACCGAAAAGAGTTATGAATGGCAACTAAACTAGATATAATACAAAGTTTTGTTGAAGATTCACGTACATCCTTATGCAGGGTTGCACAAGTACATGATGTAGGTCCTTCTTCAGTCTTACGTGTATTACAAAAAAATATTTTTAAACGATACAAAATTAACTTATTGCAAGAATTAAGTGAAGATGACTTCGATCGTAGATTAGAGTTTACTGAGGTAATGATGGATAAAATGGAAAAGGATACTAATTTCGTTAACAGAATATGTTTTTACCTATGAAGCAACCTTTACACTGTGTGGAAGTATAAATCGACACAATTTAAGGCACTAAAGTGACGTAAATCCACACTGGCTGCGTAAAAACCAAACTCAAAGACCACAAAAATGAAATGTATGGTGAGTTATAGTAGGTACTCAGTTAATTGGGCCATTTTTTTCGAAGGAAATTTAACTTGAGATAGTTACAAAATGTTACTTAGAAATAAAATTGTACCTAGACTGATAAACTTGTTTGGTACCAATGTTAATAAGATATGGGCAAGATGGAGCTCCAGCTGATTTTGGGGTAAATACTCGGGGTTATTTAGAAGAGATATTTACAGAACGATAGATCGAGAGACGAGGTAGAATTGAATAATTTCCACGTTCACCTGATTTCAATCCTAAAGATTATTTTTATTAGATACTTGAAAAATTCAGTTTACAAAACTAAACCAGTAAGTGTTGCAGAACTAAGGAAACGAAAAATCGATGAATCTCGAATAAATTCTAGACAATTATGGAAAAATGTGGTAGACGCATTCTACCATCGATTAGGGTACTGTCAACTCAATTGTTACGTTTTAACGTAAAAAATTCAACGTTTCGTTTTAACGAAACAAAATTCGTAAACCTGTTTAAATATTTAAAAGACATTCAAGTGCTTAGTAAACTCTAAATTTTAATAAGTATGTGTAACGGTTAAATTTGTAAAATTGTATATACCTTATATTGTATTATACTGGCATCGTGTCAATGACCTCGTAGTCGAGACACGTTAATTGAAATAAAAAAAAACTTTGACATGCCACAAGAAAACAGTTTCAGAACCTTTTATTATTATTACGTATCGCGCAAAAATACATAAATAAATAATATTACTCAAGACGGATCTGGCATCAGTACGTGTTATGTCCGATTGGTAACCAACTGTTCACACCAACACATATGGACGTATAAGCGATTAGCTACTTTTTATTTTAGATTTTAAATTTGCATACTTCTCTGAGATTCACGATATTTTGTGGGTATGAGTAATGTCGTGAGCATTTTATAATTCACTTGGCACTGCGAATACCATACACTTTTCTATGGTTTATCAAAATATATACATTTAAGTGACAAATTTAGCGTTTTACAACTTATCTGCGTGTTGAATATTTCAAATGAATTGATCAGATAGCTAAGCGTAGCTAGTCGGCTGACTCGCATTTGTTTCATTGTCGAATGGTTAAGCGGACTACGGTTTGGGACCTAACCCAGGAGAGGAAAATAAAAAGGCTAATGTAGTTTATAATTCTAAATTGATCCGCTACTTACACTAAAATACGCTGGTATCTGATCGATATATGGACAGTACGGCAAACCTTTCGGAACATTTTAAAAACATATTTTTTATTTTAACCATTAGGAAAAAGTGATTGATATTGGTATTTCGCAGATGTAACAATATCAGGTGACAATACTACACATAACTCACTCTTTGAGTCTGTTAAATAGATGTACATAATATAAAATTGGCTTTTTATGGATAAATACTTAATACACAGGCATAAGAAAAAGAACGTTAACAAATTAAAATCACATGAGTCTGCTCTTCATAAGTTTCATTATAACCAACCCTGTTTTCCAATCGTTTTTTAATTTAAACAATATCCTCATATTTCTTTTACTTCTAATTGATTGAGTTTCGATAACAACGAGATAATTCTTTGACAGCATCAAATTAAAGTAACATTCATAACAATAATTACCTTAACTGAAACAATCCTCTTCACACGATCAATATGAAAATATGTCTGTTACATATAGAAACAAGCATCGAGAGTTATGATTGCTTTAGTAATTACGCATTTAAAGCGGCAGTTAATGAAGTGTTGAAATTTATTAGCCGACTTCATTGTTTGGTTCTCCCTTCAAAATGTGATGGATGACTTCTTTACATCCGAGAAAGTTCGACAAGATTATACGCGGGTCCCGCTTAGGCAAATTTCTGTCAAAGGTTTGAAATATTACAAGAGTTTAGACTGAATACATTAACAAACACACTCATCGATTTCGACTGAAAAATTTACGGAAACTTTTTCTTTATTGTTTATATTGATATAAACAGTATTTGATATTAAAAGAAAAATATTATTTAGCGTATGAGCTTTTTAACACCTTCATAAACTAAAACTATTATTTACATTATATAAAACAAGTTTTAGTCAAATACTATAAACATATATATATATATATATATATATATATATATATATATATATATATATATATATATATATATATATATATATATATATATATCAAATTTAGCTCTATATTCGACTTCGCGTTCAACGAAGCATTACCTAATTACCTTAATCGCACCTAGTTTTTGTGGTTTTGTTTAAAAACATTTAAAGCTAAAAGTGTAGTAAAGTGTAAATTATTAACAAATAATTATTTATTGTTGATACTTTTGGAAACTGTAAGTAATTTAATTTATTTAATTACATCGAGGTATTATCAATGATTTCATTGTTCACAGTTCATAGATTCAAAGTTATATTCAACAGTTTTAAATGAACCTACCAACATATTTCCTTCCAAAAAACAAGCAATTGTAGTAAATACAGTTCCAAATTCAAAAATCGAGGATTACCTGAATGCTGTAGCTAACTTAGTTGACCCCAAAAATATACTTGCAATGTCCAGAATTGTTAATGATCGTATATGCATCTACTACACTTCGGAAACTATTGTTCAAAAATTTTTGAAAACAGACAATGGGATAATAACAGTAAACCAATATCGTATTTAAGCTAGAAAACTAATTGCCCTAAACGAAAAACTAATTATTTCTAATGTATCTTCTTCTGTACCAAATAACGTAATAGAAAATGAACTCAAAAAGATAGAAATCCATCAAATAACACCAGTAGATTTTTTACGGATCGGAAAATCAAATCCTAGTTTTAGGAATATCATTAGTTTTCGACGGGGTTCAAATGGGGTAGTGATGCGTAAAATATGACGCTGCATCCTGTTAGCGTCACTAGCCTCTCCTACTCAATTCCAACTCTCACCTCCACGCGGTGAACCCTGGTAACCTAAAAGTCAGGGCAAACGAGAGTGGGAGAAATGGTCCTTCAAAGATTAGGGGGTTGGGCAAAAGGTTAACGACCTCTTCCCTTAAAAAAACTCATTGTTATGAAAGCACAAAGTGGAAAAGCCAAACTGTTAAATTCACGACAACCTAGCAAACGACAATGGAATAACGATTTACGGATATGCACATGGAATGTACGAACTCTTTATGCCCCAGGTGCTCTTAGACTGCTAACACAAGAACTTGATAAAATGAAAGCCGATGTAGTAGCGATTCAAGAGATGAGATGGACTGGCTCAGGAATCATCTCGAGAAAAGAGACTACAATATATACTATAGCGGACATAGCAGCCGACACGGGTTTGGCAGTGGTTTTCTAGTCAGTAAAAAAGCAAAGCAATTAGTCCTTAACTTTAAACCCATAAACAACAGAATATGTTATCTACGTCTTAAAGGAAAATTCTTTAATTATAGCTTACTTAGTGTACATGCACCTACGGAAGGAAAGGAGGATAATGAAAAAGATGAATTCTATGACACCTTAGAAAAATATGATCGATGTCCACGTCACGACGTGAAAATCATTGCTGGGGACCTTAATGCAAAAATTGGCAAAGAGCAATTTTTCCAGCCAACTATAGGACGTGAGAGCTTACATGAAGAGTCAAATGATAACGGATTGAGACTAATAAACTTTGCAAATACTAAAAACATGATAGCAGGAGGAACAAGATTTCCTCATAAAATGATACACAAAGAAACATGGAAATCCCCTGATAACGAAACCATTAACCAGATAGATCACATCCTGGTAGATGCAAGGCACTCCTCACAGTGACCACTTTCTTGTAATGGCAAAAATCAGAGGAAGAATATCAAACCTAAAGAAAGATAAACACACGAAACAAGACAGAATTAATGTTGATAATCTGCGCATTGAAACCGTTGCGAGAGAGTATAGGAGACAAATGGACGAGGAAATGGAGAGCTTGGAGGTGGGGGAAAATATAGAGGAGCTGTGGACAAAATGTAAAAACATAATAACTGAGAAAGCAACAAAAATATTGGGGAAAACCAAACCAGTTAAAGAAAACGAATGGTTTGACAAGGAGTGCCACGAAGCAACAGATAACAAAAACAGGGCATACCTAAACACAAATCAAGCTGGATGCACAAGAAGAGCAAAGGAAGAATACTGGACACTAAGAAGAGAAGAAAAACGATTACATAGAAGAAAAAAAAAGACAATTTGATCAAAAGCAGTTGGAAAGCACAGAATGGCTAAGAAATCAAAATGAAACTCGAAAGTTCTACAGAAATCTAACCAAAATGCGCAAAGAGTTTAAGCCAAGAATAAGGAGCTGTAAGGATGTAGAAGGAAACATCCTAAATGATACAGCTTCAATCCTAAACAGATAGGTTGAATTTTTCGATGCAAAATTTAATGGCCCTCATATCGAAGAAGCAGATAACACCCTAGCAAATCGAAATGATTGGAATCCTTTCAACCCAAACGAAAGACCACCTACCATCGAAAACGTTGCCCAAGCCATTAAAAAGCCTAAAAATAATAAATCACCAGGAGTTGATCAAATTTGCAGTGAGCTCTACAAGCATGGTGGCGATGCCCTACTACAGACACTGCTTAAGCTTTTACTTCTTGTTTGGCATAATGAGACCATGCCTTGTGAATGGTCTCAAGGCGTGATATGCCCGTTACATAAAAAATGTGACCAGCTCCAGTGTGACAACTATAGAGGTATAACCCTGTTAACAACTGCTTACAAAATACTAGCAAATATTCTCTACGAAAGGTTGCAAGTTTACACAGTGGGCATAATTGGTAAATATCAAGTTGGATTCACTCCAGAAAAATCAACAATTGACCAGATTCATTCAATAAGACAGATTCTCGAGAAAAAATTAGAATTCAATATTGAAACCCATCACCTATTCGTCGACTTCAAGGCCGCATACGACAGTGTCAAGAGAACAGTACTATACCAATCAATGCATGAGTTTGGTATACCAGAGAAACTTATCCGACTAACGAGAATGACAATGTCTAACTTAGAAGCCACTGTTAGAATACAGGGAGAGAGTTCTAGATCCTTTGAGATAAAGGATGGACTCAGACAAAGAGATGCTCTGGCTTGAATCCTATTTAATATTGCCTTAGAAAAGGCAGTCCGAGATACACGAATTAGGGATGGCGGTACTATTTACAATAGATCGATACAAGTCTTAGCATATGCTGATGACATTGACATAATAGGGCGTAGCAAGCGAGATGTTGAGCAATATCTCCTAGAATTGGAAACAGCGGCGAAACAGGTCGGTCTAGTCATCAACGAAGGCAAAACCAAGTACATGTTGGTTACAAAGGATCCGATAGCAAATGAGGAACGAGAAACAGTCTTTGGAAGTCATACCTTTGGACGTGTTGACAACTTCACATACCTTGGGTCGCTATTGACTGCTACCAATAAAACAAGCGAAAAGATTACAAGACGAATAAATCTTACAAATAGGGCATACTATGGACTCCAAAAGCATTTCCACTTAAGAAACATTTAAAGAAAAACTAAAATTATTATATACAAAACATTGCTGAGACCGGTCCTCACATATCGAGCAGAAAAATTGACTCTAACGCAGAAAGATGAAAGACTTTTGGGAATATTTGAGCGTAAAATACTCCGCAAAATATTTGGAGCTGTAAACGACCAAGGGCAGTGGCGCAGAGGATATAATTTTGAATTGTATCAGCTCTTTGATGAGCCAGATGTCATAACGTTCATTAAAACACAGCGACTTAGATGGGCTGGACACATAATACGAATGCCAGAAAATACCATTGCTAAAAAGCTAACCACAGGAACACCTGTAGGAAAAAGAAGCAAAGGCCGACCGCGAATTAGGTGGTTAGATGGAGTAGAAACTGACTTACGAATATTAAAAATCAGAAGATGGCAACATGTTGCCAAAAACCGAACAGAATGGCGACGAATCTTAGAGCAGGCCAAGATCCACAGAGGATTGTCGAGCCTAAAATGATGATTAGTTTTCGACGTTTTACTTTATTTGTAAATAAACTGATCATTTAGCATCTCGATGCCCAAATCATAATAATCAATCCACTGATGACAATACAACACACATTTCTCAATCACAATGTGACCACACTGTTAGTTAACAACAAAATACAACTCAATCTACTGTACATTCTCCCGTACTTACCAAACAAATCAGTAATCCACAACCTACTGAAACCATCACTTCACCCACACCAAAAAACTCTACTTCTTTCGATAACTCCCAAACAATGGAGACGGTATCGGGTAAAATAAATGAAACAATAATAAAAACTAACTCCGCCTTCGGTAAGTACTGGGTGAATTGAGTAGCTCAGTAAATGCCGATGCCGGCCCCAAGCCCGGATAAAGGAGGAGGGTTGAGGCGATGGGCTAGCAACTCGTCCCTTGTCAAAAGAAATTAATGCTAAAAATTTCGACCAAAAGCCTCGGAATACAAAGGATGGATCAACACAAAGACGACTAATGCAACGAAAAAGGAAAATGATATTGGCTACATGGAATGTACAAGGACTGAGAACCAAACAAGCAGAAGTATTCAAAGAATTAGCGGAAAGAAAAATAGATATATGTGTTCTCACAGAAACCAAGAAAAAGGGAAAAGGAAATAAAGAGATAGGAGAATATATACATATATACAGCGGAGTGAGTAAAGATAACAGAGCTAAGAGGGGAGTCTCTATTGCCATTCGAAAAAATCTTAAAAACAACATTAAATCGTGGACTGAAGTAAATGAACAACTACTAATACTGGAAATGAAAAAGAATGGGCACAATATCGTAATTGTCGGAGTATATGCCCCAAACGAAGAATACAAATCCAGAAAGTAAAGACGATTTCTACGACAATATGAATGAAATACTCTCTGAAGTTAAAGAAAACTGTGAAATCTTTATACTAGGAGATTCAAACGGCAGAGTAGGGACAGAAGAAAATAGCAGAGTCGTAGGAAGATATGGAGAACAAATAACCAATGACAACGGAATGCGTCTTAGAGATTTTTGTGAAATAATGTCTCTCAAAATTATGAATGGATTTTTTCAACATAGAGACATCCACAAATTTACATGGATACAACCTACTAGGAATCTGCGCTCGATAATCGACTTTGTAATCCAACGTCAAACTTCCCAGCTGAAAACAACTGACGTAAGGGTATACCGTGGATCAGAATGTGGATCCGACCATCATTTACTTATGGCCAATGTGATAGTTAACTATCGCAAAAACAATAACACTCAGGTACAGAATATAGAAAAGGGACAAAAAGTAACATCTCCTAAATATAACCTAGAAAGCTTAAAAGAAGATTCAACAAAATTTCTTTACAAATTACGACTGGCCACAAAATTACAAAATGTGGATCGAGAAAATATAACAGCGGAAGAATTATACCAACAACTTAAAAAGTACATTCATGAGGCTGCAAGTGAAGCTTTGGGGTATAAAGACAAACATGAAACAAAAAATCAAGAATGGTGGTCGGAGAATATGCAAACGTTAGTAAACAAGAAGAAAACTGCTTATCAGAAATGGATGTCAACGAGAAAGGAGGAAGATCACAAGGTATATACGAAATTAAATCGAGATGTAAAAAGAGAAGTAGTGAAAAGTAAAAATGAGATGTGGGATCGAAGATGTGCAGAGGTGGATACGTATATGGGTGGAACAAGAGTTGGGCAAGCGTGGAAGGTGATAAAGTCTCTCCGGAGAAAAGGAAAGGAAAAATCTAACTTAAAATTAATAGATCTGAAACAGTGGAAACAGCATTATGAGGTCTTATTGACAGAGGATAGACGTAAATTCCAAGATATCGAAATGGAAGAAATATCTGAACATACACAAATAATTGAGATAACAACCGGAGAGTTAAGCGATGCCCTCAAAAGATCGAAAAACGGTAAAGCAGCAGGACCTGGAGACATCCCAATTGAGTTGGTAAAGTATGGACCAAAAATATTACACGAGATGATGGTTAAACTATTTAATAAATGCTTAAAAGGACAAAATATCCCTGATGATTGGAATGTTGGATACATCAGCTCAATATACAAGAAAGGGGATAAACGCAATTGCTCTAATTATAGAGGAATAACTGTTACTAGCTCAGTTGGGAGGTTGTACGGTCGAATAATAAAAAAACGAATTGAATCAGAATATGAAGACATAGAGAAACAATTTCGGGCATGAAGATCGTGCATTGATAATATATTCGTTCTGCAGCAGGTAATCGAAAAACGGAAGGCAAGGAATCTATCTACCCACCTATTGTTTGTAGATTTAGAGAAGGCATATGATACGGTACCTTTGAAAAAACTATTTTATACATTGACGAAAGTAGGTCTCAGTGTATGTGGATGCTATCGCAAATATATACAAAAATGCAAGAAGTGTCGTTAAAGAAGGAAACTTTATATCTGAATCATTTCCAATAACCAAGGGGCTTAAACAAGGATGTTGTCTGTCTCCGACCCTGTTTGAAATATATATTCAATTATCGCTAGAGCAGTGGAGAAAACAAGTATCCGGAATGGGAATAGACATAGGCGGTGGTGAATGTCTAACAGCTTTATTTTTCGCAGATGATCAGGTAGTCGTAGCGAATGACGAGGAAGACATGGACTACATGTTTAGAAAACTAAAGAAAGAATATGAAAAATGGGGCCTCAATATGAATATGGCAAAGACAGAGTATCTTAAAATAGGAGATGGTGAAGAAGATCCAGAGTTAGAAATTAGAAACACAAAAACATGCAATGAATATAAATATCTCGGATCTATAATATCTAAAGAAGGCACTACCAAAAGAGACATCGAAAACAGAACACAGCAGGGAAAAAAAGTGGTAAACATTCTAAACTCTCTACTTTGGTCCAAAGATATTAGACAAGAAACGAAATTGACAATCTATCGAACCTTGGTAGAGCCTATTATGACTTATGGGGCAGAGGTTTGGCAGATAACGCAGAAGGATAGAAAAAGAATAGAAGTAGTAGAAATGGATTTTCTAAGGAGAGCGTGTGGTATATCCAAAAAAGATCACATCAGGAATGAAGATATTAGAAGGAGGACAAATACTGTATATTCCAGTGTAGATAGAATTGAAACGAGACAACTAGTATGGTATGGTCACGTGAAACGAATGAATGAAGATAGATGGCCAAAGAAAGCTTTAAATTACATACCACAACAAATAAGAAGAAGGGGAAGGCCTTCAGTTGCCTGGGAAGAAAATGTACGGCACATAATGAGAGATAGAGCCATCAGAGAAGACGAATGGATGGACAGAAAACGATGGCGGTCGAAATGCGAGAAACGGCAGAGGCTGTAGGAACCTCGCTTATATATATATATATATATATATATATATATATATATAATAAAAACTTAAACAAAAGTACAAATACCCAAAAGAAATGCTTTTGAACCTGATAAAATAAATAAAACTATAAATGAAACTCACACAGAAGCTCAAGCACCTAAAAGAAATGCTTCTGACATAACAAATTCTCCTGAACCGGAGGGTGGAAATCCTTTTAAAGAACCCAATACAAAACACAAAAGAACAAAAACAGATGTCCAAACCCACCATAACTTAGCTGAAGATTAATTCTACAGTTGATTTTTTCCAAAATAAGTCAAACAGTAGCTATTTAAATCAAGAAGAGATAATAGATTTACTTGAAAACACCCATGAAGCTGCAGATCCACTTAGTATTGCTAAAACATACACGGAAGATATGGAAGATTAATAGATCTCCTCAAAAAACTTCATTGAAAGCTATCACAAAGATACTTGAAAACACGATGTACAAGACTAAGGACGAAACTTTGTAAACTACAGAATAACTATTCCTCTATAGATTGCAGCGATACACCTATTAATTAAAAATTTAACTCCATAATTCAGTGGAATCTAAACGAGTTTTACACTCGTCTAGAAGAATTTAAATTACTAATGTCCAAATTCATACTGTCCATAATATGTCTATAAGAGATACACTTTAAACAGCAGACATTTTACAAACTAAAAAACTGCACACCATATATTAAAAATAGACTTAATGCAAACCAGGCTAGTGGAGGAACAGCTATTTATGTACATAACCAATATGATTAAGAAATAATTGATTTAAATACACAATTAGAGGCTACAGCAATAACTTTGAAAGGACCTCAAAAAATAAACATCTGCAATATATACATTCCTCTTGGTTCTGATCCTTCAGCTCGCGAATTATTAGACCTTTTTAATCAAATTCCTCAACCACGAATTATCTTAGGTGACTTCAATGCACATCATGTTCTATGAGGATCAAATAATTCTGATAGTTTAGGGCGTAAAATCGAACAAATTATAACTAACCTTAATCTCAACTTACTTAATGACGGTAGTTTTACAAGATTTAATGTCTATACAGATGGCGGTTCAGCAATTGATTTAATTTTATGTGACCCAGTTTTACAATCTGGACTGTCTTGGCAAGTTACATCTCATCTACATGGAAGTGACCACTTCCCAATATTAATAACGAATAACAATATAGCTCCCTCCTCAGACCCGTCTAATAAATGGCATCTAAAGAATGCCGACTGGTCTTTATATTCTTCTTTAATATCTCGATCCATATCAGAGCTAACTCCTCCTAGTGATGACCGAGCAAATATTAATTCTATTGTTTCCAGTTTTATTCAGCTTATAACAACAGCTGCAGAATTGTCCGTAGGTTTTATAAATTTCCCAAAAAAACATCCTCCAGTCCCTTGGTGGAATCAGGAATGTAATGTGGCAATCAGAGAGTCAAAAAGAACTTTTTACAAATTTAAAAAATTCCCACACTCCAAAACCAACTCAAATTTAAACAAAAGAGAGCCTACTGTATCCACATATATCGAATCCACATATACCGACATTTAAAAACAGGTTTGCTGACAGATTCATATCGACATTTAACACCTCACAAAAATTAAGTCCCCCGTTTTATATCCGAATCCAAAAATTACAAAATAGTTTAAATATACATTTTCCTCAGACATACAATGTAACTAACCTTAATCATCAACCTCCTTGGAGAATACAGCGACCTATTTACGATACAAGTCTTACTATCAATAACAAATATAACACACCACGTACTATATTTAAAAAGAAAGCAGTAGAGAAATTAACCTGCTCTCATAATTTCCTCATTTTTACAGACGCGTCTAAATCTGACAATGGGGTAGGGGCTTCTTTCACAACTTTACACCAAGACTACTCCTTGTCACTTTCCCTGCGATCAACCATATATTCCGCAGAACTTCTTGCTATTTTGCAAGCAATAACATTTGTAACTAATAAAAACATAAAAAACTCTTTGATAATAACTGACTCTTTAAGTGCTCTCAGCTCTATGAAACAGTTATACACAAACCATCCCATTATATTGCTTATAAAGTCAGAACTAATGAGATGTCAACAAAACGACCGATTTGTTAAATTCCTTTGGGTTCCGTCACACTGTGGTATAACTGGAAACGAAAAAGCTGATCAGTTGGCCAGGGAAGCAGCAGAAAATCCACAATCAACAATATTTACTAAATGCGTTCATGGCGACCTGAAGCAATATTTTAGAAACAAAATCAGCGAGGAATGGCAACTACACTGGAATAATTCAGAGACATCCATGAAAAACATTAACCAAGAGGTAGCTGTATACAAACTCTCATTCAAGCGACGAGACCAAGTATGCATATCTAGATTACGTATAGGCCATACGAAGTTAACACACGGTTACCTTCTAAGTAAAGAACAAATTCCCATGTGCTACAGTTGTGATTGTGTAATTTCAGTGGATCATATGCTAGTGGACTGCCCTTTGTATACCCTAGAACGACTTCAAGCTGAATTACCCACTTCATCCAAAGAGTGCTTAAACGACTTCATTAATGACAAAACTATAAACTTTTCACAAAACGCAGGACTACTTCACAAAATATAGGGTAACATATTAACATTTATGTAATTTATTGTACCATGCTAATAACCCCTAGCGTTTGAAGCAATTTTGTAAATAAAAAAAATAGCTCTATAATTTATCAACTGTGCTATCGTCAGCAAAATTGTTGAAAACTGTCCTGGTATCATTGTTACGGATGTTCCTAATACCAACTGAAATCTTACAAAACTTTAGACTGAATACATTAACCCATTAGCGCCTGAATTAATTTTTTGTTAAATATTTGTATAAAATCTCTTTGTTTAATGTAATAATGTATGTTAATATAACCTTTGTAAAAATTTCTTTATTTTTTGAAAAGTGGTCTTTACAGGACCCCGTGTTTATATGATCACACTAGGCGTATACGAGGTACAAAAATACTCTTTCTGATAAAAATTCATTTTTGATTACATTTTATGAATAGTTCCGAAACAATCGATACAGAGTCCTACATTTCATTTTCCACATTGTGTTCGTACAGTTTTTTTGCGTTCAGTCCATAGCACCGTCTTCTGTTACAAGGCTCCACCAAATGATTTCTTCCATCAAGTCTTATGTCTCTGCAAACTTTGCTATCTAGTTCAGATTTGAAACCACGCGGACGACTAGCACCTCTGGAAGCAACACCATATTTCTGCAAAAGAACCTGAACAATGCTTCTTCTAAAATTCAGTTGAGGCATATCACAACCAGATTTTCGTTTTAAGACCCAGGCGTTATGAATGGATGCATCCAAAAACCATGTAAATATTGGATACCACCACTTTTTACCACGACTAGATATTCGATAACATGAAATATTTTGGTCCATTTTATCTATACCGCACAAATGCTTGTTGGAGTAAGTAAGTAGTGATGGACGCATAACTGATTTTTTTTCTGTTCTCGAGAAAAACGCTGGAGATATGTAATTGTTTGAACACCATAAGCAGTAGATGCAGCGGCCACAACTAAATTATTCATCAATTTTATGACAATTATTCCATTTTTCGATCCAATTGAAAACCATACTTTCCGCGGTTTTCCTTTTTTAATATTTTATTGCTTTTTATGTTACAAGTTTTTGGTATCCTATTTTCACTGATAGTTTCCGTTCCGTGGTATCCTCTGTCCCTTAGCTCTTTTAACAATGCCATATCAGTAAATAAATTATCGAAATAAATATGCATAGGTAAACTTTTAAATTGATTTGGAAAGGTATCAAGCATTTGTACCAAGGGTGCATGACATTTTAAAAATTTATTTTCGTAATCATTCTTGCTATGAGGATTTTTATCTTACTAAAAGTAAAAAATTGATAAGACAGCCATGAGAAGTATTTAGACTATATACTTTATATCCAACTCTAATAGGTTTATTTCGAATGCACTGCTTGCAACTATGCTTACCACAATATTCAATAATCATTTACACATCAAAACTAATATGTTCTTCGGGCTTATACAGTTCTGCAAATTTCTTTTGTAATATATTTGCCAGTGGTTTTAGTTTTCACATTTTATTCACCGTTGATGGAAAATTATTATCTGCAAGGTGTAAATGTCGTGAAATTGCAATAAAACGATCCCTTCTAATAGAATTGTAAACAAATTAATTGCTCAGATCCCCTTGATAGTTCCAATCTCTTTGAAGGTAGTATATTGTAACCAGACAAAATTATTATGGCTAAGAAATCTTAAATCTCTTCAGGGATCACATTGAAATCTGAACAATTTTTTAAAGCAGCACACTTATTACTTTTTTCACAAAAAAGTCGCAAAACGTTGTCATCTATAATCAAGCGAAATTATTTCATATGGACTTAAATATTTATATTTTATATACGAAGGAGAAGAAAAATCAAACAAGCGTGGTACTATATTACCTGCTATCCATTCAGTCTCTAGATAAGCTTTCATCTACTTCATGAAACGAGTTTATTTGTTGTTCATCCCCCTCATATTCTAACTGATCATGACTTTCGTTATATAAATTTATCACATGTGCACCTGCACGTAATTGTCTACCGGTTAAGTTATCAACTATCATCAACCAGAGTCCTCGTCAAAAAAACGGCACTTTTTATAAACATGAATTCTGTTTTAGACACTTTAATAGCATATTAAATATTACAAAAAGAACAAATAATGTAATCTCGTAAATTATTGTTACTATGAGACATACAAATTTTAACACTTCAGCAGAAGAGACATACAAGGATTTGCAATCTTAATAAAGAATTTTTTGTAGACTGTAGTGATTTATTTAAAAAAAAATACTTATAATTTTCATACAAAAAAACTCAGATTTTTACACATAATACAATCACAACATAAACTTAAAAAAAAAATTAACAGGACTAAATTCAATATTCAAAAAACCAGTATTTTAAATAATCATAGAATCCGTGGAAGTCTTTGGGAATTAGACTCTTTAGTTCTTGCAAATGCTGGTACTTATGGAGTTTAATCTTCTGTGTGCATTGGTACAGCTGTTTTGGCTCTTCAAACGTATCAGTTTTTCGTACTCGTTTTCTCAACAGAACCAAGTTTTCATCAAAACTTAATTTATAAAAGACTTCTTTCTCTGGAGTGTACTTTAATGATAACAGGTCTGTAACAATGGATTCTCCTGGTTTCGTACCTGGTATTATAGAGGTATATATGACGGACTTTGAGAAATCCTTAAAAAAAGAATGGTTCAGGTAAACTAATAAGGTTTTGTGTTACTTCTGGCGCTTTTCATTATTTTGATATAATCAGCTGGAACATAGATTTCTCGATTTCTGTTTTTTTTTTCTATTTGAGCATGGATTTTTTTCCATTTGTGTATGCCCATGTTCCAAATATTTTTGTACAATAGTTATATTTTTCTTTGCACACAGGAGTAAAAAACTGTTTGTCAAATTTGAATTGCGGATTTGGTAGCAACAACCGTCATTCCAAATTATTATAGGATAGGCTTATCCGTGTATTTTAGCTCTCTTAATGGAAAGAGAAAACGATAAAAATGTTTTTATGAACACTTTTTCCCTACTTAAAAGTATCACTGCCATATTGTTAAATTTAATAAAATAATAAAGTACTAGAATAACACTCCAGTATTGGCGCCCTTTCTGGAAGTGAAAACCTTGCATGTCTTACTAAATATAATTGCAATTCCTGGTAAGTCAAAAAAATATTTAAATATCTTCTATAACTTAATAAAATATGATAGCTACGTATTATATGCTTATAAAATCAAGAATTTACGACACTGCAGATTATTATCAGTCGGAAATATGAACCTAATGTTTACTAAAAAACCGATATTACATTATTAAAACAGATTACTCACTATATAATTTAAAAAGCGATGTTAAAACGTATGTGTTACGCCTCGTAAGTCTCTCGTAAGTCTAAATCACATTTTAAAGGCAAATATTTTTTAAATAGTCATTATTACATTGTAAAATACAGATTCTACTTACTATAGCCCATTTCCATCATATTGATAGCACATTATGTATGCAAATCCCTAAACTGTTGACACGGGTGACTCAATGAAAAATAGATATTTGTCAACAAGTTTACAGAAGATATAGGAAAACAATTTTAAATTGAGTATGACCACTAGGTATAAAGGTTTCTTCTTCTTCTGTGGGTGCCGTGTCCGTATTCAGACGTTGGCCGTCATCATGGTTACAATTTCCTGAAACCTTTCTCTGTCGGCTGCTGCGCGAAATAATTCTTCTACTGTGAAACCACACCATTGTCTAATATTACGCAGCCATGAAAGTTTCTTTCGACCAATCCATCTCTTTCCTTCCACTTTTCCTTGTATTATAAGGCGAAGTAAATGGTATTTGGGTCCTCTAATTATATGGCCGAAGTATTCTGTTTTTCTCCTCTTTATGATGTTTATGAGCAGACGTTCTGAGTTGATCATTTGAAGAACATCTTCATTGGAAGTGTGCGAAACCCACGATATCTTTAGGATTCGTCTATAGCACCACATTTCGAATACTTCTAACTTGTTTAGCATTGTGGTTTTTAACGTCCATGTCTCACAACCATACAATAGGATCGACCACACATAACATTTCAGGACCTTCTTACGAATGTTCATTGACAGGTTTCTGTTGCATAAAACTGGTTTCCAGGTCATAAAAGCCTTACGTGATATTTCGATCCTGGATATTATCTCTTCATCAGAGTCACAATTTACATTTAACCAGCTGCCAAGGTATTTGAAATGATTTACTCTTTCTATCTCTTCTCCATTAAGAGAAAGCAGACCTTGATCTATATGGATCTTTCCAACTGCCATCCACTTTGTCTTTGAAATGTTGATTTTTAGGCCTCTCCGATAACTTGCTTCACTGACTAGATTTAGTAATGTTTGGAGATCTTGTAAACTTTCTGCAAGAATGGCTGTATCGTCAGCGTATCTAATATTGTTGATTTCTTCTCCACCTAGTCTTACTCCCTCTTGGCTGTCATCCAAAGCCTCCCTAAAGATTTCTTCAGAGTACAGATTAAAAAGAGTGGGTGACAAAACACAACTCTGCCGTACTCCACGTTTGATGGGTATTTTTTCAGTGGGACTGTCTCCAATTTGGATAGAGGCTACTTGATTGTAATATAAGTATTTCAGCAGTCTTATATCATAGTGGTCAAGTCCTGCTGCCCGTAGGCAGTCGAAAAGTGTATTGTGTTGGACTCTGTCGAACGCCTTCTCGAAGTCGATGAAACAAACATAAACATTCTTTCGGAATTCACAACTTTTTTGTAATAGAACGCGCATACAGAATAGTGCCTCTCTAGTTCCTAGACCGTTTCTAAATCCAAATTGCTTATCACCCATCTTACTTTCGCATAGAAGGAATACTCGGTTTTGTATAATTCGTAAGAGTATCTTCAGTGTGTGACTCATCAAACTGATTAGTCTAAAATCGCTGCATTTGGTGGGCCTGCTTTTCTTTGGTAATGTTATAAACAGTGACTCTAACCAATCATCTGGTATTTTTCCTTCGTTGTAAATTTTGTTGAAGAAAGTGGTTAAGCAGGCAATGCTTTCCTCATCCAAAAGTTTAAGTAGTTCGGCAGGGATTTGATCTGGTCCAGGTGCTTTATTATTTTTGGCTTGCTGTATTGCCTTTTCGACTTCCGAATTCAGTATATTGGGACCTCTGTCCAACTGGTTGTCATAGGCAGTATTTGGAGCATTTTCCCTAGAAGCATCATCAAAAAGGTCAGTGATGTATCTCTCCCATTCTTTGCACTGTTGTTCGTGATCACAAATTTTTCCGTCCGCGCTTTTAAGTATGTGAGCATTTTTCTGTTTTCTAATTCCGGCAGTATATTGGAGGTCTTCTATTTCTTTACATAAATTCTCAAGCCAGGATTCTTTGGCTTGCTTAATTTTTCTTTTTATGCGTTTATTAATTTCACGATATTCGATAATATTTCTATTTTTGTGTTGCCGTCGAACTTCCATCAGATCTAGAATTTCTTGTGTCATCCACTCATTTTTTGCCAACATGGTAGGTGTTTTCAAAGACTCTTGTACGTTCTCTAAAATCGAGTTTTGAATGGCATACCAGCATTCGTTAATGGTTCTGTTTTCGTTTGGTATATTTGATATTCTGTGTATTTTACTATTTATTTGCTGTGTTATGTGTTCGCGCGTTTGAGGGTTTTTCAGGGGATCAAGATATATCTTACAAGGCTTAGTTGGCTTTGTTAATTTCTTCAATTTAATTTGTATTTTGGAGCAGAGTAAATTGTGATTTGAGTTTATGTCAGCGCCGGGGTAAGTTTTTACATCTTTAATATTGTTTCGAAATCGGTGGTTTATTAGGATGTAGTCTATTTGATTCCGTACTATTCTGCCTTGATGTCCATCTTGAGGGGATTTCCACGTGTAAAGACGCCTTTCTGGAAGTTGAAACCAGGTATTTGTAATGGCGAAGTCATTTTCTTGGCAGAATTCTATTAGCCATTCACCTCTTTGATTTCTGTCTCCCAAGCCAAACTTTCCGGTGATGCCCTGCGTCATCTTCTGTCCAACTTTAGCGTTAAAGTCACCCATAATTATTATTGCTTCGCGTTTCTTTGTTATTTTTAGCACTTTTTCTATTTGATGGTAGAATTCTTCAATATTCTGCTCATCTGCGTCAGCAGTGGGAGCATAAACTTGGATGATATTTATATTTACAGGTTTAGCATTCAGCTGTATTAAAATTACTCTGTCTGATATTGGGATGAAGTTAGTGACATACTTATTAATATGCTGTTTGATAATTATTGCTACTCCATTTCGATGCATATGGTCTTGATTTCCAGAAAAATAAACGGCGGAACCGTTTGCACTGAAATTCCCTTTGTTTGGCCATCTTGTTTCACGCGCCCCCATGATAGTAATGTTTAATCTGTCCATTTCAGAGAGTAGATTTCTCAACTTACCGGCTTCATATAAGGTTGTTACATTCCATGTAGCCACTTTGTATGGATTCTTTATTTTCATCGTATGTCTAGTGATGTTTTCCTCACAGGGATTTCGCTGGCTAGCGACCTGGGAAGCTCTGTGGTTTGATTGTGTATTCCTTCCCCTGCCGGATCTTGAGTTCCGCAGCCCATGATCAGTAGTATTCGTTACACTCATTGATTCCATGATAACTTTACTAGGGATCATAATGGGGTGGTTTCCCGTTGCCTTCCCCATCGCAGTATCACAGCCGCTTAACTCATAATGTGAGTGACGCCTGTGAGTATCTGGAATAAACCTACAGGATTTTTACTTCCCACAGCCTTAATCCAGTAATGACATTACTGCTGCCTAATGTCATATCCTCAGTTGATCCGCGGGTACTTATTTGGCAATGCCTTATTCGTACCTGTCCTGCATATCTGCAGGAACTTTCCCTATCAGCCATATGGGACGTGTCGTGTCGAGGTTGAGGATATCCCCCGCCCAGTCTGTCTTCCGTGAAGTACAGAAGAGCCCCTACTCAGTTCAGAGCTCCTCCTCCACGAAAGCTAGACCGGCCACTATAAAGGTTTGAGGGTTACTAATCCCTAAATAAAGTTGCCAGTGTCGAAGTGATGGAGATTAACAGGTACTAATGAATTTGCAAGAAATGTAAGATGTTTATTTTATTGGTTATATATAAAATAATTTGTGGCCGTAACAGGGGCCGATTTGTAAAAAAATGAAGCAGAATAGAATACAATAGTTTTGAGGGTTACTAATCCCTAAATAAAGTTGCCAGTGTCGGAGTGATGGAGATTAACAGGTACTAAAGTCAGAAACCAGAAATCTAGGCAGTAAATTCTTGGAAGTAATAGTGACGGTTCATCGCTATTTTAGGTCTTCCAAAGGCGTACCAAAAATGTCTTAAGAAGTTACGACAAAGCTACTTGTATTAAATAAATATGTACCTATTTATAATTATGGTAATTTTAATATGATTATTATTGACATTTGGGTTATTATATATATTAATATAATATACATGGTGTTTGGCAACGAATGGCCATAACTTAATCTTAGATTCCTTAGATTAAAATAGGCCGATTTAAACTAACTTACTGTAGTACGAATGTTGATAATAACCAAAATAAAGGATTTCAAATGTAAACTTTTATTTTTGAATATTTCGTCGCAGGCATGGTATAACAACACGAAATTTGGTAAGCTGCATTTTTTTGGGATGAGAAATCTAAATACGCCACTAAAAATGATGAAGGACGCCACATACGTCTTTCAGTGCTCGTTTAATACGTTCAATTTTTTATCTCCTACTCGACGTACTTTTAGAATCAAAACTTTTATTCTCTTAATATTTTTACTTAGAAAAGATATACTATATCGCCGTACATCTCAATATTTTCTATTATTGTTTTATAAATATGAGTTATAGGTAATGGATTTTAACAAGAGCTATGACCTTGTAAATAATAGGTAAACGTGTGAACTGCATCGGCATCACTCATAGCTCTTGTCAAAATCCATTACCTCTAATTACAATAAATAATAATTTTAAGTTAGAAGGTAATAGTTATACCTCCCTAAAACCTAAAAGTGTATACAGAATTGTAAACAATTTTAAACAAAGTGAAGGCAAATTGGATGATGGACCTGTTGAAACCATTGAAACCAGAGGTAGAAACCGCATCCAACTTAAAGGTCATACCAAATATGCTATTCGGAGGAAATTCCATGCTTTCTTTTTTCGGAACGAAATCCCAACCTTAAAGAAAGTTTAAGTTGAAATAAATTCTGATAATTCAATACCCAAAATATTACGACGTGTTTTATTGCGAACATTAGAAAAATGAACATTATATATATGAAAAGAAGCAGGAATAATGTTCTTTTAGAAAAAGATGAAATTGTTTTGTGGCGGAGAAATGACTTAAATTACAAAAAATCCGAGAGTATCGTCGTGAAGGACGAAAAGTATACTATTTAGATGAAACTTGGCTAAATCAAGGTCATAATGTCTCAAAGGTGTGGCAAGATTTGGAAATTAAAAGTCGTCGACAAGCCTTCATTGAAGAGCTTTCATTAGGTTTAAAAATACCAGTGGGTAAAGGACGGAGGCTCATAATAACACATATAGGTAGCAATTCGGGTTTTTTTGAAGAACGGCTTTTTACTATTCGAATCCAAGAAAATCAACGATTACCATGAGGAAATGGACGCTCAAAGATTCGAAGGATGGTTTTCAAATATTCTACCAAACCTTGAAGCAAATTCTGTCGTTGTTATGGACAATGCGTCATACCACAGTCGACGGTTGGAGCCATCACCAACGACTACCTGGAGAAAAGGTGGAATAATCAACTGGCTCTCACAAAAAAATATACCATTCGATGACAACATGTTGAAAGTACAATTATTAAACCTCGCATACCCGTTTTCAAGAAATATTCAGTCAATGAAATGGCTCGTGCAAACAACATAATTGTACATCGCCTCCCTCCTTATCATTGTGAGCTGAACCCTATCGAGATTATAATATAGGCTCAAATAAAAAAACAAGTGGCAGGAGAAAACTTGAGTTTTAAAATGGATGAGGTAAAGTGCTTGTTAGCTACTGCCTTACAAAATATCACACCTGAATCTTGGAAAAATTGTATAAGACACACTATAAAAGAAGAAGATAGAATGTGGGACTTGGAATTATCAATGTAAAGTATAGTGATCTCGATAGCTCTTCATCAGCCGACGAGTCGTCTTCATACGATGATTAATATTTTTACTTGTTGACCTGCTGAGGTCGAATCATTTTATCAAGATTACTTTCGTATGTAAGTAAGTTTATTTTGTTAATCTAGTTTTCAAACTAAACGTTTGATCTCTGACGCTTGTATCAAGAAAGAACAGCAGTTCCAGCTTATTCCACGAGAAAAGTCGTCAAGATGTCAAAAACTTTACGGTTTACCCAAAGTACATAAGGCAGAGTTACCATTGCTACCAATAGTCAGCTCTATCGGGTCACCGCTACAATCACTGGCAAAATTTCTGGCCGACCAGCTACAACCATATGCAGAGAAAGCGGATTCTTACGTAAAGAATGCAAGCCACTTCATCGACCGTATCAAGGACGTTGTTCTGGAACCTGAACACTTATTAGTGAGCTTTGATGTAGTCTCATTATTCACCAATGTGCCAGTAGAAGAATCATTAGAAATTATACGCAAAAAATATCCAATACCACAGGATACATTAAACCTGACGAGGCACTGCTTAAACAACACCTATTTCATCTATAAGGACCAGAGCTACAAACAAGTTGAAGGGGCACCGATGGGTTCACCACTGTCACCCGTAATAGCCAACCTTTTTATGGAAGATATGGAATCAAAAGCAATAGAAACAGCAGAGCATAAACCCAAACTGTGGCTTAGGTATGTTGATGACACATTTATTATCTGGACGCATAGATAAGAGAAGCTTAACGAATTCCTACAACACATTAATAATATCCACCCAAAAATACAGTTTACCATGGAACGGGAGAATAACCAACAACTTCCATTCCTAGATGTGTTAGTTATTAAGAAAGAAGACGGAAGCATAGGACACACAGTATACCGAAAACCAACCCATACTGACAGCTACTTACACGCAGACTCACACCACCATCCTGCACAATTAAATTCAATAATAAAAACCCTAATAACAAGATCTGAGAAACTGGCAGATAAGGAACATAAGAACGAAGAAATGCAAGTCAAAATAGCTTTAAGAAAAAATGGCTTCTCCATGTATACGATTGAAAAGGCACAGAAATCCCGAAACAAAATCAAAGATCCAAAAGAAGAAGAAAAACCAGTCGAAAAACTATTCTGCCCTATATAAAGGGTACGACAGACAAAATCAGCAGAGTGCTACGTAAAAACAACATAGAAACTATTTTTAACACCGACAAAAAAATCGCAACCATATTGACATCGGCAAAAACAAAAGTTGCATTGGAAAATCAAGGTGTATACAGAATCCCGTGTGAGGGCTGCGATAAATCGTACATCGGACAGACAAATCGAAGGATACAAGTTAGACGCGAAGAACATCGAAACGCCATCGAAAGAAAACAAAAAACTTCTTCTCTAGCAAAACATGCCATCAACACAGGACACAAAATCGACTTAAATGGAAAAACAATGCTAGCCAATATCGAAAATAAGGCCAAACGTGTAATCAGGGAAGCCATAGAGATCGAAAAACATCCAAAAAATTTAAATACCAGAGACGATGCCCAAAGACTCCCAAATACGTGGAAACCAATTCTGCAGAAAAACGTAGAAATTAAAATAGCGAAGAAGACCCCGCCCACTCTGCGCACAGGACCAATCACAAGAAGGTATTTAAACCTAAATCACATATAGCTCACGCGGAAACTTCAAATCCAATATATATTTATATATATATATATATATATATATATTACATATACATATATATATATATATATATATATATATATATATATATATATATATATATATTACATAAACATATATATATATATATATATATATATATATATATATTACATATACATATATATATATATATATATATATATATATATATATTATATATATATATATTACATATACATATATATATATATATATATATATATATATATATATATATATATATATATATATATGTAAATACTTTTTTCTTTTTGGGTGTGGTAGTCAATAAAAAATAGAGCTTTGCTAAGGAGTACTATTTATTCTGAATTCCGAGCTTTCGGTGGTTATTTGCCACCTTTATCAAGGTCTACAATGAAAATTACTGTGTTATAACATTAGGCTGATGTAATATAAAAGTTATAAAAACTTACCAGAAAGTAAGATTCATAGCATATAAAACACAACGTTAATAACATAATGTGACCTGAATTATTGAAGGCATTAAAAATTTTAAAAACTTTAAAATACTTAAAAATTAAAGAACATGTTACAAAGTTTAAAAAGTAAAAAATAAGACGACATGTTTGACAAAAAACAGTCGTCTTCGCAGGTTTGAATTCAGTCACATCTCACGAACAGAAAGAGGTAGTAGGAGGAACTATTGTTGTTTAAATAGTTCGATGTAACTACAAAAAACAAACTTTCAAACTGATGTCTAACAAAATGCCGTTTGTGATTTTAGGTACTACCAACCATGTTACCAACTTAGAATTGAGAGGGAAATTTAAAAAAAGGTTTTATTATGTCAAAAAATAAAAAGAAAATAGTATTTAGTAAATAGGTTTAGAAAAAACAAACAAACAAAACAAAATGAACATCTGAATAATAACTGAAGTTAATCATGATAATTATAGCAATTAATAATGGAATTTACGAAACATGAAGCACTCTGAGATGCAGAAAACCCTAGTCAAAAGTCAAAATAAAATTGTAAATTTTGCTAAGATTCTGGATCTCAGATCTTTTATTCAGATTGTTGTTATCACTCTTGCTGATATGTACCATTTCTAAGAATGTTCTCTTAAATTTATTTTTCTCTCTGGCTAATATTTTAACATTGTTGAAATCTATCTTATGGTCTAGATCGATAGTGTGTTCTGCCAAAGCACAAGTGGGTTTATTAAGTCTACAGTCACTCTTATGAGAAATGATACGACTAGACAGATTTCTTCCAGTTTCACCAATGTACGTGGATGGACATTCAGTACATTGAATGCAATAAACAACATCTCTTGACTCTAAAGTAGTTAGGGGTTGTTTTATTTTGCTATATAGCTGACGTATGGTTTTGATGTTCTTGTTAGCTATTTTGATGTTCTTAAATTCTTTGAAAATTTTAGTAAGTTGTACGGTTAGTTTTGGAATATACGGAAGGGCATAAAAATACACACTTGTTTGAGAAGAATTGTTTTGTGCTGAGGGCACTGATTGAGAATTAGTGAGAATGTTATTTCTGTTAACAAATGGAACATTAAAAATTAATTTATTAATCAGTCTTAGAGGATATGAATTTTCAACAAAAATATTCCGTAAGAGGTTTAGATCATGTTGGAGATGATCTGGATGTGATAACCTTTTGACACGTTCTTTCATTGCTAGGACTAGGTTGGTTTTCATTCTAGGAGGGTGATGGGAATGGTAGCTTATGAATCTATTGCTACATAATATAGGTTTTCTATACCATTGTGTTTTCACAACATTATCCTCACATCTATGCAAACGCATGTCAAGGAAGGGCAAAGATCCCTCCCGCTCTTCCTCGCACGTGAATTGCAAGTGTGGGTTTTGTTGGTTGAAAACATTTAAAGTAAATTGTTAAAGTAACAATTTACTTTAAATGTTTTCAATGTTTTCAATGTACTGCCTTACAAAATATCACACCTGAATCTTGGAAAAATTGTATAAGACACACTATAAAAGAAGAAGATAGAATGTGGGACTTGGAATTATCAATGTAAAGTATAGTGATCTCGATAGCTCTTCATCAGCCGACGAGTCGTCTTCATACGATGATTAATATTTTTACTTGTTGACCTGCTGAGGTCGAATCATTTTATCAAGATTACTTTCGTATGTAAGTAAGTTTATTTTGTTAATCTAGTTTTCAAACTAAACGTTTGATCTCTGACGCTTGTATCAAGAAAGAACAGCAGTTCCAGCTTATTCCACGAGAAAAGTCGTCAAGATGTCAAAAACTTTACGGTTTACCCAAAGTACATAAGGCAGAGTTACCATTGCTACCAATAGTCAGCTCTATCGGGTCACCGCTACAATCACTGGCAAAATTTCTGGCCGACCAGCTACAACCATATGCAGAGAAAGCGGATTCTTACGTCAAGAATGCAAGCCACTTCATCGACCGTATCAAGGACGTTGTTCTGGAACCTGAACACTTATTAGTGAGCTTTGATGTAGTCTCATTATTCACCAATGTGCCAGTAGAAGAATCATTAGAAATTATACGCAAAAAAATATCCAATACCACAGGATACATTAAACCTGACGAGGCACTGCTTAAACAACACCTATTTCATCTATAAGGACCAGAGCTACAAACAAGTTGAAGGGGCACCGATGGGTTCACCACTGTCACCCGTAATAGCCAACCTTTTTATGGAAGATATGGAATCAAAAGCAATAGAAACAGCAGAGCATAAACCCAAACTGTGGCTTAGGTATGTTGATGACACATTTATTATCTGGACGCATAGATAAGAGAAGCTTAACGAATTCCTACAACACATTAATAATATCCACCCAAAAATACAGTTTACCATGGAACGGGAGAATAACCAACAACTTCCATTCCTAGATGTGTTAGTTATTAAGAAAGAAGACGGAAGCATAGGACACACAGTATACCGAAAACCAACCCATACTGACAGCTACTTACACGCAGACTCACACCACCATCCTGCACAATTAAATTCAATAATAAAAACCCTAATAACAAGATCTGAGAAACTGGCAGATAAGGAACATAAGAACGAAGAAATGCAAGTCAAAATAGCTTTAAGAAAAAATGGCTTCTCCATGTATACGATTGAAAAGGCACAGAAATCCCGAAACAAAATCAAAGATCCAAAAGAAGAAGAAAAACCAGTCGAAAAACTATTCTGCCCTATATAAAGGGTACGACAGACAAAATCAGCAGAGTGCTACGTAAAAACAACATAGAAACTATTTTTAACACCGACAAAAAAATCGCAACCATATTGACATCGGCAAAAACAAAAGTTGCATTGGAAAATCAAGGTGTATACAGAATCCCGTGTGAGGGCTGCGATAAATCGTACATCGGACAGACAAATCGAAGGATACAAGTTAGACGCGAAGAACATCGAAACGCCATCGAAAGAAAACAAAAAACTTCTTCTCTAGCAAAACATGCCATCAACACAGGACACAAAATCGACTTAAATGGAAAAACAATGCTAGCCAATATCGAAAATAAGGCCAAACGTGTAATCAGGGAAGCCATAGAGATCGAAAAACATCCAAAAAATTTAAATACCAGAGACGATGCCCAAAGACTCCCAAATACGTGGAAACCAATTCTGCAGAAAAACGTAGAAATTAAAATAGCGAAGAAGACCCCGCTCACTCTGCGCACAGGACCAATCACAAGAAGGTATTTAAACCTAAATCACATATAGCTCACGCGGAAACTTCAAATCCAATATATATTTATATATATATATATATATATTACATATACATATATATATATATATATATATTACATAAACATATATATATATATATATATATATATATATATATATATATATATAGATATATATATATATATATATATATATATATATATATATATATATACATATATATATATATATATATATATATATATATATATATATATATATATATATATATATATATATATATATATATATATATATATATATATATATATATATATATATATATATATATATATATATATATATATATATATATATATATGTAAATACTTTTTTCTTTTTGGGTGTGGTAGTCAATAAAAAATAGAGCTTTGCTAAGGCGTACTATTTATTCTGAATTCCGAGCTTTCGGTGGTTATTTGCCACCTTTATCAAGGTCTACAATGAAAATTACTGTGTTATAACATTAGGCTGATGTAATATAAAAGTTATAAAAACTTACCAGAAAGTAAGATTCATAGCATATAAAACACAACGTTAATAACATAATGTGACCTGAATTATTGAAGGCATTAAAAATTTTAAAAACTTTAAAATACTTAAAAATTAAAGAACATGTTACAAAGTTTAAAAAGTAAAAAATAAGACGACATGTTTGACAAAAAACAGTCGTCTTCGCAGGTTTGAATTCAGTCACATCTCACGAACAGAAAGAGGTAGTAGGAGGAACTATTGTTGTTTAAATAGTTCGATGTAACTACAAAAAACAAACTTTCAAACTGATGTCTAACAAAATGCCGTTTGTGATTTTAGGTACTACCAACCATGTTACCAACTTAGAATTGAGAGGGAAATTTAAAAAAAGGTTTTATTATGTCAAAAAATAAAAAGAAAATAGTATTTAGTAAATAGGTTTAGAAAAAACAAACAAACAAAACAAAATGAACATCTGAATAATAACTGAAGTTAATCATGATAATTATAGCAATTAATAATGGAATTTACGAAACATGAAGCACTCTGAGATGCAGAAAACCCTAGTCAAAAGTCAAAATAAAATTGTAAATTTTGCTAAGATTCTGGATCTCAGATCTTTTATTCAGATTGTTGTTATCACTCTTGCTGATATGTACCATTTCTAAGAATGTTCTCTTAAATTTATTTTTCTCTCTGGCTAATATTTTAACATTGTTGAAATCTATCTTATGGTCTAGATCGATAGTGTGTTCTGCCAAAGCACAAGTGGGTTTATTAAGTCTACAGTCACTCTTATGAGAAATGATACGACTAGACAGATTTCTTCCAGTTTCACCAATGTACGTGGATGGACATTCAGTACATTGAATGCAATAAACAACATCTCTTGACTCTAAAGTAGTTAGGGGTTGTTTTATTTTGCTATATAGCTGACGTATGGTTTTGATGTTCTTGTTAGCTATTTTGATGTTCTTAAATTCTTTGAAAATTTTAGTAAGTTCTACGGTTAGTTTTGGAATATACGGAAGGGCATAAAAATACACACTTGTTTGAGAAGAATTGTTTTGTGCTGAGGGCACTGATTGAGAATTAGTGAGAATGTTATTTCTGTTAACAAATGGAACATTAAAAATTAATTTATTAATCAGTCTTAGAGGATATGAATTTTCAACAAAAATATTCCGTAAGAGGTTTAGATCATGTTGGAGATGATCTGGATGTGATAACCTTTTGACACGTTCTTTCATTGCTAGGACTAGGTTGGTTTTCATTCTAGGAGGGTGATGGGAATGGTAGCTTATGAATCTATTGCTACATATAGGTTTTCTATACCATTGTGTTTTCACAACATTATCCTCACATCTATGCAAACGCATGTCAAGGAAGGGCAAAGATCCCTCCCGCTCTTGCTCGCACGTGAATTGCAAGTGTGGGTTTTGTTGGTTGAAAACATTTAAAGTAAATTGTTAAAGTAACAATTTACTTTAAATGTTTTCAACCAACAAAACCCACACTTGCAATTCACGTGCGAGGAAGAGCGGGAGGGATCTTTGCCCTTCCTTGACATGCGTTTGCATAGATGTGAGGATAATGTTGTGAAAACACAATGGTATAGAAAACCTATATGTAGCAATAGATTCATAAGCTACCATTCCCATCACCCTCCTAGAATGAAAACCAACCTAGTCCTAGCAATGAAAGAACGTGTCAAAAGGTTATCACATCCAGATCATCTCCAACATGATCTAAACCTCTTACGGAATATTTTTGTTGAAAATTCATATCCTCTAAGACTGATTAATAAATTAATTTTTAATGTTCCATTTGTTAACAGAAATAACATTCTCACTAATTCTCAATCAGTGCCCTCAGCACAAAACAATTCTTCTCAAACAAGTGTGTATTTTTATGCCCTTCCGTATATTCCAAAACTAACCGTAGAACTTACTAAAATTTTCAAAGAATTTAAGAACATCAAAATAGCTAACAAGAACATCAAAACCATACGTCAGCTATATAGCAAAATAAAACAACCCCTAACTACTTTAGAGTCAAGAGATGTTGTTTATTGCATTCAATGTACTGAATGTCCATCCACGTACATTGGTGAAACTGGAAGAAATCTGTCTAGTCGTATCATTTCTCATAAGAGTGACTGTAGACTTAATAAACCCACTTGTGCTTTGGCAGAACACACTATCGATCTAGACCATAAGATAGATTTCAACAATGTTAAAATATTAGCCAGAGAGAAAAATAAATTTAAGAGAACATTCTTAGAAATGGTACATATCAGCAAGAGTGATAACAACAATCTGAATAAAAGATCTGAGATCCAGAATCTTAGCAAAATTTACAATTTTATTTTGACTTTTGACTAGGGTTTTCTGCATCTCAGAGTGCTTCATGTTTCGTAAATTCCATTATTAATTGCTATAATTATCATGATTAACTTCAGTTATTATTCAGATGTTCATTTTGTTTTGTTTGTTTGTTTTTTCTAAACCTATTTACTAAATACTATTTTCTTTTTATTTTTTGACATAATAAAACCTTTTTTTAAATTTCCCTCTCAATTCTAAGTTGGTAACATGGTTGGTAGTACCTAAAATCACAAACGGCATTTTGTTAGACATCAGTTTGAAAGTTTGTTTTTTGTAGTTACATCGAACTATTTAAACAACAATAGTTCCTCCTACTACCTCTTTCTGTTCGTGAGATGTGACTGAATTCAAACCTGCGAAGACGACTGTTTTTTGTCAAACATGTCGTCTTATTTTTTACTTTTTAAACTTTGTAACATGTTCTTTAATTTTTAAGTATTTTAAAGTTTTAAAATTTTTAATGCCTTCAATAATTCAGGTCACATTATGTTATTAACGTTGTGTTTTATATGCTATGAATCTTACTTTCTGGTAAGTTTTTATAACTTTTATATTACATCAGCCTAATGTTATAACACAGTAATTTTCATTGTAGACCTTGATAAAGGTGGCAAATAACCACCGAAAGCTCGGAATTCAGAATAAATAGTACGCCTTAGCAAAGCTCTATTTTTTATTGACTACCACACCCAAAAAGAAAAAAGTATTTACATATTTTTTCCAAACTAGTCAAAAAACTTTGGACTACCTTGTCTTTCTTTTAGTATATATATATATATATATATATATATATATATATATATATATATATATATATATATATATACATATATTAGATTTATATGTTCACTATAAGTGAAAGTTCACTTAATGTAATTTGCAAATTCAGAATTGGATTTTCCTAATTATGTTAATAAGTATATTTAAAATATAAGTAATTCCAATGAAAAGAAACCTTTAGAAAGAAAATTTAGATAGAAAATTTCTTTGTCTCGTACGTTTTGTACAAAATTATCGATTTTTTAAAGTCGTTTTTTGAGAAGTGTTTTTTGTAATAAGAAGTATTCACTTTTAAAGTTACTATAAGTCTCATATCATCACGATTCCTTTTTAAAATTCACTGCAACAGTGTGAACGATACGCTACTGTATGCTCAGCTAGGAAATCAATGAGCAATTTATCTCTCTTTATATTATCAGAACGTTAATCTACTATTTCTTTCTACCGGTCCTAGAATACGATGTTGTCATGTATGACTTTTACACAGAATATTATCGTACTTTAGATGTTTTCTATATATAAATATTGTATATAAATATAATATTATACATACATATTGATGTTATTAAATACATTTTATTAGATACCTTAACAAAAACAAAACGATTATTAATATTATAATTTTGCTGGATGTAAATGATTAAATTATAAATTGCTAGAATATCTATCATCACAAACTGGCAACGATGTTGTCGTATTAGCGCATTAACAGTTCGGAGAATTTACTGCCTACAAATTTGATTCTCAAGTATAATGAATTTGCAAGAAATGTAAGATGTTTATATTATTGGTTATATATAAAATAATTTGTGGCCGTAACAGGGGCCGATTTGTAAAAAAATGAATATTATTTTAATCAAATTCCATTTCAGATTCACTCTCACTGCTTTCTTCAGAATCTAAGGAATCTTTAACTCCAATGTTAACTATTACCGGTTCCAGCATTACATCAGTCATATTATCCAAATTCCACATATTATTTTCTTCCTTGTGAGCATGACTAACAGCATTTTTCCAATTTATAAAGAATGTTCTAATAATTGTTGTAAGTCTTCTAATTTAAAAGTTTTGTTGTTGCGTCCGGCTTCACCCTTTTCTACATTTTATTCTCTTCCTTGTAAGCATGACTAACAGCATTTTTCCAATTTTCTGGAGTTACTTTTGATAAGTAATGTTCTAATAATTGTTGCAAGTCTTCTAATTTAAAAGTTTTTTTGTTGCGTCCGACTTCACCCTTTACTTGAGACCATATATTTTCTATCGGATTCAGATCACAGTATTATGGGGGTAAACGTAAAATAATTACATCACGTTTTAATGCCATTTCATCAATTATATATTTTTTATAAGCTGCTTTATGTAGCCTTACAGTAGGTAATAATTCCTTTTTTGTCGAATTCTCGTTGTTTCGCGCGTGTTTATCGTTTGGTGTTTATCCAACCATTCGATTATCTCTCCTTTTTTCCATGCGGTTATTGGCAATTTTTCTGCTAGTCTTGAATGGTAACTAGCATTATCCATGACTATGACAGAATTTTTTGGAATTAAATCCAATATTTGCTCAAAATATTCTTCAAAAACGTCAGCAGTCATTTCCTCGTGGTAATCTTTGGTTAATTTTGAGGCAAAACTTAATAACCCACTATTGACAAAACCGTATTTGTTTCCGATATGGCTTTATGCTTAGCATATAAGACAAAATGTGAAAAAATTAGACTTACAAGGATTTACAAGTAAGCCATCGATATATCTAATATTGTTATATATATATATATATATATATATATATATATATATTTATATATATATATATATATATATATATATATATATATTTATATATATATATATATATATATATATATATATATATATATATATATATATATTGTTATGATATGTAAAATCAAGAAAATATCAGTTTGATTAAAATATTTCAAAGTTCAAAAACATTAAAATAATTCAGATAAGTAGGATAATAACCAACAAACATTTCGAAGAAGGAAAGTTTTTAAATTTTTGGATTACCTGTATTAAACAAAATGTAAGCTATGCATAAATTATTTCCTTTGTTATACTATACTTGAGTGACCCGCATAATTTAAGTGAAATCCAAAAAAAATTGAACCGGGTTTGTCCAAATACATTAATGCAGTGATTAAGGACATTAGAATAGATTTTAGAAAGAGGTTTTTGTTAGTTTTTAAGAATTGTAGAAAAATATTATTTGTAAATAAGTTTTAGGAAATTTTATAATTATAGGTAAAAATTTGTTTGTTATCGAAATGAAAAATGGGGGAATGGTGACGAGCTTTGATTGGCGAATATTGAAAAAGGTGGGATAGGTATGTAGGAATGAAAGTTTAGCTAGATTTTTGAAAGAGAAAAGATAATCAGTTGGTTTCCAAGGGTGCAAGGCGAACGGCAGTTGTTCTCGGGTAGTTTCCCAGAGGTAGGAAGCAGTAGCAGTGAAAGTTTGTGAGTTTTCGTGTAGTTAGTGTATCTGACAGAAGCTGATCCAGTAAAATATTGTAAGTCATATTTTTCTACTTATATTCCAAGAGTCACTGTTCAGGCCAACGAGAGATTCAGTTTATCGTAAAGAAAAGATATTCCAAGAGTCATTTTTCACTCAGGCCAACGGGAGATTCAGTTTATTGAGAGAAGAAGAAGCTAGCATAATTTGAACGATTCGTGCATTTGAAGGAGATCATTAAGGACGATATACTTGCAATAATTTGTTGTAAGATTGCTGATTACCTAGGTAGCGGCCACGAGTAAATAATATAGTCTACAAATAACAAGGATTTGGATCACTCATCATCAGAGAGAGATAGTTTTGTTTTCTGCAGTTTTTCGTTCATTGATAACACAATTTTTACACTTAATTTAGAAAGGATGTAAATATTTTGATTAGGAGATTTAGAATAATATTTGGATTTTGAGATTTCAACTAATATTGTTTGTACCATTAATTTTGAAGGTTCACGTACGTAGAACAAAATTTTGAGAATCATCATATGAGATATTGTTAATTGAAAACATTTGAGTGTGAATCTTATTTCATTATTTTATTTCAATATATAATGTTAGATCATATATGTTTTTTATTATTCCGGTATTCTTTGGACCTTCCCTTTCACATGTAATAGCATAAATATTGAAGCACGAATTAAATCCTGAGATGAAAGAATTAAAAAGTGTGATAGAGTCATAATCATATCATTTAAATAATTTTAATTAATCAATTAAGTAATTAGCTAATTAATTGCTTGGCGCACCAAGACTTTAAATATCACAATAACTGGCTTCCAAAACGTGGGGCTTGAAAATATCGCAGCTTTACATTTAAAGGAAGGGAAAGAGATCTGGAATAAGTACAGGTGATCCAGAGATAAAAACATATAACATTGAGGGAATTTGAATTTTCAAGTATTTTGAAAATTTTTTCCAGTGGATAAAAATTTGATTTATTGATTGATCGTAGTTAGTTGATATTTACTGCTATTGAATTATTTGATTTTTATTTTACCAATCGTACATTTGATATTTATTTTGAATTATTTGAATTTTACTGATTGCATTCGTACATTTGATATTTATTTTGAATTATTTGAATTTTACTGATTGCATATTTGATATTTGGCGTGAAAATTGATTACAATTGGGGAGAAATATTGTCGTGTTCTGGAACATATAGAGTGTTGTAAAATTTCACATTTGGCGGGGACAAAAACATTAACGAAAAGAAACATGTCGACCACAAGGAGTCAAAGCAAAATGCAAGAAAGGAAGGAGGATAACAGAGAAGAGGAAACAGTTGTTGAAGAAGGATCGGATAATGAAGGAAATGTTACAATAGTTGAGGAAACAAAAGAAACAGGGATGTTAGAAAAATTATTAGCAATGATGCAAATACAGACAGAAACAATAGAGAAAAACCACAAAGAAACATTACAGCTAATACAAGAATTTTCACAAACAATAGATAAAAGCCACAAAGAAACATTACGAAAAATAGATGAATTTTCAGAAACAATAAATGAAGCATCAAAGAACTATGAACAGAAATTAGAAGAAAATGATAGAAAAATGGAAAAGCGTTTGGACAAATATAAAAATGAAGAAAAAGTCTGTTTAAAAAAAGTTAGAGAAGAGAGGAAACTAGAGATGCAGAGAGAAGAAATAGAAACTAAAATGAAAGATATTAAGACTGTCCAGAAAAAGGAATTAGAACAGTTAGAAGAAAAATTTGAAATGGCGTTACAAGAAAACAGGAAAGAAACAGAAAGGAAACTTAAGCAAAATGAAAAAGAAATGGCAGAAATTGAACTAAGAGGAGTAGAGAGAAAAGAAGTTATCATCCATGGAACTAGCGAGGCGAAAGTACAATTTGGCGGGGATATTAGAAAAACACACCCAATACCGTTTGTTAAAAATTTGAAAACCAAATTGCAACATGTTAGATGTGTTAACGATTGCAAAGAAACTATTAGAAACCATCTGAAAGAAGGAGCAGCATTATGGTATGAAAGCAAAGAAGATGAGTTTAAAATTTGGACAAATTTCGAAAATAAATTTCTCAACTATTTACGGGTAAAAAATAAACAGAGGAAAATAAACCAAGAGCTACTGAATGGAAAATATAACGAGAAATGGGAATATCTGTAGAAAGCCAAGTGGAGAAAAGGTATGAACATATTGTTAAAGTTAAAAACTTGGAAAAATTTAAGTCGAAAACATATCCAATCCCATATAAAGATAGGCAATATACGGTGTAATTTTAACATTCACGACATCTATCAGTATCATGAGTAGATTTTAATAACATAGTGAAATAATTTGATCCTGGAAAACTTTTGTCATTTTTAAAATTTAACAAAGAGTTTTCGGCAGATCAAATGGCGGGGATTTCTTATGATATGTAAAATAAAGAAAATATCAGTTTGATTAAAATATTTCAAAGTTCAAAAACATTAAAATAATTCAGATCAGTAGGATAATAACCAACAAACATTTCAAAGAAGGAAAGTTTTTAAATTTTTGGATTACCTGTATTAAACAAAATGTAAGCTATGCATAAATTATTTCCTTTGTTATACTATACTTGAGTGACCCGCATAATTTAAGTGAAATCCAAAGACAATGGAACCGGGTTTTTCCAAATACGTTAATGCAGTGATTAAGGACATTAGAATAGATTTTAGAAAGAGGTTTTTGTTAGTTTTTAAGAATTGTAGAAAAATATTATTTGTAAATAAGTTTTAGGAAATTTTATAATTATAGGTAAAAATTTGTTTGTTATCGAAATGAAAAAATGGGGGAATTGTGACGAGCTTTGATTGGCGGAGATTGAAAAAGGTGGGATAGGTATGTAGGAATGAAAGTTTAGCTAGATTTTTGAGAGAGAAAAGATAATCAGTTGGTTTCCAAGGGTGCAAGGCGAACTGCCGTTGTTCTCGGGTAGTTTCCCAGAGGTAGGAAGCAGTAGCAGTGAAAGTTTGTGAGTTTTTGTGTAGTTAGTGTATCTGACAGAAGCTGATCCAGTAAAATATTGTAAGTCATATTTTTCTACTTATATTCCAAGAGTCACTGTTCAGGCCAACGAGAGATTCAGTTTATCGTAAAGAAAAGATATTCCAAGAGTCATTTTTCACTCAGGCCAATGAAAGATTCAGTTTATTGAGAGAAGAAGAAGCTAGCATAATTTGAACGATTCGTGCATTTGAAGGAGATCATTAAGGACGATATACTTGCAATAATTTATTGTAAGATTGCTGATTACCTAGGGTGCGGCCACGAGTAAATAGTATAGTCTACAAATAACAAGGATTTGGACCACTCATCATCAGAGAAAGATAGTTTTGTTTTCTGCAGTTTTTCGTTCATTGATAACACAATTTTTACACTTAATTTAGAAAGGATATAAATATTTTGATTAGGAGATTTAGAATAATATTTGGATTTTGAGATTTCAACTAATATTGTTTGTACCAATAATTTTGAAGGTTCACGTACGTAGAACAAACTTTTGAGAATCATCATATGAGATATTGTTTATTGAAAACATTTGAGTGTGAATCTTATTTCATTATTTTATTTCAATATATAATGTTAGATCATATATGTTTTTTATTA
Organism: Diabrotica balteata; assembly: GCA_918026665.1. Taxonomy (NCBI): domain Eukaryota; kingdom Metazoa; phylum Arthropoda; class Insecta; order Coleoptera; family Chrysomelidae; genus Diabrotica; species Diabrotica balteata. The sequence continues at coordinate 64,890,797 of OU898278.1, forward strand.
TTCCGGTATTCTTTGGACCTTCCCTTTCACATGTAATAGCATAGATATTGAAGCACGAATTTAACCCTGAGATAAGAGAATTAAAAAGTCTGATAGAGTCATAATCATATCATTTAAATAATTTTAATTAATCAATTAAGTAATTAGCTAATTAATTGCTTGGCGCACCAAGACTTTAAATATCACAATAATATATATATATATATATATATATATATATATATATATATATATATATATATATATATATATATATATATATATATATATATATATATATCTAATATTGTTTTATTATCACTTCAACATGGTCAACATGGTATTATCAATGGCATTGCCTTGCAACTTTTTGTGTCCTTTTATTAATTTTCGCTATTTGCTATGACATTTTCCTTATATTTTAGTACCAATCCTAAAAGGCTTCAATTATAATTTTGCTAAATTTGCTTGTTTTTTTTTTATTTTTCAATTATCTCCATTAGTATTCCAAATTAATGTTTAGATAAACTAAAATAAGTTAATATCTATTTTAAATTAAATAATATAATCCAATCTATAAAATTAGTAAAAAACTATAGGTTTAGCTTTATCATAGAAGATTGCTGTTCTATTATACTTTACAATATCAGTTGTCATTCATTTCCTGGATGGATGTCACAGAGGGTAACAAATAGAGATAAGGGCAAACATTGAAAAACTTTGTCTCTATTCAGAGCAGGTAACTTTTGTGCATTCGAAAATATACCGAAAGAGATTATAGGTCCTTACAATCTGTGTTCAGTTCGAAGATTAGCTACCAGTTGGGTAAAAAAATGTCGCGGTCATTGTGTGGAGGTGTTTGCCGTTCTCAGTATATTCAGGGATGTGATTTTAAGGGTGACGTTATTTTACCTGGTGTATAAGTATGAAAGAAATCGTATTTCAAAGACTATTGAAATTTAGTAATAAGAGATCTAATACTCATGTATTATTGGTTTTATCTAACAACTACAATAAGATGATTTCTTATTCTCGCCGTTTATTAATATAATTATATTAATATATATATATATATATATATATATATATATATATATATATATATATATATATATATATATATATATGTTAAATCACTAACTTCTTGATTGACTTTTTAAAAAAGATTTATTTCACAAATAAAAGTTACACTTAGTTATACGATAAAATGAAGCAAATAAAATTATATAATACAAATGTTATTAGTAAGAAACTTATATGACGAGTGTGAATTACGAATGACGAGTGAAAAATATAATGTTAGTCCTGAATTTATAATCTTTCTACAAAATGTGGTGTCGGCATTTCCCACGAAAGGCCAGCTTTGGTCAGAGTTTGATGTCCGTGCATAGTCAGCTATCTCTATGGGAACGCTTGCTAAAAGAATGATGAAATAGGAACTGATATTGCGAAACCAAAGTGTCGGTAACCCTTGAGTGGTTCAAGGTGACTATTTTCACATATAACAGCTCCCCTCATTAGTGAAAAGTCGATGCCTTGCTTCGACTTTTAAAGCTCAATTGGGGTTTCGGAGACGTCTTCATTTTCTGGGCGTACGTCTGGTCTTCTTTTAAAGGTTAATCCTTTAAGTGTCTGTTTAATGGAACTGCTGCGATGTGGTGAAGGTGGAGGTGAGTCCTGAGGGTAGTTCATGGCAAGTCTTGGAAATCTTTTGCGTCTACATTTGCAGAGGATGTATACAAAAACTAGAATGATAATTAATGATAAAGACAATATAGTGAACCAAGGCAAATGTTTTTCGATGAATGGTTGGTTCATGATTTGGTCGAGTTCTTCTGAATATTGGTCCAGCTTATGTTGTGCAGTATTTAAATCGTCTGCATTTATCTTATTGAGTTGTAATGGTTTCAAATTTGGTATATGGTTTCTTCTTCCGAAATGGTCACAACATCTGTATGGAATATTAACTGGATGACTTCTGTAGGTTATATTTGGATATTTATTGATTTGATCTCTGGCGTGGACTCTGGTACTTCCAATAAATGCTGTACATTCGGGTAGTAATCTTAGAATTGTGTTTACTTTGATTGTCTGGGTACTAATGTCTTTTCTTTCACACTTGATTGTAACTGGTAATGGATCGGATACTGTTATTAACCATAAATTTCGGTCAATTTCTTGCACATTGTAATCTTGTGCTAAAAACGTCGACATCTGACAAGTTTTTGGTAGAAAGCTAACTGGTTTCAATAAATGTGCCTCACATATAGTATCGCTGTCTAATTGATTTGCATTCTTCTGTGTTTCGGGGTAATACATATGAAATTGAATCATCATCTCGCGCTATATACTTATGTATTGTAGAGAGTGTATGAAAAAGACCAGTTTGATTATCTAATATTGGTATCGAATATAAATGATATAAGGTATAGATTTCGGGGTCGACTAATGGAATTTCTAAGACGAGTACAATTTTGGAATCGAGTTGATATGCTTGAAGTTTTATTATATCAATATATTGGGCTATATTTGATGTATAAATGGGCAATGGTAATACATTATTTTGTAATGATTGTGAGATAGTTTTCAATGAATCTAGTAAATCATTGGGCGAAATAATTGAACTGTGTAAAATTTGCAACCGAAAAAGGTGATGGCGTTCAAAATGTCATTGAGATAATTTTCTAAAAATATGTAGCTTTCCATTAATGATTCACACTAATTTAAGGTTTGTAATTGTGCACGGTAAAATGATATGTCGTCTGCAATGTCTATAAGAGTGGTTTCGATATCGTTTAGGTCTTTGTTAAAAGTTTGTTCGTCTATTTGTAATTTTTGGATAGTAGTGTTAAATGATTTTATGACAGAAGTTGTAACAGAGATTTGGTCCTTTAGGAGTGTTTCTATTTGCTTTTCATCTGTAGTGATCCTATTTATACATTGATTGAAATATTCACCGTCTGATGCGTCTAAATTTCCACTAATAGATTTTCATAAGGTTCCAACACCATTGATTAATCCTCGTTTTTGGCGTGGATTATAGGCTCGTGTGTCGGCAATTACTTCTCTATATTTTAAATTTACGGAATTAGAAATTTGTCTTATCAAACTAATGTCTGTTTGTACTTCGGATTGAAATGCAAATTTTCTTGGAGTATCGGCTTTAGTAAATTTATCTAGCAAGTTTTCTAAAATTCTGTCGTTGTTGGATATGGCAGTTTCTATAGGGAGCAATTCCTTGTAAACAAGTAATGTCCATTTATCGTTAGATATTCGAATGGTACCTTGTTCGTGATAGAAGATTCCGACTGTATTATTTATGGGAGAGAGGTAAAATTGGGAGTAGGCGACTGAGAATAGTCCATAGAATCTGTAAAGAAGAAATTTATTCAAAATAAGGTTTCAGTCTGTCAAAATTTACTTTAGAGGTTTGGTTAGTTTTGGGGTTAAGGATAATTGCGGAATTTGTAAAAACTTCTTGAATTTCGAAAGGTCCATTAAAAAGATTATCCGATTTTGATTTAATTTGGGATTCTTTTACATAAACTTTGTCACCAATTTTAAAATCAGGTCTTCGTTCTGAAATATTCTCGTCAAATCTTACTTTCGCCTTTTCTTTCTGTCTTTCTGTTTTTGCTTTGGCTACTTTGTAAAAATATTCCATGCGATTATTCAGGTCTCGAATATATTTGCTCATTAGTGTTTTTTGGTTGTATAGAGTTTCTGGTGGTCGGCTTGCAGTGTGCCCAAATATAAGTTCATATGGTGTGAAACCGTGGGTCTTATTTTTTGTGTTGTTATAGCATATTATTGCATAAGGAAGTATAGTGAAGGGATGATCGTTTGGGTTCTCGGCTTGATTTGCTCTAATCATTTCTGAGAGTGTGGCATGAAATCTTTCCACAGACCCATTAGATTGTGGATGGTTAACACTAGAAAATGTTAGTTTGTCACCTTCTACGTAAAATATATCTGAAAATTCCGTACAAATGTTTAGAATTTGTTCCTTTTCTTCTGAGTTTAAGTGGTCAATTCTCAGTTGTTCTCTAATTATTTCTTCTCTGTCTATAATTGGCTGTTCGCAGTGATTTTGATCGTAGGTGAAGATTGTCTCCAAGTTTTCGATAGGTTCGATGGAAATATTCGAAAATTCGATTATTTTTGGCATTGCGTTAGCATTAATGACGGAAGTTAAAAAGTCTCCATTTTCGTCTACATGGACTAATGCGTGAGGAATTCGAACTTTTTCGATTTCTTGGGATGACAGTATTGCGTCTGTATTGGATAGGTTGCATTTCAATTTAAATATTTGTTCTGTTCGGCTATCAATCGAAATTTGGTTTATTTTTTCTTTTATTCGTTTTTTTTCTGGTCTTGGGATGTGTTTGTGTTGATCATGAGTGTTTTCGTGAAATGAGCTGCTATTGTGTTGAGCTTTAACGTTTGAGTTTGATTTCGGATATGTTTGGAAATTATTTGACGGTACTATTTTTGTAGGAAATTTAACCGGAATATTTTCTACGGGTTTATGGGTCTCTTGTCCGACTTTATGCAGGGTAAGAGTTTTAAAATTTGTATGAAGTTGTCTTGTTTTAAGGTCTATTACACATTCGTAGTGGTCTAGGAAATCTAGGCCTATTATGCCGTCAAAGTCAATGTCTAGATTAAAAATGAAAACTTTGTGAGGGTTGTCATCGGTAAAGGGAATAAGGACAGATTCTGTAATTAGAAGTTTCTCGTCGGTTATGCCTTGAATGGTAACATTTTCTGGGGATCGGTTATGATAATTTCGTGCAGTATTCTCTTTGAAAACTGTAATTCCTGCACCGGTGTCAATTAGAAGTTTAAAAGTATTCGTAGCGTCATTGATATAATATAAGTTTTTAGAGCTCATTGTGTGAAAAGGGCTTACAGGAATTTCTGTTCGGGGAAATTCACATTTGGATCGAAATTGTCCAAATTGAGGGCTTGGATTTGTTGTTGTACATTCGTGATATCGGTTGAAAGATTCGTATGTACTGGGGGATGGTTCTGATTGGGTAGCGAAAGAAAATCCTGATAATTTTCTTTATCAGGTGTATTATTAATATAATCAGATGTGTCATTGGTATATTCGTAAAAATAGTTAGTTTGAAGATCATTTTCACTATAATAATCTTCATAAGATTCTACAAGATCGTCAGGGTATTCATTAAAAACATGGGCTCTTTGCTGAAAATTTTGGAAATTTGGATTTCTCTCAATAACAGAGGGGCGATTCTGCGGTTGATTTTGAGAAGGGAAATTCGATCTCTGTGGGTTTAAATTTTGTTGATTAGAAGAGTATTGGTTTTGATTACTTGGGTAATTTTGTGATCTAGTATTATATTGATTGGATTGGTTTTGATTATTTTGGTAGTTTTGTGGTCTACCGCTATATTGATTTTGATAAGAAAAACGTGATGAGCGACATTCGCTACTTAAATGGCCAATACGACCACAACTTGTACATTTAGAAAAATTAGATGAGGTTCTTCTCATCGGTTGGGAAGGTTTTGGATTATTTTGGCTATCTTTATTTGATTTTTGAGATTCGAAATACGATAACTGAAGTTCACGTCGGATACGGTTACTGGCTTCAATAAGGTCTTTAGGGTTACTGGCCCTAATTATTTGTCCTAAGCGGGGTTCTAGTCCAGTTAAGAGAGTATTCAAAGCCATAGAGTCAATTAACGTGCATTGGGCGGTTTTTTGGTCTTGTGTTAGGCCTGATTTTTGAATTGAGGCGTGCATGTTTGCATTTAGAACTTGTAATCTATTGAAAAAGGTTAAAGGTGATTCGTTCGATAACTGTCGAAGTCTTTGTAGGTCGTGAATTAAGGAAGTGAGATCTCTACTATCTCCGAAATGAAGGTTTAATAAATTTTTTATGTCTGTGTATGAAGTTGGTTTTCTAGAGTTCATTAATTGAGCTGCTTTACCTTTTAGTTTATTTTTAATGTGAATCGTTAATAAAATACGTTGGTCTCCCGAAGACATTTTAATCGCGCAATCACATGCGTCTAAGAATGTGGGAAGAGAGATTGGGTCTCCTTCAAACTCAGGAATTATGGAGAATATTTCTGAAAGTTTGTATGGTTCAATTTCAACTTGGGTTTGTGAACGTGTTTCAGGCATTTTGATAATAATATGTTAGAGGAAATATAAAACAAATATACGAATAGTAAATATGGTAAAATAAAATAAAATGTAGTAAAATCAAGTAAAATATGGTAAAATCAAGTAAAATAAAATAAAGTAAAATATAGTAAAATATCGGTGAAAATATAATACGAAATCAATAAAATGTGTAAATAAGAATGATAAAATAATAAAAGTATGCAATAAAAAGGTATTTCCTTATTAGATAATCAACTTGGCTTGACTTTCTGTATAGTCAAGATTATAAATTGAAAAAATTATGATGTATGTACGGTATGTTTGCAAATATAAAAATAGTAAAAACGAGATGATTCAATAACTTACATTAACAGAAACATCGAGTACGTCTTGTTTTCTAACGGGATCTGCTACCAGGGGCTTCACCAGGTGTTCCTTCCGTAGTATCCAGTTGAATGAGGACGGCTCTAGGTTCTTTTTCCGTTGAGGGATAGGGATCCTCCGTTGCTAGTGAGTTTCCTTGTTCTAACAACGTTAACCGGATCCTACTGACTGCGCCAAATGTTAAATCACTAACTTCTTGATTGACTTTTTAAAAAAAGATTTATTTCACAAATAAAAGTTACACTTAGTTATACGATAAAATGAAGCAAATAAAATTATATAATACAAATGTTATTAGTAAGAAACTTATATGACGAGTGTGAATTACGAATGACGAGTGAAAAATATAATGTTAGTCCTGAATTTATAATCTTTCTACAAAATGTGGTGTCGGCATTTCCCACGAAAGGCCAGCTTTGGTCAGAGTTTGATGTCCGTGCATAGTCAGCTATCTCTATGGGAACGCTTGCTAAAAGAATGATGAAATAGGAACTGATATTGCGAAACCAAAGTGTCGGTAACCCTTGAGTGGTTCAAGGTGACTATTTTCACATATAACATATATATATATATATATATATATATATATATATATATATATATATATATATATATATATATATATATATATATATATATATATATATTATATATATATATGTTAGTTTGAAGTGTTTCACGGATGGAGTAATATGTTGAACAATTATTCCGGGAAAATATCCGTTGGTCATTTTTTAATTGCAGACGTTTCGCCAAGAAAGAAGTGAGGACTGAGCGCAGCTCATTCAGTTACCGACTACGAGACCGAAGACAACGCACAGAAGATGCCAAGTGAGACCTTGGCGAAACGTCTGCAATTAAAAAATGACCAACGGATATTTTTCCGGAATAATTGTTCAACATATATATATATATATATATATATATATATATATATATATATATATATATATATATATGTTATATTAACTATATATAATATTGTATATTAAGTATATTCACGTGTCATAGTTTATATAAAAAAGAAAAATATATATAATCTTTTGTTTTCTCGCCGTAAACTATTTTTTTTTAGTTTTTCAGCAATTCTTAAATATTCTCTACAAAATCCCTCCTTCTTGTCACTTTTATGATTGTCTCCTTATACTACTTCTCTTACGCTACTGTTACGTAACTTAACAGATTTCCTTCTCCGAGTTGGGTTAAATTGCTAACGATACATATTTTATGAAATGCTAAGAGTGATTTTACAATTTCTCCATTGCCATAAAGTTTACAATTCTATAATAATGTTACCGAATGTTAAAAAATAGTTAACGAATATTAGTCACTAATTTTCGAAACACCTATTTTCGACAACCTATTACGAATCTTAAAAATCCTATTATAAGACACGTCATCATCATCATCATCAATCAGCCAATCGCGTCCACTGCTGGAGATAGGCCTCCCTCAGTTCTTTCTAGTGTTCTCTACACTGGGCCGCTTGTAGCCAGTTTCCCGCCACACGTTTAATGTCATCGGTCCATCTAGTCGGTGGTCGTCCTCGGCTTCTTTTATAATTTCTGGGTCTTCATTCCATAATACGTCTTGTCCACCGTCCATCTTGTGTTCTGGCTAAGTGCTCTGCCGAGTTCCACTTAAGCGTCGTGGTTCTTTCGATGACGTCTTGAACTCCTGATCTTCGCCTGATTTATTGGTTTGTTATGTGGTCTCGAAGGCTCACGTTCAGCAGTGCACGTTCCATTGCGAAGACACGTAAATACCAGATATTTAGAAACATCCCTGTGCTTGTATTTTCAGCTTTTGCTAGAAGGACTTCTTCTTCTTTAAGTGCCGTCTCCTTTAAGAAGGTTGGCTATCATCACGGCTATCTTCACCTTTGACACTGCTGCTCTAAACAGCTCAACAGAGTTACAATTGTACCACTGCCTCAAATTGTTTAGCCAGGATACACGTCGTCGGCCTATGCTTCTTCTGCCCAGTATCTTTCCCTGTATAATGATCTGCAGCAACTCATATCTCTCACCTCTCATGACATGACCCAGATACTGCAATTTTCTTATTTTAATTGTATTTAATATCTCCTTTTCCTTGTTCATTCTTTTTAAAACGTCGTTGTTCGTAACCTTATCGATCCAACTTATTTTTAAAATTCTTCTATAAGCCCACATCTCAAACGCTTCTATTCTGTTACTTATATCTTTTTTAAGCGTCCAAGCCTCCATTCCATATAATAACACAGAAAATACATAACATCTAAGCATTCGTACTTTAAGTTGCAGACTCAGATCATTGCTGCAAAGTACTTTTCTCATAGTATTGAATGTTGATCGGGCTTTTCCTATACGTGATTTGATTTCCTGTGTGTAATCGTTGTTTTCGGTTATGATTGTTCCCAAGTATGTATATCTGTTCACCTTTTGAACGAGTTCGTCCCTAATCCATAACGTGTCCTGTTGTTGTGTCTTTGCGATGGTCATGAATTTCGTCTTTTTGATATTTAAAGTAAGTCCAGCCTCTTCGCTACTGTCTACAATCTTATTTATCAGAACCTGCAATTCTTCAACTGACTCTGCGATTACTAAGGTATCATCGGCGTATCTGATGTTATTTATAAGTTCTCCGTTGACTTTAATTCCACTTGATGTTTCCTTTAGTGCCTTCTGAACTACCTCTTCTGAATAGAGGTTAAAAAGCAGCGGAGACAATATGCATCCCTGCCTTACCCCTCGTTGTATTTCTATTTCTTCTGATAGTTCGTTGCCAACCTTTACAGATGCAACTTGATTAAAGTAAAGGTTTGATATTATTCTAATATCTTTCATATCCAGATTTTTATCTTGAAGTAGCTGTAGGAGGCGATTATGTCTGACTTTGTCAAATGCCTTATTGTAATCAAGGAAACAGACATAAAGAGGTTGGTTAACATCCATACATCTTTGGGCCAATACATTCAGGGCAAACAAGGCCTCTCTTGTACCCATTGCGTTTCTGAAGCCAAACTGCGTGTTACTAATATCTTGCTCCAGTTTTCTGAAAATTCTTTGATGTATAATTTTCAAGAATATCTTTAGAGTGTGGCTCATTAAGCTGATGGTTCGATGGTCACAGCATTCTCTAGCGTTAGCTTTTTTCGGTAGAGTCACGAACGTCGACTTAAGCCATTCTTTTGGAATGACGCCTGTATCATATATGGTGTTGTACAAGTCTTTTAGTATATCTATTTGATCTTCTGCGATTAATTTTATAATTTCCGCTGGTATCTCATCAGGACCTGTAGCTTTATTATCTTTTGCCAATTTTACTGCATGCATGACTTCTTCTTTTGTTATACTGGGCCCCGTTTCTCTACTGTTGTATAGTTCTATGTTTTCTGGTTGTCTCTCATCTTTAAATAATTCTTGTATGTATTGTTTCCATCTTTCTATTTTCTTGTTGTTATCAAGGATAATTTTACCTTTTTCATCTAATAGAACACTACTGTGGTTTGTTTTTCTGATGCCGGCCAGTTCTTTTACCTTCCTATGTAGATTAAAGTCATAATGCCTTTCCAATAGTACTTCTATTTCCTCACACTTGTTTGAGTACCATTTTTCCTTGGCTTCTCTTATTTTCTTTCTAATTACACCATATATGTCTTTATATTTTTCGATGTCTACGTTCTTGTACAATCTTCTCTTTTCCATCAATTGCAGTATCTCATCATTAATCCATGACTTTGTTGTGTTATTATTAGACCTAGAAGGACTAACTCTTCTCAATTGTATCCCTGAGATCAGAAACCACATGATTTATTTTTTAATAAAGTTAACCTTGAAATGGTTTATACAAACGCATCTTTATATGGTGATCAAAACTGCATGAGTTAGATTAATGTTTCGCTGACTAATAGTGTTCTAAATCTTTCTCTGAGTGCAGAAATCACACGAGTCGTTGACTAACATTGTTCCTGTCTTATTTTGATCCACAAAAGGCTTTAATTGTACGTTTGTCAACACAACTTACGGCCGCTGTTCAGTGTTCATCCATGATGCTTTGTCAGTGTTGTTTATTTTGTCTCGTTATTTAAAATGTATATTTAAAAATGTACATACCACCAGAAATGAATCCAGATATGCCCTTTTACAGGCCATCCTGTAAGGAAGCATATTTGATCTAGGAAGATGAAAAACATCCTTGTTAAAGAACCTCAGAACCTGGTTCAACAGAACGTCTGTGAAGTTTTTCCGCGCTGCTGTAGACAAGAAAAATATAAGCACATCAAGAAGTTGTATTGTATACAATAAAACATTTAACCTTGGTATCAAGTGAGCGTAGGAAAACGTTAAAATAAAAACGGAATATGGACAAGGAAGGGCAACAGAATGTGATATGGAATTCATGAGTTAAAGGTGTTACCAAAGAATATAGACGCTTATAAGCGTCTATATTCTTTGGTGTTACATTTATAACCTGAAAGGGCAACCGAATTAATGTTTGAAAAACAAGACTAGACTGTCGTTGCCGAATGCATTTGTTTAGAAAGTTCAATTTCGATGACCAAATTAATATTTTCGAAATTCTTAATGGTTTAGGATGCAAAAATTAACAAAATACTTTTTTTTTACAACACCTTACTGAAAAAGCTAACCTAAAATCTCATCGGTATAGGAGTAAAATAGATAGTGTAATTTCATTTATAATTTTATAAAAGGAAACGACAAAATTACTGCATGTAAACAGGGATTCATAAGTCTACAGGATGTCACAGATAATCGTATTTGATGTCTGTGTGATCTCTTGTTATTGTATAAATCCACGTGACAATACAGGTACAAAGCAAATAAATGTCATGCCAGATAATATATGTGAATTAATACGCAATCACATTGCATAAAATTTCACATAAAATATTTTAAAGAAAATTTTAACTACTAGTTTGGAGCACTCAGGTAGAGGTAATGGATTTTGGGAACATCTATGACCTTGAACATTTCACATAAACTTGTGTACTAAATAGGCATAATGCATAGCTCTTGTCAAAATCCAATACATTAATAATATAATTACATATCTTCGATTCTAAAATATTGTAAAAGACTTTAAAGAGTATGAGTAAGAAAAGAGATATTTAGTTATATTCTTTGTGGCATTTTCAAGGTCATAGCTGTTCCCAAAATCCATTACCTATAGATACATTCATTAAACTTAAATATTTTTCTGTAAAAATAAAGAAAGACAATTTAGGTAACGCAGTTAAATCAAAAGACCATATGGAATAAAAATCAACGGGGAACTACTTAATGTGATTAGATATGCAGACGATGCAGTAATTCTGTCAGATAATAATGAAGGTCTTCAAATTCTGCTTGATCTTATTCACGAGGTAGGAGAGAAAATAAGTATTAAAATAAACTCAAACAAAACCAAATTTTTAGTGTTTAGTCGTGACTCGTGACCCACATCCCGATGCAAAGCTTCAAATAAACGGAGTCCAAGTTGAAGAAGTTCACAAAATGACACATTTTAGAACTGTGATAACAGACCAACTAGATTCAGACATAGAAATAAAACGTAGAATAGCAATGACTAAAACGACTTTTATGAAAATGAAGTCATTTCTTTGCAATAACCATCTCACTTTAGAACTAAGGCAAAGAATGGTTAAGTGCTATATTTGGTCCGTACTTTTGTATAGTGCAGAAGTGTGGACGCTAAAATTATCGATCAGGAATAAAATTGAAGCATTGGAAATGTGGGTACATAGACAAATACTGAAGATACCTTGGACAGCAAGGAAAACTAATGAAGAAGTACTAAGGAGCGTCAACAAAGATAGAGAACTGACAAAGACTGTTAAACATCGAAAAATGTCTTATCTGGGACATATAGTAAGGGGAAGTCGATATAACATATTACAACTGATCCTTAAAGGCAAAATAGAGGACCGTAGAGACATGCAGGAGAAATGCAGGACAATTATTCCATATCGCAAAAGATCGAGAAGCCTTCGCAATTCTGATATGGCACGCGAAGAAGAAAAAGTAGACTGCAATGAATTAGAACATTCGCTATTTTACTAATATTCAGTAACTACTACTAATGTTCGTATCATGGACGTATAAACACAGATGGATACAGCAATAAGATACCTTTAACACACAATGTTTTGAAGCTTCGATAGAATGTGATGCTTCCTCAATGAGCATAAGCGTGCTTGAATTTTTACTCGCGCGGATAATTATTCAGACTTTAAAAATTGGAAGTGGCAATAATGTATAAAAACACGTTCAAAGAATGAAAAAAAAAGAGAGTTTAACTATTAACAAATTACGTCTTTATAGACAAATTAAAATACAATTTTATTTGCTATAAAATTAATGCAATAAAATATAGTTGAATTCAAGTTAATTTTTTAATAGCTATCAAAATAATGCTACAATAAAAAATCTTTATGTTTTCTCCTAAATTTGCTACCCAAATAGTTCGATCGTCAATATTATTTGAAAACCTACATAGAAAAATAAATTAGTTTTATTTATTTCACTAATTTATTTGTATCCATGAAAAATATTAAATTAAAAAGGTACTAAACAGATCTTTTTTAATTAGGTGATGTCTACTTACAATTTAAAATTGTCTACTAATTTCATAAACTCATATCTTATTTAATACATTAATGAACATGAATAAACCCAATGGTACGCCAATTAAAATGTAAAGAAACACGCTTCCTCATTTCCTCATTTTAAATAATGTAAATAGACAGTACTTACAAATGAAATGAGAGATCGGGATGTAAATATTTCGTTTATTTTATTTCACTTTTCACAAATATCACTCAAAATACGGCCAAAATATCGAAAAACAACTTTTCCTCATCTACTGTATGACCAGCTGTCTGACCAGCATTTGAAGTTTGGCGTAGAGCCATAAGACAATGAAATGTAAACACCGTTGCCATTTATAAATAGTTTTCAGTGCTTCTACATATAAAATGATTTATTGATATCTATTATACGCTATTATTAAACAATAATGCACATTATGTGCACACTTGATATTTTGATTACAATTAAATATATTAATATAACCAATAAATTATTATTTTGGTTTGATAGCACCTGTAGAGTATAAAATACGGAGTAATATTTTCAGCGACTCATGAATAAGAAATTTTAATAAAAAACGTGACAACAGTTGAAGGTGCTGAGAATGTGACCTATTCACATAATTTTGACTTCACAATTTTATGTAAATAACTGAGTCCATCTGTGTTTATACGTCCATGGTTCGTATAATACAAAATTTTGCTAGCATCATAGTTTACTAGAATCTGCATTATAAAATTAGTGTCAATATTTCTTCTAAATTTGTTTTCAATTTAAGTCGTTCAATTCTCTAATCCAGCAAATAATACTGTGATTTTCTTTTCTTTAGTCGGAAAATAGATAACGATAATTATTTTAATCATGCCAAGGTGATAACTAATGACAAATTAGCCAAATATGATAAATGCAATTTGCGTTAGCAATTTCTCAGAGCTCTAAATTTCGCTAATGTTTACTCTCACGGGTACAGCACTTCCTATCTGTATTCTGTCAATCAATATTAAATGGTTTATAACTGCAGCTCCCACTCAAAAATATTTTCAGCAGGTTATTAATTAAATGATACAATGTTATCTACACCATCTAAGTATCTTTTGTAGATACATTTTTTTTACGTAAATTGCGGTATTGTTATTTTCAGTTTCAACATATTTTATTTGACTCATGCCTACGAAGAACTGTTTGACGAGGCAGGTAATTAATTAATCTTGGATTTATATTGAAATGCTTGAAAATTTCCGAGAATCAAGTCGCCTAGCATAGCGAATTTACTTTCTGTTTTTTTATGATTTTTTAAATACAGCCGCTTTTTAAAACTTTAAAAATGAATGTTTAATTCAAGGATGCTTATGAAGATATATTACTTTTATATATCATCAACAATAATAGATTTTAATAATCGAAGCTCCAAACATTATTTTCATACCTGGTTAAAAATGGTTTAAAAACAGCAGAATTAACATATAGCAGAGATTAAGAAAATATAGAATGTATAAAATTAGGATAACCACCTTACTTGAACTGTTTAGTTGTTATCCTGGACTAAATAAATTTTATTTTAAATTGTGTCTTGATCGATAAACAAAAGATCCAAAACCGACATTTGGTGCCTGAACCGACTCGACCTGCAATGTATCTTCCGGCTTGCGGTTTGAATACAAAAAAATAAACTTTTACTAATTTTAAGATGTCTAGATGCGGTTTAAATTTCACAGCGAAGCGTTCGAAAGGTGTGACTTTTCTATGGAACCGTCATGCCCCTATGACTTTAGTTCCCACAACTCTTTTGGATTTATTATCTTACAGTGTGCTTCCAAAACTAGAAATTATGGTGGCCGGTTCTTACGAAAAATTGGATATTATTGTTTACAGTATCGTCCTAACAACTTAAAAAATCTAAGTTTATAAAAAATTAAGACAGAAACCTCATATTTTACAAGTTTCTGTATTCGGTTTCCTAGAAATCCTCTCTATCAGCTTGACTCCATTCATTCACAAATTGCATGTGTACATCTACTTTGGACTTTATACCGTCACCTTCATAGCGAAGCCGAGTAAACTAGTAGAAATTCTATAGTACCTACTGTATCATTCTCTTCTCAAAACTCAATGAATGTCATATGAGCATTTATTTCTTTATTTTTTTTGTAAACTATTTTATGATATGACGATAGCCAACGCTTGAATACAAGCACGGCACACAAAGAAGAAACTATTTTACTTAAAGAACGATGTTTTGCGTCCGAAGTTGCGGACTAATATATTACAGAATTCCTGGAAGTATAACCGACTGATCAAGTAGGTAATAAATTTTCTAAATAATAAATTATAGTACCTTAGCATATATATAATGAATCGACGGCGTCAAGTTTTTTGGACAATGTCCTTCAGTATTCTTTGGGTTAATAAAGACGGTGAGTCAGAGATTCATCCATTCCTGAATGATACATTTTATAAGGCTTATTTATGTTGGTAAGATCATAACATATTGTATCATACATAAGTAGATACTGGATTATATGCTCTAAAAAATGTGCAAATGTGCCTTTATTATATGCATTTATATATGGACTTAAAAATTTTTATTTTTTTATTTTTAGGGCTTGAGTTTGGGTGAGAAATAAAATTATAGTACAACTTAGAAAGTGTTTATTTATTACTACATTTAATAAATGTTCAATATTTTCAAGAGTAATGTTAATTAATATATATATATATATATATATATATATATATATATATATATATATATATATATATATATATATATATATATATATATATATATATATATATATATATATATATACAGATTGAACGAAATTAAAACGGAACATACAATTTAATACATGTCTGTTTGAACTGCATTTGAAATAGTGGACCAATATAAAACTTGGACAAAAATAAATCCATACCTGGGTATAGACATTGTATAAAATATCGTTCAACTATCTGTCTCACAACAATGTTGTTTGCGTAAGACGGGTTTGTCTAAGGTAGCGATAATAGTTCAGGAAATGAAACTCGAAAAAAGTTAAAACCTCGCAATTTTTTTGTCCTGCATGTATCCAGTTGAAATTTTAACAGAAGGTAGGTGATAGCCCAAGGATCAAAATCTATATCGAACCGAAGTGCGCTGAAGGGTTTTACGGCTGAAAACTACCCCTAATTGTCAAAAATTCTAAAATAACATATTAAACCTGAATATGGGTAAGATTTGGTTTTAATTAGTTAAATAATGATTATTTTATACTTTTGAATAGAGTTCCATCATATTTCAACCCTTAAAAAGCGACCCCTTTTAGAGATTAATATAAAAAAATAGTAATGCGAAGAAAATGATTTCACCTTGGAACGATTTGCATAAACATTTGGAATTAAGCTCAACTCACCCTCTGCTTTATAGTTTATGTCATGCCGATGAACCCTGATTGTTCTTAGGGGTGAAAACTACCCCTAATTTTCAAAAATTGTAAAATAATATTATAAATCTTAAGATGAGTGAAATTTGGTTTGGATTAGTTAAATAGTGATTTTTTTATACTTTAAAATACAAATTCATACATTTCCAACCCTTAAAAATCAATTGTTATGAGTGCTATAGGTGAAAACAATTTTTTGCCAAAATTTTGCAACTTTTCAACTTTTGAAAATCACCCTTTACAACATTGCAGTTTTTATAAACTAATTTATAAGATATAAATTGAAAAAAGTAGAATTAAATACAAAAAAATTTATCAACATAAAAAGGCACCATATATTTTTATATATTTACATAAATAATGGAATTAAATTACTAATGGAATTTTCCGGAAAAAAATTCACTGGTTTTTTTAACGTATTTCCTTTAATTTTTAACGATAGAATGTTTCTTTAAAAACGAGTTGTAGAGGTTTTTAAGAGCTACAAGGATCTGTGAATTAAATCTTTTTGGAACCCTTGGTTTTTAAATGGGGTGAGTTCAAAGGGCTCGAAAAAGATGGTGCTTGATCGTAAATCGATGCTTTAAACGGCTATATCTCGCCAAATATTCATTGTACAACAAATCTAAATGAAGGATAATTTTAGTCATTAAAAAAGCTACAATTTAGTAATTTGTATTTTTTTCATATATTCAGTATTTTTGGGCATATTTAAAAAAAAAGGGTAAAAAATATGAAATTGTAAATCGTTTCTCGCTTTAAGCTGTACTTTTTGTAACACAAAGCATTTTAAATGGGTCAAACTTCTTGGATGTATTAACAATACATGTACAAAGTGAATTTCAGAAGGGTGAAGATCAATTTTAATTATAAGGGTATTTAGGGGGTTGTTTTCATCGATTTTTTCGTAAAAAATGAGGTATGTATTGACCTTATTTTCATCATAACACCATTTTCGAATTATTCGCGAAAAATCGATTAAAAACGTGGATTTTTTCGTCTAAAAGTTATTACTTTCAATCGCGAATAACTTGAAAAATATCATTTTATAAAAAAAATGTATAGCACATTTTTTGTTTAGAATCACTTTTTTAATCGAAACCTGTAGTTAAAACGTAAAAAAAATTTTCACCCCGGAGATGGGGTGGCAACCACCCCCTAGGCTTTGGCGCACTTTGGTTCGATATAGATTTTGATCCTTAGGCTATTGCCTACCTTCAGTTAAATTTCAAGTCAATCCACGGAGCACGAAAAAATTGCGAGGTGAAATGCTTCATTTCCTGGACTATAACTGGTTTGACAGCATAAATCGTAGATTTATGTGTAGCTTTCAATTTTTATGAGTTCAGAATCCAGCAGCCCGCTAAAGTATTGGATTTTTATAATATAATTATTTGACAATCTTTTGTTGGCCAACCACTTACAGCAGAATTGAGCCGAAATACATTATATTCCTATGTTCCGAATTTATTTCGTTCAATCTATATATATATATATATATATATATATATATATATATATATATATATATATATATAAATACTTTTTTCTTTTTGGGTGTGGTAGGCAATAGAGCTTTGCTAAGGTACTACTTATTCTGAATCCAAGCTTTCGGTGGTTATTTGCCACCTTTATCGAGGTCTACAATGAAAATGACTATGTTGTAATAATTTGAATGATGCAATAAAAAAGCTATAAAAAACTTACCTAAATGTAAGATTCGTGGCATAAACAACAACGTTAAATATAAAATGATATGTACTGAATTGCAAAAGACATTAAAACTGTTTCTGTTTAAATAGACACTTAAAAATTAATAAATACGTTAAAGAGTTAAAAACAAAATGTAGGACGACATGTTAAAACAGTCGTCGTTGCAAATTTAATTTCAGTCACATTTCACGAGCAGAAAGAGAAAGTGGGAGGAACAATTATTGTTTAAATAGTTCCAAGAAAATACAAAAAACATCTTTCAAACTGATGTCTAACAAAATACCGTTTATGAATTTTGAGTACCTACTACCAACTGTATTAGGTTTTCCCTGAAAACTCGGGGAGAGTTTTCAGGGAGAGTTGGTTTAAAAACCTCACAGAATTAGAATTTCCTGTAGAAGTTAAAAAGTTGTTGGCCTTAGACCCTAAATTCGCTTTGCTTCCTAACAAAAAAGGTTTTAAAGTTTCCTCTTTGTTGGCAGACATCGAAAACATTTTAAGACCAATTGAGAATATTGATAAGGACATTCTAAGGTTCAAATGCACCAATATAATCACAAACTTTCTCAACAAAGTTGAAAAAGTCCATTTTTTAAATAAATATATCAAATGCAAAACTTTTTTGAAACATCACCCTGAGATCAAGATTGTCCAGAGCGACAAAGGCAATGTCACTGTAGCAATGTACACTAGGGACTATATAAAAAAATGTGAAGACTTACTCACAGATACTTAATATTATAAAAAGTTGAACAACAATCCCGTGTGTAATTTGCAACAAAAGGCTAATAAACTAGTTTCTGATTTGGTAAAGGAGAATCAAATAGATCAATCTGTTGGGAAAACTTTGAAAATTTATAATGCAATTGCTCCTAGATTTTATGCTCTTCCAAAAATTCATAAACCTACTCTATGAGACCGATAGTGTCCTTAATAGGTCCACCTAATGGGCCCATAGCAAGTTTTTTAACTAACATTATCACAGGAACGTACAGTAACAACAATGAGTTTTACATTTAGGACTCTTTCAGTTTCAGTTCTTTTATTAATAACTTAAAATTATCTATCAACCTTAAGCTCGTTAGTTTTGATGCAGTGTCTTTGTATACTAATTTACCATTACACACAATCTTGGTGATCTTGGTTAGTGTTGAGAAACACTGGGATGACATATTAATGCACACAACTCTTAACTTAGCTAATATAAAAAAACTCATTTCTTTTGTTTTTGACTCTAATGTTTTTATTTTTAATGATTGTTACTACAAAAAAGTCTTTGGTACTCCAATGGGTTCCACTATTTCACCAATACTTTGCAATTATGTCGTGGACGACTTGATTAATGACTGTTTGCAAATACCGTTCATAAAGAGATACGTGAATGACTTAATCTTGGCACTACCTGCAGACTTCATACTATCTACGTTAAATATTTTCAACCAGCAAAACCCACACTTGCAATTCACATGCGAGGAAGAGCGGGAGGGATCTTTGCCTTTCCTTGACATGAGATTGCATAGATGTGAGGATAATGTTGTAAAAACACAATGGTATAGAAAACCCATATGTAGCAATAGATTCATAAGCTACCATTCTTACCATCCTCCTAAGATGAAAACTAATCTAGTCCTAGCGATGAAAGAACGTGTCAAAAGGTTATTACATCCAGATTATCTCCAACATGATCTTAACCTCTTACGTAATATTTTTGTTAAAAATTCATATCCTCTAAGACTGATTAATAAATTGAATTTTAATGTTTCTTTTGTTAATAGAAATAACATTCTTACTATTTCACAATTAGTGCCCTTAGCACAAAATATTTCTGCTCCAACAAGTGTGTATTTTTATGCTTTTCCATATAATCCGAAACTAACCGTAGAAATCACTAAGATTTTCAAAGAATTTAAGAACATCAAAATAGCTAACAAGAACATCAAAACCATACGTCAGCTGTAAACACGTACATTGGTGAAACTGGAAGGAATCTGTCGTATCATTTCTCATAAGAGTGACTGTAGATTAAAGAAATCTATTTGTGCTTCGGCAGAGCATACTATCGATCTAGACAGATCACCTACCTCCCTAGATGTTCCACGACAATACTTTAGTTGGATATGAAATTCAGCGCTCCATAAGATTAGTATCGGAACTAATTCAAGCGAGAAATTACGCGGGAAATTCAAATTTTAATTTTGGTGGGAAAATTTAAATAAAGTTTAAAATTTTTAAATATAATTTGGTATATTTGAAAAAAAAAAATGCATAACATTTTTAATTTCAAATATACACAATACAATTTAGGAAAAATAAAACAAAATGTAATTTATTTATTTATTTAATACTTGTAAAACAACTTTGTAATTTAATATAGAATAAAAATATGCTATTATCACTGAAAATTGTACAATTTTATGGAAAAAGCTTACGAAAAAGTCAGAAAAATAGCAATTTAAAATTTACTGAAATTACATAAATCGTCAATATCACAAAATAAAAAATAATAAAATACACAATGTATTGCAAAATTTAAATAAATTGCATAATAAATCCTTACGAACTAATACATTTTAATACAAGTTTCTGCATGTGATACTCAAATATATATTTATACAAATTGTTTAGTTACTTGTACATAACACTATTCGTTAAGAAACTCTTCTACTGAATAATATGATCTTTCAGATAGATAGGATTTTGTTCTTTTACGGAACTCAAGGAAAGAAGTTGCAGATTTAAGTTCATCAATCAGTTATTTGTTCTCTAATATCAAATATTTATTGGACTCACCATACAAATGTAAGCTAGGAATTGCATTTTTATACAATTTATGACTCCATGAAGAAACAAACTTATCTTCAAAGTGTCTGTGGCAAATTCGTTTTGTTTTATAAACTGTACTAGCATTCATCATCTAAATTAGGATTATTTATAACACTAAGCCACTTCCTAAATCGTGTAATGTCTTCATCGTGGATTTGGAAAGGTATGTCTAATTAATGACGAATTAGTACATTGTAGGATACAACATTTATTGTGAAAAACCATATTTAACTGATTATTTAACTTATTATTATATAAAATACTATTTGAACACCGCCAGGAACATTTAAAACGTAGATCACTGAGGTAGGTGATTTGTTTTGTTATTTACAAACTAACACTAACAAAATCAAAATATAGACGCTAATATGACAATTGGCGATTGACAATTATAATTCTTTTCTTAGTTGTGTTCTAAACCTAAACTGCAGAGTAAAAGTAGAGACAGAGTAAAGCGACATCTGAAGATTAGTATCGGTACTACAAATGACATTAAGTTTAATTTGACCTTGAGCTACCTACGTGAAACGTCTAGTTATTAGTGGTCTGTGATCTAGACCATAAGAGAGATTTCAGCAATGTAAAAATATTAACCAGAGAGAAAAATAAATTTAAGAGAACTTTCTTAGAAATGGTACATATCAGTAAGAGTGATAATAACATTCTGAATAAAAGATCTGAGATCTAGAATCTTGTCAAAATTTACAATTTTATCTTGACTTTTGACTGAGCTATTTTGCATCTCAGAGTTTTCTTTTATTTTTTCTAAAATTTCTTTATTAATTGCTAATTTTTTTGATCTAACTTCAGTTATTATTCAGATGAGTTCAGTTTTGTTTTGTTTGTTTGTTTTTTCCAAATCTATTTACTAAATACTATTTTCTTTTTATTGTTTATGTTATAAATAATATTTTTTAATTTTCCTCTCAATTTTAAGTTGGTAATACAGTTGGTAGTACACAAAATTCATAAACGCTATTTTGTTAGACATCAGTTTCAAAGTTGATTTTTGGATTTTCTTCGAAATATTTACACAATAATTGTTCCTCCCACTTTTTGTGACTGTTTTAACATGTCGTCCTACATCTTGTTTGTTAACTCTTTAACCTAT
Source organism: Diabrotica balteata (assembly GCA_918026665.1). Taxonomy (NCBI): domain Eukaryota; kingdom Metazoa; phylum Arthropoda; class Insecta; order Coleoptera; family Chrysomelidae; genus Diabrotica; species Diabrotica balteata. Next base: position 64,912,960 of record OU898278.1, read on the forward strand.
TTATTAATTTTAAGTGTCTTTTTAAACAGAAACAGTTTTAATGTCTTTTGCAATTCAGTACATATCATTTTATTTAACGTTGTTGTTTATGCCACGAATCTTACATTTTGGTAAGTTTTTTATAGCTTTTTTATTATTATTTTTATATATATTACTATTTATTTATTTAAAAACTATAATAATGAATATATAAAATAATGTATACCACCTCCAGCACTACATTAAAGGGTTCGTCTCTTAGATATTTTTGACTATATTTTTAGAACTATATTACATAAAAAAAAATCAGTATCAGTACGCAAAAACCAAATAACGTTTTATCAAAAAGAAAAGTAAATAAGAGATTTAAGTTTCATAAACATTTAATGAATCCACTTCCGTATCTCCTTTGCTTTTGTCGGCAACCAGGCTAGTTAAATTTTAAACGCAATTTAAAGTCATATTAAAAGTTCTATCATCCGTCTGTATAATATATTTTATTAATAAACGGAATATGTAGGCTTATACATAAAGGGTATAAAGAAGCAAAAAACATGTACTAGTATACTCTTAGAGTAGAACTTTCTACTGGCTGTCCACAAATGCTCTCAGAGTTGCCAGACCTATTTATACAATTACCCCAACCTGAACTACAAATCCCCCAAAAATGACATTTAAAAAAATCCCCCAAAATTTTAAATATAATTATTATTATATTTTGCTTATATATATATAAATATATATATATATATATATATATATATATATATATATATAAACATATATATATATATATATACAAAAAAACTCTAATATGTATCAATTATTTCACCTAACGTTTTCGCCAAAGAGAATTAATTTGGCTTCTTCAGGGCTGAAAGAGAATAAATTATAATTAGCTACCATATATTATCTAATAAAAAACATTTACCTTACCGTGAAATTTTAGAAATGTCGAGTTATGATGTTAAAAAATTTTAGCTAGTAACAACATAGTGGTGTTTTTTTGTTACTATGTGCAAAAAAGTTTATTTGTTAACGTTGGAAATGTATGGTAGCTTTGATTTAAGTAAGAACAAGTTCTTACTTAAATCAGATACTAAGAACAATACAACATCACAGATAACTAACTTGACTGATATATCTATTAACAACTAACCTACTTTAATAATAATTTTCATTAACAAAAAAAGATAACATTCCCTTGCTTTTCTTAGATACATCTCAATAAGATATTATTATAATAATTCATGAACAATATACTAATTAAAAAAAAGAATTTCAATTAAGAAAATTCTAAACTAATATCTCCCCAGACTGGGATCTAACTTCATCGGTTTTACCAATGAACCTTAACGACATACATATTAAAAGAACTACTTGTAATTGTTTCGGCGCTTGCGTTCTATGAAAACAGAAGCTCACATTCAAACTTTACAACAATTAAAAATTTAGTTATTGCCGACAATTCAAAGAATTACTTCCTTTAAATGTGGTTACATTGGGTTTTTCGATTGTCCTTGGGTAAACCTTTGCGTTTTAAGTTCAAAGCTACCATACATTTTCAACGTTAACAAATAAACTTTTTTGCACATAGTAACAAAAAAACACCACTATGTTGTTACTAGCTAAAGTTTTTTAACATCATAACTCGACATTTCTAAAATTTTACGGTAAGGTAAATGTTTTTTATTAGATAATATATGGTAGCTAATTATAATTTATTCTCTTTCAGCCCTAAAGAAGCCAAATTAATTCTCTTTGGCGAAAACGTTAGGTGAAATAATTGATACATATTAGAGTTTTTTTGCAGATTTCCCCAATATTTAAGAGTTTACTATATATATATATATATATATATATATATATATATATATATATATATATATTAGTTGGTTATATGTTATATAATATATTTTATGCATAGAACAATTTTTTATAGCACTTTTCATCTATTCTCTTCCTTCATATGTTATATAATCCGTGTATATTAATATTATACATAGATTATATAACATATGACAGAAGCTCGAAACAAATGAGAATAGATGAAAAATCCTATTGGCTTTGGATTGCTTGATTTCAGCCACAATAGATAATAAATTACTGTTTGCTACAATATTAAATATAAGAACAATTACATATGTGAACATATAAATACTTATGCACTTACATACATAGGTACATACCATGGTACAACGAATACAAGGTATGATACATAATGTTCCAAAATCGGTTCGCTTTTACGCATGACGTAGTCAAGACCGCTAATTCCCGCAACATTTGAATGTAGTTATATAATAAAGCCTTAAAGTTACTGCAGAGCGTAGTTTTTTTTATATAATTTGGCTAATTTAATTATAGTAATTATAAAGACATGATAAAATTATGTTAGTATAATATTTATCATAAATAAAATTTTTAAGTTAATTTAAGTTTACTGATTTTGGGTACAGTTATTTTGTTAACATAGATATCTTTTATAAAAAAAGTTTTATTATCGTTTATTACACGTAGGTACAGGTGAGTCACTTATACTCCAGAGTTCAATATTTCAGATGTTTAAAAAGATACAAAAAAGTGGTAATGAAGGTACACAAAATTTGTACGTATATACCTACTGAACTAAACACAAAATCAAAATAAATAACGATAAAGTCAACTTTATTTAGATCGGATGAGCTAGCTGGCCATCGAATATGAGTGTAGTGAGGTTGTGCAATATTGCACAATATTTTAAATGACATCTTTTGTAATATTCACACATAAAATTATCTTGATATTGTTTATAATAATGATAACATTACATATTTTATATAATGTAGCAAAGAAAAATGTTATTTTGGAATATGCTAAATTGATTTCCTCCGAAACAGTTCTTATTGCAAATTGAATAGCAGGCTGAGGCTAGTTTCTTTCTTAACAAATTGATATAAAAGAAGCATTTAAAGTTGATGTCTAAAAAAATAACAACAATTTTACAGTAACACGTTAAAAATCTTTAAACTGATATATTCATATGAATTCTGGGTCTTCGTAAAATCTAAAAAATGAAAGATATTATAATGGAATTTTTTCTAGTGGCATAACTATGCACACCACTCAGTTTATCGAAATATTTTTAAAAGCACCTATTTCTAACACAAACAAACATTCAAAACATTCATTTTAACAAACATTCAAAAATAGCGATGGTTCATGAAGAATAAAAATGAATTAATGCAGAGCTAGATAAATTACTGTAGAGCGCAGATATAGTTAGATTCGTAAAGTCACAAAGACTAAACCCGGTTGGCCACTTAAAAAGAATACAAGATAATCGAGCTGTAAAAGTATTCCAGCACGTATTTTAATTTCCATTCAAAAGTATTAAAACCCCAAGCAAATAGGACAAAAGGTAGGCCCAATAAAAGGTGGATAGAGGATATAGAGGAAGATCTTCAAACCATGAATATCAGGCAGTGGTGGAGCAAAGTACATTGTTAAGAAGGCCAAGACCTAAAAAGGGTTGTAGTGCGATTAGAAGAAGAAGAAAAAGAAGTTGGCAAATAAAAAAAATGAAAATTTTTATGGATAAGCAATATTTTACAATTTTTGAAATTTTTTTTTTTAATTTTTGCCTTACTGTCTTTTAAACGAAGATTCAACTCCTTAATTCTGAAATACATTCTTGATCTAAAGAAAAATGTCTTTACATTATCGTCACAATCAACATTATTAGCTGATGTTAATAAGTTTTTAAACAATTTTTTCCTGGTTAAGGTCCACTCCCATGAAGCTGGTTGAAAATATATTTATTATCTCATAACTTACAATTTGCATCGTCACTATTGATAACCGATGTTATTGTCGAACTTTTGTTTTTATACTAGCCTTCTGTCGGTGTAAAGTCGTCTGAAGTCGATATTTATTGTGTTTTGCGTTTTAACTAATTTGTGCCTTATTTCATATTATATTGTTAGGTAAATAAATTTTGCACATAATAATCGGCAGGTTATAGTAATGTGTATATTTTTTATTTTACTAAATTTCATTATAACTCATCTAAAATACCATATTGAATTATAAATCAGATTTTTCTTTATTGTAATCTACTTTGTTTTTACTTCAGTAAAACTGCTTGAAAATTAGTGACAGTGAATCAGAATACGCAAATCTACTACTATTTACCTATTCCTAGTATTTCCTCTGCACAAAATTTTTAAATTGCATCAGAATTCCATACAAAAAGAGTGCTTATATTATTAGCATACATATATATGAAAACAAAAATAAATATTTGGTCTGAATCCCTAAGAAAAGTAAAGGTTTTACGCTACTGAAAATATATTTTTCCCAATCTAGCAACTCTGAATCAATTCATAAAAAATAAACAAGTTTTAGAATCAGGATACTTTATGTTAATTGTATACACGATATATTTTACACATAGCACAATTGTATACACGATATATTTTACGCATTTTCAGAAACATACACATGTTTCTGAAAATATTATTTTCTTTTTTGAGGTTTTTACAAAAATGTAGCAAAAGTTGTTAACACAGATATAATTTTTTTATAATTATGAAGCAATGTAGTATTAAATAAACTAAAAATCTAGAGGAACGTAATAAATATGAAACATGAATTAAGAGATAGATAAAATGTAGTTAATATATGCAGAGTAAATTGGATTGAGGTTTTAAATTTTACACTTTCATCAGAAATATTATTTTTATTAATATACACAATTTTAAGACACAACCCTTCTTTGTTATTTTCTCTACTCTGTGAATATTTGTATTTAGAAGCTCATTTATCGTATGGCACTTGACACATTTACATTTAAATTAACATATATTTTGTATAAAGCATAATACATATGTTTAAAAACTAACATCCAACTTATTTATATACTGTATCGACTCTGGAGTCGCAGTTCTTCCTGCAAGCCTCTGTTTAGTATGTTAAAACTAACAACATGCAATGCAAACATTGCAAAGTTTTATGCTTTGCCAAAAATCCACAAACCAACACTATCGGTTCATTCCATAGTAACTTCCATTGGGACTCCCACTGAAAATATCTCAGCTTTTGTTACAGACTTACTAATGCATATAATTATGAAATTCAATATTATATTAAAGATTCTTTTAAGATGGTAAATAAATATAATGGTTCCATACTACCATCAAATTATGTCCTCGTTAGCCTTGACGTTGTATCCTTATTCAGCAACGTTCATCTAGGAATATGTGTTTATTGTTGTAGTGGACTGTATTTATTGAAATTAATTAATAGTCTAAAATACTGCATTTATTTATGAATTTGCACAAAAATGTGAAAACAATAACAAATAGTTCTATGCTTCTCAACGGCTGGTGATGGAATGTCATTCTGTCATCTGTCGCCTGTACCGACTAGCTGGCTGGCTGGGCTGCAGTGGCGGACCGTTCAAATACAAAATGGGTTGTCGTCGACATACTCCCGGCCTTGAAAGATCCTGAATCTTTCAATTTAATGGAAGGAGAGGACATATTTTGGAGAATGACCTCGTGATGATACCTTCTTGAGTCTTTATTTTTGCAACTCTAGCGGTATTCTGCGATCCGTCATGTATGTGAGTTATTCTGCCTAGTTTCCACTTTGCTGGTGGCAGACAGTCATCTTTGATAAGGACTAAAGTTCCTTCTACTAATTCTCCCTTGGATATTTGCCACTTAGAACGTCTCTGTAGCTCGACGACGTATTCGGAAGACCATCTCTTCCAGAAACTTTGGAAAATTTGTTGGATGCGTTGAAATCTATTGAGTCGTTGTGGAATCTCTTGGAGTAGATCTGGTTCTGGAGCTAGCGTTGGCATTCTACCGATGAGGAAATGAGCGGGAGAGAGTGGTGTTAAATCATTAGGATCAGGACTAATAGGACACAAAGGTCTGGAGTTGAGTACTGCTTCTATTTGTGATAGTATTGTTGCAAACTCCTCAAATGTAAGATTTGTGTTTTTAAGTGAACGTTTTAAGTGAAATTTACAAGATTTTACTCCGGATTCCCAGAGTCCCCCGAAATGTGGAGAATATGGCGGAATTAAATGCCATTCAATACCCTCATGTGTACATGAATCTTGTATGTGTGCATTGTTAATTTTTAAAAATCTTTTAAGTTCAGACATGACACCTACGAAGTTTCTACCATTATCTGAGTACAATTTGGCTGGCTTTCCTCTACGAGCGATAAAGCGGCGCAAGGCAAGCATGAATGTTTGAGTGCTCAAATCGGTTACGAGCTCAAGATGAATCGCCTTTGTAGCAAAACATATGAATAATGAAATATAGCATTTATTTAATTTGGCACCTCTGCCCTTATTTTTATACAAAAACGGACCGGCGTAGTCAATACCAGTGATGGCAAAGGGAAATGTGTATAGTAATCGGTCACGTGGTAAATCACCCATGATTGGTTGTATAGGTTTAGGATTAAATCGTAAACAAGTGGTACATTGTTTAACAGTCAACCTAGATAGGTTTCTGCCTGATATAGGCCAATATGTCTCCCGAATAGTAGATAGAAGCAGCTGAGGGCCTGCATGATATAGACGCAGGTGTTCATGACGGAAAAATAATATCGTGAAATGATGTTTTGAATCCAAGACAATGGGATGTTTTTTGTCATATAGAAAATCCGAGTTAGCCAAGCGACCACCAACACGTATTAAACCATCCTGGTCAATAAATGGGTTTAAAGAGAAGAGCTTGCTGTTGGAACTAACGCTTTTTTGTTTTGACAGCTGATCATACTCTTCGCGAAAAGAGTGTAGTTGTATGATCTTCAATAAATAACGACGAGCGTCATTAATATTGGTTAATGTTAGAGAGCCACACTCTCTAAGAATTTTAGGTGTTAATAAATTATTTTTAAATCTAAGGATGTATGCAAATGCGCGCAGTAAACGCGAATATTGTGAAAAGGCCTTGAATGGAAACCATTGTTCTTGCTGAGAATAGGAAACAAAATTGAGAATAGTTTGAGATTTTATTTCGGGTAGAATGTCTACCTTTGGATTTAAAAGGGGCCAAAATTCTTCCCTTAAAGACAACCATGACGGACCGTCCCACCATAGTGAAGAATTTAGTATTTGAGAAGGAGATAATCCCCTTGATAGATGGTATGCAGGATTATCTTGTGTGGGTACATACTTCCATGTATAGGACTTTGTTAAGACCTGAATTTCGGAGACTCTGTTAGCTACGAAGGTTTGAAGATTGTTAGGAGAAGTATTGATCCAAGCAAGGGTTATTGTGGAATCTGACCATAAATAACATTTATTGAGGTCTATATTAATGGATTCAATTACCTTAGTTAAAAGACGTGAAAGTAATACAGCTGCGCAAAGCTCTAGGCGTGGAATGCTTAGAGTTTTGATAGGGGCAACCTTTGATTTAGCACATAGAATTTTAACCGAAATATTTCCCTTGTCATTAGTACTTCTTAAATAGATACAAGCACCGTAGGCTTGTTGTGATGCGTCCGAAAAACCGTGTATTTCTATATCTTTAGCATTATTGCACACTGCATGACGTGGTATACTTAATTGTTTCAGATTGGCAAGATCATTTTTCAATCTATTCCAAGTATTTAGTGATGAACCGCTTAATTTTTCATCCCAATTCAGTTTTTCAGTCCATAGCCTTTGCATTAGAATCTTCGCAAGTATGATACAAGGACCTACTAAGCCTAGTGGATCGTATATTCTTGCAATTAAAGAAAGAACATCTCTTTTGGTACAAGTTTCCTTGTAATTGTTATATTGTACATTGTATAATGGTGAATCACGTTGGGATGACCAAATAAGTCCTAAAGTTTTTGTGACTCCATCTTTAGAGAGGTTTAGAATTCCAAAGGAATCATCTTGATTATTTACCCTTTCTAAAACTCTTGGGTCATTTGAAATCCATTTTCTGAGTGGAAAACAACCTGTAAGTAAAATACGTGAGACTTCACGGCAAATGTTCGAAGCTTCAGTAATAGTATCCGCACCGGTTAACAAGTCATCTACGTAGAAATCCTGACGTAATATCTTCGCGATTTCTGGTTGCGACAATTGGCATTCGTTAGCTAACTCGAAAAGGCATCGGATAGCAAGAAAACTGGCTGATGCTTGGCCATAAGTAACCGTATTTAAAGCAAAATGTTGTAATGGATCTGAAGGACTTTCCCTCCAGACTATTTTTTGAAGACTGCGTTGGCTGGGATGAATTAACACCTGCCTGTACATTTTGGTTACGTCTGAGCTTATGATGAATTTGTGTTTTCTGAATCGGATGAGAATTGAGAATAGATCTTGTTGTATACTGGGCCGACGCATTGAATATTGTTTAATGATAACCCGTTGTTTGTTGGTGAAGATGCGTCAAAAACGACACGAAGTTTTGTTGTAAGACTGTCCTCCTTTAGGACACCATGATGTGGCATGTAGTAGTCGACAGTAGAGTTTTCAGAGATATCTGCTAACGACATGTGATTTAGCTCCTGATATTCGCGCATGAATTGTATATATTGTTCGCGAAGAGGATTGTTTTATGCTAATCTTTTTTCTAGATGATGAAATCTTCTTTCAGCTTGTATCCTTGAATCACCCAACACATGCGGATATTGTTTTAATGGCATCATAACTATGAATCTACCATTTGGATCACGTGTAGTAGTTTTTTGAAAATTGTCCTCGCACAATTGCCCTTCTTCAGATAGATGAGGAATATTTGGCAATTCCTCTACTTCCCAAAATTGCTGAAGAAGTTTAGTTAGTTTCAGATTTGTGCTAAGATTGCAAGATATTGTATTGTGGGGAACCGATCCCAGCGGGCCAGAAATTATCCACCCAAATATTGTTTCTGTTAAAATAGGACCTTGATCTAAAGATATGCGACCTTTACAAATCAAATGCCAAAAAATATCTGCGCCGATAAGAATGTCAATAGATCCAGCATTGCCAAAATTAGGATCTGCTAACCGAATTGTATTAGGAATGTTTATAGCGCTTACATCAATGTTTGTATGAGGAAGAATATTTGTTATTTTTGGCAATACAAAACAGTTGATTATTTTTACAAATTTATTATTAGATGTGCAAATCTCTAACTGACATTGACCTGTAATAGTTGATAGTTTGTTGCCTATGCCCAAAAGATTTAAGCTGACATCTTGTGGTTTGATTCCAGTTTGTTACACATGTTTGTTGTGATAAATGAAGATTGAGACCCGCAATCCAATAGTGCACGAGCCCTTTACATTTTACCATTCATATCTTTAACACTTAAGATTGCTGTTGAGAGAAAAACATAGCCTGTATCAGAACAAGAAAGCATGCTGTTACCACAAAATGTATTGTTACTTGTTCCTGGATTTATTGGCTCACTTGTACTTTGTGATGGATTTGTATTAATACTGCTATTGTATTATTTGTATTTGTATTTGTATTTGTATTATTACTGCTTTGCACTTGCGACATGGCCCGAGTTTGCACTGTTTATTGGAGTGACCCGATCGCAAGCAGTTTGTACACAATGATTTTGATCTAATAAAATTCCACCTTTCGTTTATTGGATAATTTAAAAATGTTTCGCAAGTGTAAATGCTATGGTCGCCTTGACAAGAGACGCATGTATAGTTTGTTTTTGTTGCTAAGAATCCCCTAGTCGTCCTGTTCTCCTTACTTTTATTTTTTGTTTCAATGTTCACTTCAATCGCCTCTAGAAAATCTGCTCTTGATTTTAAAAATCCTTTTAGATCGGATAAAGTTGGTAGTTCCGTTTGAGTAGCAATATGCTTTTCCCATTCCCTAATAGTAGTTTCGTCTAGTTTTGATGTTATAATGAATATAAGTAAGGCATCCCATTGTTTACACGGCTGATTTAATTGTTGAAGTGACTTTAAATGTTTTGAAAAATCATCTACTAATTTACGAAATTTTACAAAAGATTCTTTGTGAATAGATCCCAATGAAAATAAAGCTTTAATATGATTGTGTATTAAGAGTTTTTTATTATTGTATCGATCACATACAGAGTCCCATGCCAAATTGTACCCGTTTGCGGAAAATTCGATAGGTTTTATGACTGCGGCGGCATTTCCTTGTAATGATGCCCGAAGATAATGATACTTCTGAATATTTGTAATACTATCATTTGTATGAATGAGTGACTCAAAAGTGTCTCGAAATTCTAGCCAAAATTCGTATGTGCCGTCGAACTTTGGAATTTGTATTGTTGGCAGTTTTACACCTTGTAAACGATAAGCCCCGTCAGAAATAGAAGTGTTATTGTTTGTATGCTCGTTTGTCACCGACTGTTTATCATCAATATCTGAAATGAATTTATTTAACAATGCTTTGGCATTAGCCGATAGTGAATAAAAATTGTTTTCAAGTTCTTCCCTTATCACAAAGTGTGGTTCGGGATCGTCTGCCAATTCTTTTATTTCTGATTGGATAATTTTAATTTCTAAAAATGTATTTTCTAGTTTATTTATTCTGTCGCTTAGTTCGATTTTTTCAACATCATGTAATTCTAATTTGCATTTAATAGACTCTAGAAATTTGGAGAAAATTGTAAATGAAGCTTTATGACCAGCACGTTTTCTAATTAATCTTTTTAAGTGTTCGTCCGACATTGTTTATTAATCAAATAGATTCGAATTGAATTTAAATAGATATATAGATTGTAAATAGTTTTATGCAACTTACACAAACAAAAACAGTATAAATAGGTATAGGAATCAGATGGGAACTCACCGGTATTTTTGGCTGTGTATTGTTCGGCAATCCCACGTGTTCTTTCACTTGACCGTTAACTGTGAATCACTTTTAGCACTGATTTTATCACAAATATCGGGTCGAATGGACCATTGTTTATTGTTGTAGTGGACTGTATTTATTGAAATTAATTAATAGTCTAAAATACTGCATTTATTTATGAATTTGCACAAAAATGTGAAAACAATAACAAATAGTTCTATGCTTCTCAACGGCTGGTGATGGAATGTCATTCTGTCATCTGTCGTCTGTACCGACTAGCTGGCTGGCTGGGCTGCAGTGGCGGACCGTTCAAATACAAAATGGGTTGTCGTCGACAATACGTTTGACATCAATAGAGATCAACTGGGACCGTATTAGAGGTTGTTGTTCCATGTCTTATGACAGATTCATCAGCATCGTCGAATTTCTCTTTAAGAGGCTACATCAGCACGTCATCACAACGGAAAACGCGTTCCAAGATTGCAGCTTTAATTTTAAATATTTTGACGAGATATTTGGCACACATATACGTGATATAGTAAAGAATGGCGGTACAAAGCCCAATTTGAGAAATATGTTAGTATGTGTTAATTACTCTATAACTAAATAAAATATTACAAAAACGAGTCTTTACCGCCATTAAGAAAAACAAAAAAATACACTTTTTTCAAATAAACTTTTTTATCCCATGTTTACATTTTGTGTCACATTGGAATTACTAAAATCAACTAAAATCAATTATCTGTAACAAGAAATCAAACTTAACTGAGTGAGTTGGCAACATAGAGAAATAGTCATCGCTATCACATTTGCACTTCTACGATTCTGCTCTGTTATCTGTATCGATCATGATACTAAAACTTCCAAGATAAACCCACTTCGCAATCGAATTTTGTACGTCGACGCGCATGACGTCACTTGGTGAATTCCACTTTTATCGCCAACCTTTTATCATCACAGCCGGTAAAACATATATGGAAAGAGAGGGTTTTTATTTAAATATTTAGGGATGTTAGGTAAAATATCTGCAATTAAAACTTAAAAATATGTTATATATACATCTCTGTTAGCCTAGCAATGTAAATTAATAGAATTTAAATAGATAATTAAATTATATAAAAAAGTAGGAACTAAACATCCTTTTGGAAATGGAAATTTATATACAATGGATTGATTTATTAAAACAAAAATTTAATACAACTGATAAAATAAAGTACACTGTAATAATTTACAAGTTTATTGAACAATTTATTTTACAATTTTTAATATTTTCTTCTTTTTAACTTTGGATGTTTCTTTAATATATCTATTCAATTTTCTAATTTTACAACTGAACACAGCTAAATGCATTAGCGATTTTAAATAATTCTTGGTTAATTTTAATGACCCTTTGTTAAAATTGTTAAAAATATGGTCCAGTTCATTACATTTAATTAGAAAATCTGGATATGGTTTAAGTAAACCTCCTTCGGAAAAATGGTTTACCCAGTAAACCGATGTCAACGTAAAAGATAAACGATAAAACAATACTAAATCTGACAAAACTCCATACAACACAGAACATTTCTGGTGACATCTGTCGCCAAGTGACGTCACATTACTGATCGCGTGCGCGTGGGTTTATCTTTAGTTCATAGTATCATGTGTATCGATATCTGTTCATACAGTAGTGCAGCGGTTTTTAATCTTTTTTGGTGACGGAACCCTTTTGGATAGCGAAATACTTGACGGAACCTTACAATAAAACAGTAGTTTTTAAAAGTGTATTCTGTATTAATAAGCATACTAGAAGTAAAATGTTACATAACAAGTATAATAATGGAAGATATTAAATATGAAAACTCTAACTAATGGGAGGTATGAAACTGTTTTCTATTTTTCATCAATTAGTTGATATCAGGATTGATAGAGGACATTTGAAGTCTTATATCAGGTTCGGCGTCCAGTCTATTGTGGTATTTTGTTTTCGTGGCTGCATATGTTGAGAATCTGGCTTCGTACAAATATGTTTTTGGAAACAAAAGAAGAATTTTCAGAGCCATTTTGGCAAGCATTGGATATTCATCACGGACTCTGCACCAAAAATCGTCGAAAGGCGTTGTTTTAAACAGTGACTCCATACATGTGCCTGATGACATTTCTAAAAGAGATTCGTATATCTCGTTTGACATACTTTGACATTGTAAATCCATGAATTCACTTTTATTTTTGTGTTTTGTTATGTTCTTCTGGAACATACTTCCCAAACGATGCACGCATCGAAGTGAGATATTTGATCAATTCTTCAAATACATCATCTTGGGACATTTCGTCGTTATCGATAAAAAACTCAATGAGTTTCTTTTGAAAGCAGTTATTTTGTTACAGGCCTGAAACACTGTTGTCCGTTTGTAACATAGAAACACTTGTAACTCGGATCTAAGTTCAAATAGCCTTGTTAAAGTTTTGCCCTGAGACAGCCATCACACTTCTGTATGGAGCAGCAGGGTTTTATGTTTGCTGCCATAATCTTCACACAATAATGAGAACAATCGAGATTTTATCGTGATTTGATAAAATTAATTATTTTTACCGCTTTATCCATAACCAGTTTTAGATTTGACGGGATTTGCTTCATCGCAAGTGCTTGTCTAAGCAGGATACAATGGCTGGAACTATAATTAGTAGCTTTATTTTTTACTCGTGACACTAGTCCTGCTGTATTACCTGTCATCGACTTGGCCCCATCTGTACAAATGTCAATGAAATCGTTTCAACTTAGATTATTATCCTCAAAAAATATATTCATTTTATTAAAAATTTCCTCTCCGGTTGTGTTTGTGGGCAGCGGTGAACACAAAGGCATGTCTTGTTCAAAAAAACTTTTATATAGATATCTCACGATAACAAGCAAGATAGCTAGACTAGGGACATCAGTAGACTCATCTATTTTCAATGCGAATCGTGTTTTTTGTAGACGTGTAACTAGTTCTTGTTTGGTGTAGCTTGTCAGATCATGAATTTGCCGTGAAACAGTACCGTGAAACAGTAAAAGCGGCACAGTAGAAAGCTGCTTTCCAGATTTTTCATCGAGCATACATTTTGTTATGTCAAACACACATATTCTTTGGGTGCCGTCTTCAATGAAGGTTGGCGATAACCTCAGCAAAATCATTTCTGTCCCTGGCTTTTCTTATTAAAGATTGAGAATCCAAACCAGTCCACTCACGAATGTTCTTCAACCAGGACGCCTGCCGTCTACCAGGACCACGTTTTCCTTCTACCTTCCCCTCTATAAGAAGCTGCAGTAGCTGGTATTTCTCATTTCTGTATATGTGTCCCAAATATGAGGTTTTCCGTGTTTTCATTATTTTTAAGAGTTCTCTGTCGGTACCCATCTTGTGTAGGACCTGCTCGTTGCTCATATGCGCTGTCCAGGGGACGTTCAGCATCCTTCGAAATAACCACATTTCAAAACTTTCCAAACGCCTGAGTGAGTTGATTTTGAAGGTCCAGGTCTCCATTCCATATAGTAAGGTGCTGTAAACGTAACATTTCAGCATTCGGTATCGGATTTTGAGATTAAGTGTTTGGGACGTAAACATTTGTTTCATTTTTAAAAAGACATTTCTTGCTTGTTCAATTCGCGATTTTATTTCTATATCTGGATCGTTATCCAGCACCCTAGATATCGAAATTTCTCGACATTTTCGATAATGTTACCATTCACGTTTAAAGCCATGGGTGGATGGATGGATGTTTTGGAGACAATCATTGTTTTTGTTTTCTTGACGTTAATGCTGGTTCGTAAACACACATGGTTTTATTAAATTCCCAGCGATAGTGTGTGCTTCACCTGCTTGTGCAATGCGATAGCTAACTAAATATGTTGCCTCTGTGGCTTTTTCATTAATAGTTTGAGTTACATGGATTATAGTTTTTTGAGTTTCCAATAACTGTTCTTTTTTACGTAGAAAAAATTTTTTATTCTTACCTTTAGACTTGGGGTGTACAGTTTCTAAATGTCGGCGCAACTTGGTAGGTACCTTGGAACTATTAGGAAACAGTTGACTACATAGGATGCACAGAAGTGAGCCGTTGCAATCAACAAATCCGAAACTGATATATGATTCATCATACGTCCTTTTTTTCACCTTCGAAATCGTGGAACTTGACGTTGCATAATCGTCTTGATCGGTAAATGACGAATACTCTGCATTTACTGCTTCCGAACATTCGCCTTCTGTAGAAGATGTTGCATTACGTTAAACGACTTTAAGCTTATGTTCCATTCTTCCAATCGTGCTACACCGCATCAGAAAAGTCAACCAGAGAGACGTGTTTTGATTTTTTTTTTCTAAATTCTCGCGGAACCCCTACAGGGGTATTGCGGAACCCTAGGGTTCCGCGGAACACACTTTGAGTATCGCTGCAGTAGTGTATTATTTTCAAGATATTGAAATTCGAGTGTTGATTCATAGTGAAGTAGTATTTGTAAAATTAATTTATTATATTTGGGTAATAGAACTGAGTTATCGAGCTGTTTGAAAAAAAAAATAGATTATTATTAATTGTGGATTTTAAAAGTCTATTTTACGTAAAAATATTTCAAAATCTAATGCGAGTATATAGTCTTCGGAGGATTTTTTATTCTAGAAATATAAATATTTTTGAAAAGGGGAAAAATTTCTCTCTTTCTTTTCCAAGAAAAGGTCCTGTAAAAACCGTGCTAAAACGATTCGAAAATCGAGATTAGAGCCACCACAAATTTTAATAATGTAAGTGTAAGTATAAGCAATCTACTGTTGTCATAAATAAAAGGTGTGAAAAGTTGTTTGCCATGAAAATGAAATTGGTAATAAATCTGTATTTAGGTACAGAAATCCTCACTAAAGTACAAATGCCAATTTTTTCAGGTAGATTGATATTCATTGGCGACAATATTTTGAACTTTTATTTTTTATTTGCTATACGTCAGAATTGATGCTATGCATCAATCTGTAGTTCATTTCTTACGGCTAAACTGTTTGATATACATTAAAACTTCTAAGTAGAGCTCGGATCGAGCGAGCAATTTTCAGGGTAGTATTTCCTTTATAGGTACCTCATTTGTTTAGATGTATACATTATTAATTTAGGTGATATATTGCGACTGTTTGTGCATTCACTAAGCAAAAACCAAAGTATTCTCGACATTAAACATGTATTTGTATGTCAATGTTTAGCCGTAACAAAAGGAAATCAGATGTTTGGAGCACCTTGTTTAATGTAGTAAAATAAACATGTTCTTGCGCTACCGCAACAGTAACCGTCCAGTTTTTCAAAATATTGAAAACACCATGATGTAAGTATCTATATTATTCTAACTTTGTGGTATTTACTAGTTATATTTTTAGTGGAACTGACAGCATTCAAACTGACACGCAACCTGAGTGTGCAACTAGCAACTGGGTTGACCCCATAGTGAGCGTTGTCGACAGTGTTGATGATAGTAAAGCTAGTTTTACAAAAAATTCAAACTTAGTATTGTTACTTTTACTATTATTTACATTAAAACAAAGTGTAACGAAACAATTTTGTCTTATATTATTTTCAATGTATTTTAGTATTCTACCTGAACCTTTAAGTGGCCGAAGGATAATAGACATTGGTTATTTTTTTTTAACAAATTTTTAGTTCAGGAAATAATAATCTATTCAATTGCAATATTACAAATGGAAGTAATACAAGAAATTAAAAAAGGTTTTATGTCAACTTTTACGTTAAAATGTAAAATGTGTAATGTTACACAGCAGATATATTCTGAAAATCCTCAAAATGTTACATCTGAAGACATGGACATTAACTCAGCAATTTCACTGGGAACTGTGTCAAGTGGAAATGAGTTTTCCACCTTACAAGAATTATCTGCTGCCACCAACATGCTTTGTATAGCAGAAAACACATACAGTCATTACCAGGACAATGTAACAAAACTAATTAAATCTACTAATTTCAAAGTTATGGAGCAAGCTGGTCAAGAAGAAGCAAGACTAGCAACAAGTTTAGGGGAAATTGAAAAAAATGGTATTCCTTATATAACCGTAGTAGCTAAGTCAATTATAATGCTGGTTTGGATGCCACAGGGAAATATAAGAGAAGAAATTCCGAGGGATCAACAATTTTGGACAACAAAAATATTTCCAAAAGTAAAAAAATTATTAGATATTAGAGAAGGATAATTATTCCACAAATATACACGTTCTAGGATCTTTAGCAATAATGTACTTGTAGAACCATAAATTTAAACGTACGTGGATTTCATGTTTACGTCAGAAAATATAATTTGTAATCGTTTTATTGTAGAAAAACTATACGTGATAGAAGTCCATGAATAACCATTATGCACATATCTCGATTTAAACTAATTGCTGTACGGTATTTCAAATTAATGAATGTTTTCAAAAATTTGCGAACCCCTCTGTGGCTCAGTGGTAAAAGCGCCTAACTTTAAACCTAAAGGTCGTGAGTTCGAATCTTATCTGGGTGGAAATTTTCGTTTATTAAAAATTAATAAATGAAAATAATTTCTATCCTTGTGCGATCGGTACTCACCGGAGGGGACCGCAGACGTTCGGATACAATTAGCGTCTCTTAGCAAAGACAATGACGTCTACTTTGCTAAGTATCAAGACATTTACTCTACACACAGACACACACACACACACACGCACACGCACACACACACACACACACACACACACACACACACACACACACACACACACATACACGTTCGTGTATTTACTGTGGTATCTGTGAAATATCATGACAAATGGACACACGAACATAGGGTAATGCAATATGATAAGAAAAATTCACCTGACTGTAAAAATTCACTGTACCATGCCAATGACCATTAGTTGTCGAAGCATTAAACTCAATAAAAAAAAAAATTTGCGGCAAACATGGACATAATAGAAGTCACAACTGTTATCGTATTCAAGTAAAAAGTAAGAATATTTAATTAAATTCTGAATTTATGCAGTGCAATGGTTGATTCTAAAATGAGATATTTTAGTGAAGAAGGAAAAAAGTTGAAACTGTCATAAAACTGTCAAAGTGTTTAGACGCATTTCAAAGTTTCTTCTAAAAATTTAAATATTTAAACGATTATTTCATCAATTTTGAACGTGTTAAGAGTGAATAATAGAAATTTCGACCCTGAACATAGTAGCTAATACGTGTTTTAAAATCGAGCTTTTAAAACTAATTTAAAAACTAGTAAAAAACTAAAAAATTTTTAGTTAATTAGTGATCCAGCAGTGAAATAACAAAAATAAATACAACAGAGATAGTAAGTTACTTTAAATATAACAGTTTTTACTATTATCACGATTATCAAATATTATTCCGGATAACCTACAAAATTTAGGACAGGTATATCAAACCTGTTCCACTACAGACTAAGAAGGTTGTTTGCCAGGACCATACTCCAGTTATAAATGTTAATTAAAAATGGATAGTTCTATTCAATCTGAAATTCCTTCAAATAATAATATATCAAACAGCTCCTCATCATATCAATTTAATGGATCACCTACATATTCTTCCGTAACAAATCAAACACCACAATCCAATACATTTCCATCAAGAAAACAAGCAATTATTTTTGATGCAATTGAAAATACCAAACTAGATGATTACTTATCCGCTCTGAGTCATCTGATACAACCAACCCAGATCATTTTCTGTTCAAAATTATCAAATAATACTATGTTTGTTGATGACCTGTTCCACTACAGACTAAGAAGGTTGTTTGCCAGGACCATACTCCAGTTATAAATGTTAATTAAAAATGGATAGTTCTATTCAATCTGAAATTCCTTCAAATAATAATATATCAAACAGCTCCTCATCATATCAATTTAATGGATCACCTACATATTCTTCCGTAACAAATCAAACACCACAATCCAATACATTTCCATCAAGAAAACAAGCAATTATTTTTGATGCAATTGAAAATACCAAACTAGATGATTACTTATCCGCTCTGAGTCATCTGATACAACCAACCCAGATCATTTTCTGTTCAAAATTATCAAATAATAGAGTATGTATTTATTTAGCTAACGAAAACTAGCTGAGGATTTTATAAATAGAAATGAAAAAATTCCAATAAACCAACAACTCTTACAAGCTCGTAGACTAATTAGCCCCAGTCAGCGGTTAGTATTGTCCAATGTCTGTCCCTCAATCCCACACTCAGTCCTAATATCAGCATTAAAATCACATGGATTAAATCTTCTATCACCTATAACATTCTTAAGGATAGGCACATAAACACCACAATTCCAGCATATTTTGAGTTTCAGGCGCCAAACATACATATCTCCACTAAATAACCAGCCCTTACCTGATTCTTTTCTTATCACATATGAGGAAACGACATACAGGATTTTCCTATAATTAGATAACCAAGCTTGCCAAATATGTAAACAAACCAACCACATAACAAAAAATTGCTTAATGTCCATTGCAATTACAACAGATAATTCAGCATTAAATAATCCAGTTCCAAATGTAGACCCAATTGAAAATACAACTAATCTATCAACTCAGAAAACCCAGGCACACACTAAACAACAATCAAAAGAAGAAAGCATACAAAAAGAAACCCAACCACAAACTACCCGACAAGAAAAACCACACACGCAACCAACCAAAGACGATTCAGAAACAACAAACTAGACAAAAATAGATCTAGAAAATAAGGCACCGCATATAAATACAGGCAAAGCACAAAACAAACGCAAAATCTCCCAACTCTCTCCACCAGCTACTACATCTACAGAGGAACCTACTTTTATTACACCAAAAATCAAAGAGAAAAAGGTAAAATCAGATCAAAATGTCAAACCACAAAAAACACTAGAAGAAATGCTTAAATACTGTAAAACTTTATTTTAGAACCCAAATTCCAACTACCCTATAACTTACGAACAGTTATTAGACTTTTTTGAAAACTGTGAGAACTCACCAGACCCGTTAAGTATCTCCAAAATGTATACCGAAGAAACATCAGAGGTCATAGATCTATTAACTAATATATACCCTTACCTAAAGGACCGAAAAATTAAAGTCAAATGCACTCGAATAAAAAATAAAATATTACAGCAAATCAACTTAGACCTTCAAACAGACTTAGAAAGCGACGCATCAACAGAAAATTAATAACACATCATTTTCAACTCTCTAATTCAATGGAATATAAATATTATACCCATTTAAAAATGTCAAAATTATTAATTTCAAAGCATAAACCTAGTATGATATGTTTACAAGAAATCAACTTCAAAAACAACAAAGCTCATGACTTAAAGAATTTCAATTGTTTCTTTAGAAATCGAGAAAATTCGAAAATTGCAAGTGGAAGGGTAACAATCTACATAAAAGATAGCTTTAACGCTAAACCAATAAAACTCACAACAACTATCGAAGCAATTGGAATTAGAGTCAGAGACACAATTTATTTTTCAATTTGCAATATTTACATTCCCCCCAATAAAGAACCCGATTCAAAAGAAATTTCAAACCTATTAAATTAACTACCTGCTGCACGGATAATAATTGGAGATTTCAATCCACATAATCCGTTATGGGGTTCAGCAAAACTAACATCTCTAGGTCGAAAAATAGAAAAAATAATAGAAGTCAACATACACGCTTTGACATAAGAACAGGTGAAGGCTCTAGTATAGATCTATGTATTTGTAAACCATCAATTACACATACTCTTACGTGGGATGTGCTACCAGATCTATATGATAGTGATCACTACCCTACCATAATAAGCAAAGAATTGCAATCAACTACCCCGCAACAACTAAAATGGAATTTAAAAAGCGCAAATTGGACAGAATTTCAAAATTACATTGAAAACAATCTGCAAAACCTAAATGACTATGTAGATATAGATAAAACAATATACTCTCTGACAAACGTAATCATATAATCAGCAAAAAAGTAGGATCACAAACATCAGTCGGTACCTTGGTGGAATCATGACTGCAAAGAAGCATTAAAGCAATCGAAACAAGCTTTTAATAAATTCAAACGACACAAAACTCAAGAAAATTCAATAGAATTCAAAAAATTAAGAGCAGTCGCTAGGTATACTATTAAAAAAGCCAAAAGTGACTCTTGGAGAGAATATGTCACCACAATAGATAGTTCAACTCCTATAACAACTATATGGAAAAAAGTCAACAAAATGTCTAATTCCAAACCCCATAGATCAATCAACTTTCTAACTCAAAATAACACTATTTATAAAAGCCAAGAAGAAATATCCAATATACTAGCATCTACTTATGAACATAACTTAAGTAACTTAAATTATACTTCCAATTTCTTAAAAATCAAAATAAAAGAAGAAAATAATCCTATAGAATATTCTTCTTCTTCTTATGGCGCCGTCTCCTTTCGAAGGTTGGCGATCCAAATGGCAATTGTAGTTTTGGAAACTGCTGCGCGAAAGATTTCTGCGGATGAGCGGTCGAACCATCTCCTTAGGTCTTTCAGCCATGAGTTCTGACGTCTTCCTACTGATCTTTTGCCTTGTACTTTTCCTTCCAGTATAACTTGAAGTAATTTATATTTTTCGCCTCTCAACACATGACCCAAGTATTGCATTTTCCTCTCTTTGATTATTCTTAGTAATTCTTTTTGTTTACTCATTCGACGAAGTACCTCAACATTAGTAACTCTTTGTACCCATGGAATTCTCAATATTCGTCTGTATACATACATCTCAAAGGCATCTATTCTTTTTTCTATTTCGGAGTCCATTGTCCAACTTTCACAGCCATATAGTAAGACAGAAAAAACGTAGCATCTAATCATTCGGATTCTAAGCTGCAGACTAAGGTCTGATCTTGTAAAAAATGTTTTCATGCTCATGAATGTTCTTCTTGCTTGTTCGATTCTTGATAGTATTTCTTTTTTTGGGTTACACTGACTATTGATATTTGCTCCCAAATATTTTATAGAATTTACCTGTTCTATCATTTGACCCTTGGCATACACATGTATGTTTATTGGTGTCTTTGAAAATACTAAAGTTTTCGTTTTGGAAACATTTAGATGTAAGCCGAACATTTCGCTGTGGTGAACTACCGCATTTATTATATTTTGTAGTTCTTGTGCGTTGCTTGCTATTAAAACAGTATCATCAGCATATCTGATGTTGTTTATGCTGATTCCGTTAATCTTAACTCCGCCTTGGACCTGATCTAATGCTTCTCTGAATATGGACTCCGAATATAAATTAAACAGAAGGGGTGATAAGACGCAACCCTGTCTCACTCCTCGTCGGATTTGTATATCTTCAGATGTTGTGTGCTCTATTTCAATGGTTGCCGTTTGGTGCCAGTATAGTTCTGAGATAATTCGCAAGTCTTGTTCGTCAACTCCAGTTGTTCTCAGAATTTCAATCATCTTTTGATGGTTAACAGTATAGAATATTACGATCAAAATAATAACGATCTAAATATACCAATAATAGAGGAAGAATAAGAAAATGTATTTCAGAATTGTAAGAATACTTGTCCTGAACCCGACAATATACCGTTTATATTTCTAAAAAATTTACAATATAATCCTATCTAATCCAAAAAAATCAAAATCAGATCCACAAACATATCGACCGATATCACTTACATGTAGCATAGGTAAAATATTAGAAAAGATAATAAACAATAGGCTTATGTGGTATTTAGAATCAAACAACTTAATTATTCCAGAACAATGTGGTTTCCGAAAACATCGCTCAACTCTAGACAACCTCGTTGACTTAGAATCAGAAATCCACGAAGCATTTGCAATAAAACAACATTGTGTTGGAATATTTTTTGATATAAGCAAAGCATATGATACAGTTTGGAAATATTCAATCATTACAACACTCAGCAACTGGTTAATAAGGGGTAACATAGTAAAATACATTTCAAATTTTCTTGAAAACAGACAATTTTAAGTTCGAGTTTACGGAACATATTCTCAAACAAAAATTCAACAAAATGGTGTACCACAAGGATCAAATTTAAGCACAACTTTATTCTTAGTAGCAATAAATTAGATATTAACAGAAATTGAAAACCCCGTCAAAGCTAGATTATACGCTGACGACCTAGTTATTTTCTATAGAGGAAAAAACATAGCAACGATTTACAATCACATTCAAAACGTGTTAACGCACATTGAGAAATGGTCAGCTACAAGTGGACTTCAGTTTAATACTTCAAAAACGAAAGCAATCTGTTTCTTAAAGAGAAATCAAATCCAAACAAAAGAATTATATCTACACGAACAAAAACTAGATTATGTAGAAGAAATCGGATTCTTGGGTATGACGTTTGATAAAAAATTAACTTGGAAGACACATATTCAACAGCTGAAAAAATCCTGTCTACCTGGTATAAATTTACTACGATCACTTGCCTTTAAAAACTGGGGTGCAGATTATTCAAGTTTAATACTTATTTACAAATCCATAATTCGATCAAAACTTGGCTATGGAGCCATCGTCTACAACTCCTCCAAAAAGACACATTTGAAGTCACATTATCCAAAATAGATGTCTACGTATTTCTTTAGGTGGTCACTATATAAGTCCCATTCAAAGTCTCTATTGGGAAAGTGGAGAACTTCCTCTTTCTTTCAGAAGACAGCATCTAAGCCTAACATATGCAGCGGCAGTGTCATCAAACCGAAATCCGAAATAATCCAGTACTGCATAACGTTTTTGCTGATCGATTTACATATAAATTTCAACAAACACATTAAATTGATCATCCTTTTTACTTTCGTATACAATCATACTTATCCAAATTAAATTTTCAATTTCCAAAAACCTATGATACCTCATCAATCCACAACCCTGCACCATGGACAATATCTATTCCTGCTATCGACATCAGTCTAACAAACCTAAGAAAATCAGAGATATCATCAACCGTCATTAAACAAAAGTTTCATACACTATTAAACAGATATGGCAATACCTACAACGTATACACCGATGCGTCAAAAAATGAAGACAGAGTTGGAGCAGCAATTTATTCGGAAGACACCTCAGTTAGTTTCAAATTGCCATCAATGACAACCATCTTTTCGGCTGAATTATTAGCAATTCTAACGGCACTATTATTATTACAAAAGAAATACAAAGAAAGATGTATAATAATCACAGATTCTCTAAGTTCATTATCCTCACTGACTCAATTATGCTGTGACAACCCCTTTCTACTTCTTATTAAAAAAGAACTTAAAAACATTTCTAATAAGAACATCCAAGTGCACTTTTTATAGGTGCCTTCTCATGTAGGAATTGAAGGTAACGAAGCTGTAGATAAACTAGCTAAAAACGCACAAACTAACCCGATGTCTGAAGAAAGTAACATATTGGTACAAAACGATTTAAAACCATACTTAAAACAAAAAATAATTCAAAAATGGCATTAAACTTAGAACAACACTCCATCAAGGCTATACGAAGTCAACAAACACCCACATCCTTGGAAACCAACAATAAAAGACAGAAGAGAGCAAGTGATACTTACCCGTCTCCGTATCGGCCATACACGACTTACTCATGACTATTTATTACAGCGCAAAAACAAACCTTTGGTGTCACAAATGACACCAAAAGTGAAAAGATTAGCAAAGATACAAGGGCTCTCATGGAAATACGACGAAACCTAAGCGAGAACGAAAAGGGAAACAAAGAAGAATATAAAAAACTAAATAAAAGAATTTCAGTGGAAATTAGAAAAGATGTAAGAAGATATAATACTAATGTAATTACTCAAACAGTAGAAGAGAACAAAGGTTTAAAGATAATGAAAAGAAAACTTACGCAAAGTAAAAAAGAAATATACAAGCTGAGAGATAAAGACGGAAAGGCAACAAAAGATAAACAAAATATTCTGAAAATAACTAGAGAATTTTATAAAGACCTCTATACCAGCCAAAGACCACAAGACAATTTCCCGACACGAGTAAAGACTCTCATAAATCAGGGATCGGAAATACTTTTACCCATTACTGTGTCAGAAGTAAGAGCAGCTTTAAAGGAAATGAAGAACCATCGATCGCCTGGTGACGATGGACTCGTTATCGAGGCAATAAAAGCAGGTGGGGAAATTTTATTAAAATCAGTAAGCGAACTGTTTACTAAATGCTTACATGCGGGTACGATTCCAAAAGACTGGAACAATGCAGTAATAGTCTTGTTACACAAAAAAGGCGATATTACTAAATTAGAAAATTATAGACCCATCAGCCTCTTGACACATATGTACAAACTCTTTATGAAAATCTTAACAAAGAGGCTAACACCTAAACTTGATTTCTATCAGCCCAAAGAACAGGCAGGCTTTAGGGCAGGATATGGCACAAATGACCATTTGCATACCATAAAGATCTTAATAGAAAAGTGCATCGAGTACAACATACCACTGGTTCTTGCATTTGTCGATTACGAGAAGGCTTTTGATTCTGTAGAGTTTGAAACAATCATCTATCAAACAAAAACATCTATCAAAACGCTACATCACGTATACGACTGCACGAAGACACAGAAAAATGCAGCTTAGGTCGAGGAGTTAGACAAGGAGACAGTATTTCACCAAAATTGTTCACGGCAGCTCTAGAGTCAATATTTAAGGGTACTCAATGGCAAGATATGGGCATCAATATAGATGGAGAAAGATTAAATCACCTAAGGTTTGCAGATGATGTTGTATTAGTCGCAGATAACGTACAAGATACAGTTTCTATGATGCATTCGCTTAAAAGTCTGTCTGAAAGAGCAGGATTAAAGATAAACTTTGAGAAAACTAAAATTATAACAAATCTCGTAATGAGTGGAAATATAACTATTGACAATAATACCATACAACAAACAGACACTTACAAATATCTGGGACACGAAATCAAAATAAGCAGAGACAATCAAACACATGAAATACAGAGGCGAATAGGTCTAACATGGGCAGCATTTGGCAAATTAAGCCATATTCTAAAAAGTTCATATTCCATGTGTCTCAAGCGAAAGGTTTATAACCAATGTGTTTTACCTGTACAAACTTATGGAGCAGAGACTTTAACACTAACGCAAAAATCTGCGAATAAACTTAGAGTTACACAACGAGCCATGGAACGTGCAATGCTGAACGTGAGCCTTCGAGACCACATAACAAACCAACAAATCAGGCGAAGATCAGGAGTTCAAGACGTCATCGAAAGAACCACGACGCTTAAGTGGAACTGGGCAGGGCACTTAGTCAGAACACAAGATGGACGGTGGACAAGACGTATTATGGAATGGAGGCCCGGAAATTATAAAAGAAGCCGAGGACGACCACCGACTAGATGGACCGATGACATTAAACGTGTAGCTGGAAACTGGATACAAGCGGCCCAGTGTAGAGAACACTGGAAAGAACTGAGGGAGGCCTATGTCCAGCAGTGGACGCGATTGGCTGATTGATGATGATGAAAAACAAACCAGTGTGTGAAGTGTGCAACAATGTTCTAACGGTACAACATTTTTTAATACGGTGTCCCAAATATAACAGTGAACGACTCAAATATAGCATACCTAACTCCCTAAGAGATGCCTTAGAAGAAAATACAGATAACTGAAAAATATTTTCCTATATTAAAGACTGTCAACTTTTTCAAAAGATCTAACGTACATTTTAATACACATACATATTATCATTATTATCCAGATTTAGCCATACGGCTCACACTCCCTCTAAGGGGAAAATTCACTCCCAGATAGCTACGGTATCAAAAGGATTGAGCTCTGGTGGGACTCTTTCCGTGTTATCGAGCCCTAGGTGACTTGGTATGCTGGAGTATCTCCCAAAAATTTTCGTACACATCGGGATGTTGAGAGTAGTACAGCTTTTTGCATGGTCTTGTAGAGATGTTCATTCAGACCTAGCTTTTTTATATTTTCTAGGAGGTTCTTTGGAATGAGTAGTAGAGAGAATAATAGGTATTATCTGGGTACTTTCCATTTTCCACTGTCTTCGTATTTGAATTTCCAAATCCCTGTACTTGGCGATTTTTTCGTTCTGTTTAACACGAAGATTATTGTTGTTGGGTATCGCCACATCAATTAATGTTGTTTGTCTCTTTAGTTTATTAACTAGTATGAGATCTGGTCTATTATGTGCCACTGTTTGGTCTGTGAGCACCGTGCGATCCCAGTATAGTTTGTAGTTGTCGTTCTCAAGTATACTCTCAGGAACATATTGATAATATGGAAGATGGTTTGTTTGAAGAAGTCCCAGTTTAATAGCTATCTCTTGATGAAGGATCTTTCCTACTAAGTCGTGCCTTTCCTTATATTCAGTTGCAGCAAATGCCTGACAGCCCCCGGTAAGATGTTGAATGGTTTCCTGAGCTTGGCATCCATATCGGCATTTGTCATTTTGGACCTGAGGGTCTTTGACGATATATTTCAGGTAATTTTTGGTTGGTATAACCTGATCCTGAATGGCCAGTAGTGAACCCTCTGTTTCGGGGAACATCCTTCATGATGTCAGCCAATAGTTCGACGCTATACTGTCGACATGGTCTTGACTGACCTCATTGGGATGTCGCCCGTGCAGAGGCTTGCCCATCCAGGTGCGCATTTTTTCGTTCTTAGTAAGGTGGTTTATGCGCATTTCTGGTTCCCTCAGTTTGATCGGTGTTGTGTCATCTACTGCACAAATCGCGCGATGAAGAGTAGATGTCTCCGCCTGCACTGAAAATAAGTTCTTAAATTAGTAATCTGTTTTTCTAATTGCTCGCTTATATCTATAAGTCTTCGACCTCCTAAATACCGCGGTAATGTCGTCCTTTCTACAGCACTTCGAGGATGGTGTTTTTGTGCCTTTATGAGGTGTGTTCGTACTTTTCGCTGAAGATTTTCTATATCCGGTTTTGTCCACTTAACAATACCAAATGAGTAGCTAACCGCGGAACATGCATAGGTGTTTAGTGCCTTAAACAAATTTTTATTGTTAAGGTGTGAACGAAGCAGCTGTTTTACCCTTCGTATAAACTCAGTTGTTATCTCAGTTTTCATTTGCTTATGGTCAATCTTCCGCGCTTGCTTGATTCCGAGGTATTTATACATATCATTTTCACCCATGGCCTCGATGTTCTGGCCGTTTTGCATATCGAATCCGCCGGGCTGAACCTTTCCTTTGATTATATTTAAGACACGGCACTTGTCAAGACCGAAGTGCATACTAATATCATTTGAGAAATTTTCAACAGTTTTTAGCATCTGATCTAGGTGGTTTCGAGTGGAAGCCATTAATTTCAAATCATCCATATACAACAAATGATTAAGCTTCGCCACAACAGTGTTGTTATTTTTGATACTAAAACCTAAGTCGGTGGAGTTCAATAGCTGAGATAGTGGGTTCATCGCTAAACAGAACCAAAGAGGACTCAAGGAGTCCCCCTGGAAAAGGCCCCGGTTAATTGGGATATCTTCAGTTTCGATGTTTTTTTCACCAGGTATTTGAAGGTGAATTTTAGTCTTCCACTCTGTCATTATATACTTTAAAAAGGTCACTATATTAACACCGACTTTATATATTTTCAATATATCTATCAGCCATTGATGCGGCACTGAATCAAAGGCCTTCTTGTAGTCGATGAAGGCGGTAAAAAGGTTCCTTTTTTTGCTGGAAATGACTGAGTCCCTTTGGTTGGAAATGACTGAGTCGATTATAAGTTGTTCTTTGCAGTCCATGGAACCCTTAGCGCATCCTTTCTGTTGAGGCTCTACGATATTGTTTAGAGAACAGTGTTGGTAGATGCGCTGGGTTACACAGGATGTGACCAATTTGTACAAAGTTGGAAGACAAGTAATTGGGCAGTACTTGGCTGGATCTTGGGTGTTATTTTGATCCTTTGGTATTAGATAAGTGGTTCCTTGAGTAAGAAATGGTGGTATTTCCTGCGGATTGAAAATAACATGATTAATTAATACTGTTAAATGCTCGTGTATACTTCAAAACTTCTTTAGCCAGAAGTTTTGAACTCCGTCTGGCCCAGGAGATTTCCAGTTATGAAGCTCTTTGATAATGTTCGAGACTTCTTCAGTGGTGAAAGGTTCATAGGGAACATTAGTGTAGTGTTGACAGTTGTTCGTCGTTTCTTCAATCCATCCAGCATTGTTGTTATGAGTAGCTGGTGTCGAAAGTTGGTTTCCCCAAAACTCATAAATTTCTTCTTGGCTTGGGTAGGATTAATTTATATTTTCTACAGTGGAATTCAGTTTCCTATAGAAAGACTTCTCTGCATGCGCAAAAAGTATATTGTCACATTTCCGGTTGTTGCTCACTTTGTATCTCCTTAGGCGACCTTAATAAACAGAAAGTTTTTGTTTTAGTGTGTCCAGGCAGTGTCGAGCTGTGTTGTTTTCTGGATCATGTTGTGAGTGTCTTCCAGTGTTCAGAATTATTTCTTCAGTTCTTTTAACTACTTTTTGAGTTCTTACTCCTCGAATGTATTCCGTAATTTGTCCAATGTCCCTACGCAGTAATTCAATATTCCTCAGCAGTCGTTGTTCCCAGGGTGCTATTCTGTTTTCAGTCCTTCCGATATTAGTTCCTCGTCGTGTTCTGATCTTAATGCCCATAACATTAGCAATTGCTGTTGCTGCACAGTAAATCGGCATATGCAAATATTCCAATGTATGGGCTTCCACGATATAATTGGGTAGGACTTCAGTATTCACAATTTGTAACAGCGCTCCTAGTTTCTTCGAAGAGTTTATTTTTGGTAGCGGTGGTCTGCTAAGTAGGTTTGTTCCACTAAACTCTTGTACGGCACGTGCCATCTCGTTTACCAGGTTATCGTGCAACTCGTTATTCTCCTGTTGTATATTATCAGGTGGAGTTTCTTGGAAGAGAAGCTCAGGAATCTGCTCATTAATGATTTCATTAGGGACTTGGTCTACAACTTGCTCTAGGTTATGGATCTCCAGTTCGACTTCGCTTTTGATCATGTCGCGTCTAGTCTCTTGGATAAAATTGTTTCTGATAATTACCCGGTATTGGTCTGCTACTCTTTGTTCAGATACTTGGATTTCTGGGTACTCCCTGCAAAATTCGGCATACAGTTGTTGTCGATAGCCGATCGTTTCTTGACCAAGGTTTATCACCTTATAATAAAAGCGCAAAATGTTCTCGTTTATAGACACAGTCCATTTCATGCGCTGCCTCGGTCATCCCGCTTGAGTGAGCGCCGGCTGATGTTCCAGCGCAGCACCTTCAACGAGTAGAGCTCTTGCTGTTGTTTGGCTCACTGGTGGTTCTTCTTGTGGTTCTTGTTGTTGTTGGGCTGTAGCTGATTGTATGACAGGGGCCCGCCTCCCCAAATGAGCATCTAGTGTTTATCGAATTATAAAATACTATAAATTTTACCCTTACAAAATACGATTACTTCATCAATTGAACTAAGATGATGCTGATCATCGACGTCAAATTTGTGAAGAATTTATTGAAATCATAAATCCAACATCGATTGAACGTGTTTTTCCGACGAGTGTACCTTTATGTTAAATGGTGAAGACAATAGATATAATTGTCGTTATTTGGCTCGGAATTTTAGGGAATCACGTTATTGGACTATTAGTTTTTTAAGGAAATCTCAACGGAACAACTTATTTAAATTTGTTAGAAGACGTTATTGATCCGCTGCTCACTGACACATTGGAACCTGATGATAATCTTTTAAACGATAAAATGACGGTATCCCCATCTTTTGCCTTTTACCTAATACCAAAAATATATGCCACTCCGTCTGTAGATCTTGCCGAGTTCCGGCAAAGAATTGTGACAATATGCCGATTATTCAGTCCGGAGGTATTTGCAAATGTCCGAAGGGGCTTTGAAAAAATATACTGTAATATTGTATGGAAATCACACAGTCATTTCGAACATTAAATTGGTTAATTAGATGAAATTTTATGTTTTTTGTTATTACTTACGTTCAACCAATAAATTAACAAAAATGATCTTCAGTTATTTTGTAAATTATTTAATTTTGAAAAATTTTTGGTTTCTGAGTTTCTGGGGGGGCCAAATTTTCGTTGAAACACACTGTATATTATTATTAAATTTATGATAGGTACTTCTAATTCTTAAGCTAAGATGTTTTATACTAATTTTCGTAAAAAGGGTTTGTTAAAATTTATATGCTTATGTTTATGCTTTTTTATATAATAAATAAATAATAAAATATTTTTATAAAATCTTTATGCTTTTTGTGCGTTTCTTTATGCTTTTAAATCCGATCGAAACTCTAATTATTATCACAATATTGCACCTTCGTCTTGATGTAGCTTCTTAACAACACTTACTTCTCTTTTAATGGTAAATTCTATCAACAAACTTTCGGTACCCCTATGGGAGCGAGATTTCTCTTATCATTGCAACTTACGTTATGGATTATGTATTAGACTCCGTCATTCTTTTACTATCCTTTCAAATTTCATTTATTAAAAAATATGTTGATGATATCATTTTGGCTATACCCAATGAAGGTAGATGAACTATTTGATACTTTTAATAGTTATGACCCCTACATCCAGTTCACTATAGAAAGTGAATATGGTAATTGGTCCTTCCTCTTTCTCGACATTAATCAGGGAAAACAGCAACAATAAAATAGATTGGTATCAAAAACCGATCCATTCTGGTAGATACCTTAACTACCACTCTTACCATAATAATTCTACCAATGTCAACTTAATCAAACAGATGAAAAAAAAGAGTAATAAAACTATTATATCCTTCTTTTTATACAAAAAACCTCGAATCCTGCAGAAAATTTTCATTGCAAACGCTTATCCAACACCATTAGTGAATAAGATTTTGTTTAACACTGTCCACAACGAAGGTACTTCACCTCACATTTAAACTTTATAACAATAAAAAATTTTCTTTCTTTAAAATGTAGTTACATTGGGTTTTTCAATTAACCTTGGGTAAACCTTTGCGTTTTAAGTTCAAAGCTACCATACATTTCCAACGTTAAAAAAACTTTTTTTGCACATAGTAACAAAAAACACCACTATGTTGTCACTAGTTTTTTAACATCCCAACTCGAAAATTCTAATTTACGGTAAGATCAATAATGTTTTTTAATAGATAATATATGGTAGCTACTTATAATTTATTCTCTTTCAGCCCTGCAGAAGCCAAATTAATGCCCATTCTCTTTGGCGAAAATGTTTGGCGAAACAATTGATACTCATTAGAGTTTTTCTTGCAGATTTCCCCTAAATGAGTTTACTATTTAACTTATCTATCTATATATATATATATATATATATATATATATATATATATATATATATATATATATACATATTTTGTAAAATATCAATAAA
Source organism: Diabrotica balteata (assembly GCA_918026665.1). NCBI lineage: Eukaryota > Metazoa > Arthropoda > Insecta > Coleoptera > Chrysomelidae > Diabrotica > Diabrotica balteata. Next base: position 64,945,149 of record OU898278.1, read on the forward strand.
CATGTATTATTTACTGTTGTTTAATTCTAGTTCCAACTTTTTATTTATTTTTTTTGTACATCTCTGGGTTGTTGTTTAAAACCTTATGTGTAAATTGTTTTTATTAATTGTATTTATGCATTTTATATTCGAATACATTAAAGATATAATAAAACTGTGTAAACGTTTTGAGATTTTTGCAAAGATGTAAAGATAAAAAGAATGTCAACTTGAGTGTACTTGTAATTATCATCTCCCACAAGATTGGACTATCCCACCCAGTGATAGAATAGGCATCACTAAAAGGGTGTGTCCACAATGACCATACAAGAAAAGATTTCTACAAAAGTTCCGGAAAAATCGTATTTGGAAAGCAAGGAATCGTAAAATCTTGAGAAAGATACTCCCACACTCATAATAACAATCTCTCTTAAATTACAATGTATACTTCCTTTAATAATTTACCCTATGCTTAATTACAGATGCGGGTCTCTCTCTTTATATGCAACGTTCTAGCCAAATTGCATTTTAATGAGCCACCGTACACGGAAAAAACAAAAATAAAAAAGAGCATTTTAGCACAGCACAATAAGCTCGAATAACTCGAATAATTTTTGTAATTTGTTTAGTTTTGTTCAGTTAGATAGCGGATTTTTATAGCCGAGAAATTTTGTCTCGGGTTTAAATAATTATTGTATTAAATTATTTTTAACCGTCTTAAACAAAGCGTACTATTTTAACAGAAAACTGTAACAATGTCTCTCAATCGGTTTAGAATGAAACAGCTTTAACTTAATTACTATTTAACTGGGAATAAGCCACAATTAAAGATAAAAATACGTTTATTGACGTTTCAATTTCCACTTCGGAAATCGTTCTCAAAATACAAACAGTAAATTAAACAAATTTTGTTTTTTGTTACTTAGTAAAAAATTCTTCTAATAATTTAATTTTATCTGACTCATTTATATTGACAATTCAGACATACATTATGCATTTTAAAGTAGACGACTTTAAAATGAAATTGCCAATATTGTTGAGTTGCGCTCCTGGGACGACTTTACTTATAAGATAGTTCATTCGATTACATGAAATCAACTTTAACTTGAGAATATCCGTCAGAAAAAATCATAGCATATAATTCGTCTTTAAAAAGACAAACACATGACATGATGACAGTAAAATTCTCCTGTTAGTGATTCCCTAGTAAATTATGAGGGAAAAACCAGAAAAAAAACCTCATAATACTATCCAGACATGGTAAGTATTTTTTCGTGCATTTAGTTTACCTTCAATAAACACCAAAATTCTGATTGTATATGTTTCGTTATTTAAAAAACATAAATGATGTATCCTCTATATGTTACTGCCTTACTAATACTGGTATTTTCTTATTTATAACTTCCTCTTTCAATATTGGTAACCAGATCCTACTACATTCTGCCGAGGAATTTGCGACACAATTGGCCTCATTTAGCATAATTAAAGCCACTTCTTTGATTTTTTTTACCATCTGTCTCTTTTAGGACTACATTTGAATTATTCCATTGAACCCTATGTTCATTATCCCATGCGTGTTTACATATTTGAGATCTATCAAATTCTCTATTTTTAATATAAGACGGATCTTCACTTATTCTAACATTTAATGGCCTTGATGTTTCACCTAAATAAAACTGATCGCATTCACAAGGTATTTTATAAATGCAATTCTTTGTCCTTTTGCAATGCAATGCTCTTGTAAACTTCGTCTAACCACAGCAGGGTTCCATTGCCCATCTCTTACAACCACATTATCCCCTATACTTAATTCTTCTTTTGTAGCTGTATTTCTATCATAGTAGTGCTTGTACAATTTTCCTTTATTATGCAATTTATTCTTTTCATTTTTTAGGTCTACCTGTTCTGGTAAATATTTCTCATGTAAAACTGGAAGTTTGCCTCTAAGTCTACGACTATTCAAGAGTTGTGCTCTGGACTTGTCTGATCCTAATAAAGGTGTATTTCTATATTCTAATAAGGATAACTGAAGATCTTCACATTTCCTGAAAATATTTTTAGCTATCTGGACGGCTCGTTTTGCCTGACCATTTGCTCTAGGATATCTAGGGCTAGATTTCACAAATTTAAAGTTCCATTCCTTAGAGAATTCTCGACATTCCTTAGAGCCAAAAGGCATATTATCAGATACAACTTCCAAAGGAATCCCATGAGTGGCAAACATCGTCTTAAATGAATTTATTATTGACTGGGATGTTTTGGACTGCAACGGAACAATTCCAATCCACTTTGTGAGATAATCCATTACAATTAAATAAGATACTCCTCCAAATTCACAAATATCAGCTGCTAGCATTTGAAATTTTCTGAAATTATTTGATATTTCTCACAACCAATACAATTTTTAACCAAATCCACTATGTTCTTATTCATATTTGGCCAGAACAATACCTGTCTCGCTCTTTGCTGTGTTTTTTTAACCCCAAAGTGTGTTTCATGAAGGAACTTTAACATCCTATGCCGCAAAGAATCCGGAACTATGAGTCTGTCCTTATAAAACGTCAAATCATTTAATGAGTAAACATCACGCATACTATTAAAATAATCTTTTACTATGTAAGGTACCCTCGATGCACATGACGGCCACCCTTTTTCACAAAAATCTCTAATTATAAGCTTCTTATCCTGTTTAGTTTCAGCTATAAATTCCTCTCTCCTTTCTTCTGTTATATTTAATGTATGCACTATTTCCGTTACAAAAACATCATCCTCTACCTTTTCCTTCAAAAAATTTCGAGAAAACAAATCAGTTATAAGCATTTCCTTGCCTGGCTTATATTCTACAGTTAAGTCATATTTTAATAATTTTACCTTCATACGTTGTAGTCTAGGAGAGTCTAAAATCCACAAGGAAAACAATTCCTGTAGCTGGCTGTATACCACGTATCACAAAAAAGAGGTTAGTCTTCGTAAGTGGGTATATTTATTTAAAAAACCCCTAAAAGGGCTACATCACAAAAACAAACGTTTTCGGACTAAACAGTCCATCATCAGGTTTAAATTTTAAAATTGCTAGGTTAAAATGCCTGAGCCACCAAAATACATGGGTAAAAACCCTTTAAATTACATATAGGTATAAAAGAATATACATCTTGTTGTTAATAAACTGTGATGTTCAGTATTAAATTAAATATGAGTTCAGGTAACATACATTGTTGAATTGAGTTCCAGAGCCGGGGAGTAAACCTCTACACACGGAGAACAGCTGGAAACTTCTCAGCTCAGTTTAAAATGTAAACCTGATGATGGACTGTTTAGTCCGAAAACGTTTGTTTTTGTGATGTAGCCCTTTTAAGGATTTTTTAAATAAATAAATATACCCACGAAGACTAACCTCTTTTTTTTTAGGAGAGTCTACTTCACTTCTGCTATGCCCTTCTTCATTATCGAAATCAATGGCTTATGATCTGTGAAAACCTTAACTTCTCTACCATAAATATAATTATGAAGTTTATTACAAGAAAATAGGATTGCATTTAGTTCCTTTTCAATTTGGCTAAATCTGGTTTCACAATTGGTTAAAGACCTAGAAGCAAAAGATACAGGTTTAAGATTTTGTAATAATACACATCCAACACCATTTTGACTTGAATCTGTTTAAATTACCATTGGAATATTTTCATCAAAGTTTGCAAGAACTGGTGGTGAGCAAATTAACTTTTTTATTAAATGAGTTTGTGTGACTTCTAGTCCACATCCAAACTGTATTCTTTTTCAACAATTCTCTTAGTGGGGCTGATACATCCGATAAATTTGGTATAAAATTGCGATGGTAATTGATCATGCCCAGTATTCTTTGTAACTCTTTTTTATTATTGGGTTCTTTCAAATTTATAATAGCTTTAACTTTATCTACATCAGGTCTCATACCATCTTTATCAAATGTATTTTCGAAATATTTTACTTCAGGCATTCTATACTGTATCTTAGTGGGATTAAATTTTACTCCAATATTTAAACTGAACTTCTTTAAACTGTATTTTTGAAATTTCATATGCTCTACACTTGTCTATTACCTTTTGTAAGGTTAACTCATGATTCTGCAACATTTTTTCATGTAAATCTTTATTGATTGTTCCTAAAACTAGTCTATCCCTGATCATTGAGTCTAGAACATCTCCGAATTCACAATTTTTTGCCAATTTACGTAAGTCAGTTAGGTAAGTATCAAAAAGCTCTCCTTCCTCTTGTTTTCTATTGTAGAATAAAAATCTTTCGTAGATAACATTCTTTTTAGGGGCGAAGTAATTCTCTAATTCACTCAATACTGTACCATACGATTTTCTCTGTGCATCTGTTAACTTTAAGGTGTTAAACACATTAAGTTCTTCATCTCCCAAAAAATTTAACAGTAGAGCAATTTTTACTGTGTCTTTCTTTTCGGCTTTGTCACTGGCCAAGAGGTAAATTTCAAATGACTGTTTGAATCGCCGAAAGCTTTCAGCCACGTTACCTTCAAATGATAATGGTTGAGGTATTCTAAACTTCATATTGTTCTAATTCTAACAACTTCTTGTTTTCATTTATTTTGGAAGCAGCAGGCTTCATTAACCACAAGACTGCGCCATGTAATAATGTTTAATACGGACTATTGTACATTTTTATTGATATTGCTTTCAGTAATACAGCATTAATACATTGCCATCATAACCTAATCTAAAGTACTTAACCTCTATATGCCCTGAGACCATGTGCTGCCTGTCCCATGTCATAGTCCTGTCAGGACTTTACATCCATGAGCTATTCAGTCTCATGACAAATACTTAGAACCTAGCAGTTTGAGTTATGCAGATGCTGTTTTTTGTATGGCCTCATGAATTAGAATTATAAGACAAATTCTTATTGAATCATTATTATCAACAATAAAAAGGGATCATCATGTTATATGATAGAGCCAAAAACAATTACTCTAGTAGAAACATCTTCTTCGCAAAAGCGAGCGTCCCGGAACTAGCGCCACAAGATGGCGTCGTCACGGGAAGCGTCATAAAATAGCGGTTCTTCATATCGATTAACTACTCTCGATTAAATTGTTTTTAAGCATCATATATTTATTTTAATTAGATTTACCCCCTCTGTGGCTCAGTGGTAAGAGCGCCTACCTTTAAACCTAAAGGTCGTGAGTTCGAATCTCATCTAGGTGGAGAAATTTTCGTTTATTAAAAATTAATGAATGAAAATAATTTCTATCCTTGTGCGATCGGTACTCACCGGAGGGACCGCAGACGTTCGGATACAATTAGCGTCTTTTAACAAAGACAATGACGTCGACTTTGCTAAGTATCAAGACAATTACTCTACACACACACACACACACACACACACACACACACACATACACACACACACACATACACACACACACACTACACTAGGTACCTGACTGTACCATGCCAATAATAGCTAGAAAGAGCAGGTAGAAAAATGCTCCTTGATAGACCCATCAAGGTCAGAGAAGAAGAGGAAGACCAAAACAAGGATCCTTGATAACATCGATGAAGAAATGTGGAAATACGTGCTTAGCGGAGGAAGGCGATCGATACGGACTGGAAAGAAATTCTTAAGGAGATTAGGACCCATACGGGTTTGTAAAGCCAGAATGCTGATAATGAACAAATAATTATCTTGTCATATTCGTTTTGCGCTACCCAAAGTTGGTAATATTTGGCTCATGAATTAAAGGACACATAAAAAAAATGTAGAGTAATGCAATTAATTTTATATCGTGGAGCCCAATAATCAAATCCGAGTAATTAAAATTTTAATTATTTTAAGTACTGTCACTTAGAAAATCAATAAATAAAACCTATTTTAAAGAATCACTCATAATATTTCTATTTATTATCGCTAATTGGAATTTTTTATAATGTTATTGATAAACTTTTTATAATAGGAGAAAATAAATAAACTTTAAATACCCATTACCCCCCTAGTAGTGACATCCTTGGCAAGTCTCGAGCATCTCGCAGGTGCAAAAATGTAGCTCTCAACCATATCTAATTTAAAATACCACCTCGAAAAGTTTTTGGGTCATTCTTGTTACCTATTAAGTAAGTACACATCATTGCTACTTAACATTACCTTCCACATTAAGAATTATAAAGAGAGAGGTGCAGTATTATTGCAGTTATTATGAAATACTGTCGGTTATAAAGAAAATAATCTGTCAGGTGTATTACGTTACACATTTCCAGTGTCCAGTAACGTTTTTTTTGTAAATATTTCTCTTATTAAAAATATACAAAAGGTATTGTACTAATAGCTTGTACGTGTGTAAGTAATTATGGTAAAATAATAAAATATGTAATAAATACTTACATAAAAACATTTGTTGTTCTAATAACATAATGTTAATGCACTTCCTTAATTGTATTATATTTTTTTAAACATTGTTTAATAGCAAACCTAAGAATATTATATAAAAAGGTAAAAAAAAAATAAATTTATACAACGTTCCCATGGCATTGAACTACATGTTTTTTACACTGTTCGTTCTTAAATATTTAATAAAACAAACATTCCCATTGGTCCATATCAAACATTCTTTTTTATGAATAATAAATATAAAAAAATATTACATGTAAAAAACGAATAGTCGCAGTTTCCTACAGCCACAATTGTGATTAGAGGGCAGTATGTATGGATCCACCAAACAATAATTTGCTAGAATACTATTATAAATAATTCAGTGTTCTCGCGAGCATATTAATTAATGTATAACCCAAGAATATTAGTATAAGTTGTAATAAATTAACCGAAATAAAAAGAAGGAATTCTAATTTTTAGTAACTTTCGAACATTTGTGAAATGTCTGAAGATGCTACAGACTATCGGATTTCAGTAGAAGTTCAGCCACAATTTTATCTCTTAAGCCGGATACACACATGCCAGTAGATTGGAAAAGTAGATGCCAGTTGCTGGCATAAGCAAGTAACTGACAAGCCCAAAATACATTTGCTAGTAATTTGCATGCCAGTAGCTCGCTTGCTTATACTGGCAAGGGTAGATTTTTACACATGCCAGTGCTAGTAAACAATCGAGTGGTTTTCATAAGTACTTGTTTTGTAATTAATAAGGTATTCAGAACAAATTAAACAAGCAACTATTGCTGGTGACCACGGATATTGTTAGAAATTTAATATTCCGAATTTTATATTAATTTATATAGAGACGATTTAGAATTCCAAAGACACTCCAAATCTCTATATATAGCAATAAATTTATTGCTTTTTTCATCACTCCAACGAAATATTTTTTAAATTAATTAAAAATTATTAAAATAAAACGATTAATTTTTATCACCAACATAACATAACAAATCTGACAATGCTCTGCTAGCTACTGGCATGCCCGTAGAGATAGCGCGCATTCACACATGCGAGTGACACTCCGCACGTATGCGCCTTGCATCTTACAGCATGCTACTAGCAAGAAAAATCAAATTCCTTGCAATTAGCTAGCATGCCAGTTAACGTACACACTTGCCAGTTAGGGGACAGTAGCTGGTGCTTGCTAGATACTGGTATGGTATTGTGCTAGTAACAGGCATGTGTATCTCTGGCTTAATGCTTTTGAGACTACTCAAAGACGAAATCAAGGAGAGGAAAATATGTAAAAAATGTCGGATTTCCTGGGAAAGTCTGTGTAAAAATTTAATTTTCTTTCGTAAATTCTATTTGTAGAATTAGTATCCGTGAGGGTGTTAGTTATGACCTAAACATGTAATGCTAATAGTTAAATGTCCGTGATTTTTTCCTTTATGCCACTTGAAAATTTATTAGTTTTCACGATAAGGAACCTGCAAAAAAAGCATAACGGCAAGTCATGAAAATGAAACATTTTACCTTGGAAAAGTTGCGGAAAATAGGGAAAATTCGATTTTCAGAAAAACGAACCCAGTTTACCTCTTAATTTTCTTTTTTTTTTGCTTATCTCATGTCATTTTCAGTGTCAAAAAGGGCATAAGAGATAAAATTGTAGTTGAACTTCCTATTGAAATCCCACAGTCTATTGTTTATGTGATTATAAATTTATGAACCCATTACCCAATATCACCAAAAAAATTATCTTACATTTAAACTTCAAGAAAGTGTTCAGTAATATGTATGTTACGGTTAAAACCCGAATATCGGATACCTAATACTTGAGTTACCCAGATATAATTCCCAATCATAAATGATAAATTTACATATTTGTGAATATTTCGTGGTATTTTGGATGTATATGGTTGTATATGAACCTTTTCAAATAAATAATTGTTTCTAATTTGGAGAAAAATTAATTTGATTTATATTGCTGTTAGTTATATCAAGTTCTCAATGCTTAGATATATCTTTTTGGCCATAATTCTTTAGTAGATTCTTAGTAAAGAAAAGAAAACAAGTAAAATTCAACGTAAGTAGTGTTATTTATACCAAAGTTCAAAAAGTATTGCTTTATCTATTCCACATTGGATAGATCCAGATCTGTAACTCATTAATCTCCTTTGCTTTTTGTCCAGATAATTTGGATAATACTGATTGTAATGAAAATTTCATTTTATAGTAATAATTGTTAGTTAAAAAACAATTATTTTAAAATAGTGAGCTTTAATATATAAATATACTTGTTTGGCGGCCAGTCTTTTCCAAATTGACAGGTGACTTACTTGGCCTCGATCTTGTAGACAAATAACCATGCCAATTGAAAATTCTGAGGGTGGTTTTTGTAATTTGGTATCAGCATGATATCAAATTCTGATTGTTTTGTATGTTTATGTATAACGTGTTTATGTATTATATGTTTATGCATTGTGTGCTGTAAAATATTGTGCATAATATTTATGTAAGAGATTGACGATAAATTTCATCGTCTGCTCTAAAAGTGAAATGAAATGTTGACTCCTTAATTAGCCTCAAAAAAAATACGTGTTCTGCAACTGTATAAAGAAAAAACAATGTCATGAATCAAATCTACCTGTACTTAACCATAATTATTGAATTATACTTATGTAAGAATTGTAAGTGTTGAATTATAGTTATTTTAAGATATTCAAATTTCTGTTGATATCAAAGGAAAGCACCGTAAGTAAGGAGTAATGGGGTATTACTTGTAATTAATAATTAAATTTTATTTAATAAGCACTGCACTTTTGTACACGCCTCTAGTAGGTACGCCACTGTAAGCAACTTTGTACAGTTTTTTCGAAAGAAAAGCAGGACAAAGACGACGGATATATCAAAGAAGGAGAGGCAACATCTTGTGGTATATTTGTAGTAATTAAGATTTCATGGTCGAGTAAGGTATTTTTTAGTTAGAAATATCGGAATTGGGAAATCGACGGAGACGTTTGGTCCTAGTTAATGTTTTATATAAAAGAATATTATAGAGGGTTCTCTACTTAGATTAAAGAAACCAGGTTTCGTTAATCTAAGTTTCTCGATTAGTTTAAATAGTATTAAAATGTATATAAAAAAAGATAAATTATTAAATTAAGACATTATAAAACGACATTGTGCCGATATTCGTATAAGATTTTCGTGTTTAATATTACTGAATACCAACATACGCTTTTATATTATGGTATTGGTTTATTAATGGATAAACCATTTTAAAAAATATAATGTTTATGTAATAAAATGTTAAAACAAAAGAATTATGAATAATGATAAATCATAAAAACTTTTATTTAAAAAGTCCTTTATAAATAAACGTATAATTGTAAAATTGCCCTTTTGGGTAACATCACACAACGATTTCGGACTAATAAGTCAATCATCAGTGCAGTTACCCACAATAAGTGTCAACACTTTAATTAACCCCTTCCGCTCCATCGCATGATACTATGAACTAAAGATAAACCCACGCAAACGCGATCGGTCTATCTCTTTTGCACATGTGACGTCACTTGGCGACAAATATCACCAGAAATGTTCTGTTTTACATGGAGTTTTTTCAGATTTAGTATTGCTTTATCGTTTATCTAGTACGTTGCAAAATAAATGTGTGCATTATTGATAACATATATTTCAGAATATTAAATTAAAGATAAACTTTTATCATGAATTGACGTCATGCGCATCGACGTACAAAATTCGATTGCGAAGTGGTTTTATCTTGGAAGTCATAGTATCATGGTTCCATCGTATCCAAGTATGGATATTTTTAGGTATGAGGAACTTTACCACGATATCCACATACGGATATTCATATAGGGGATATTAATGCACTCTGTAAAAGTGGTGTAGGGCTCTGTAGATTAATTTAGATCTCACTAAGACACAGATATCTATACGGCGATATCATGGTTAACCATTTTTTTTTATTTCCAGAATAATATTAACAGCTCAAGGTCGACTGGTGGCAACCCAGCGCAGCGGCAAGATATTAATTTAGTGCACGTTTAGAGTTTGCTGATAGAGCACGTACATTTGCAAATCGCTTTTTGGCAAGTCTAGGCCTAGTGATTAAAACACTAACATATTATGTACACTCTTTTATTAAAAGTCGAGCTTTCGACTTTTAATAACACATCCACGAAGGAAGCTAAGCTACCTGAGAAAAGGAATGCCAAACGTTTAGAACGTTTCAAACAACAAGAAAAAGGTTAATGCTAGTTGATAGTAAAATAAAAGTAAAAGGTATCGGCATAGTTCGCAACAAAGGAAGAAAATATAATAAAATATGTGTATATGGAAGGCAAAATGTATATGTATATATATGTATATGTAAATGTATATGTAAATGTATATAGACAAAAGCAAGGGTTTCCTGCCGAAACGTTGACTTGTATGGAAAGTAAAATCTAGTTCCACATGTAATATATATTTTATTGTATATAAGTTTCTGTAAGATGTCTTGGATCTGATTATACAACTTCTCGACTTCATCTTCATATTTTCTATTTGCAGTCGGGGCATAGATTTGAAGTATGTTAGTTTTAAATGGTTGAGTGTTTATTTGGAGTAATATTATTCTATCCGAGAATGGTAAGAAAATGGGCCACATATTTACTCAGTTCCGGTGTTACTTATATACCTAAACCATTTTTGTGATGCAGGTCTTCTGTGCTGTTACCGGAATAACATAATACACTTCCGCCATTTTTACATGATCCTGACTCTAACCATCTCATTTCGCTGATTCCCAGTAGGTCTATATTCATTCTTTTCATTTCCTGAATTGCGTTGTCAAGTTTCCCAGCCACAAATAGATTTCTAACATTGCACGTGCACATTCTAAAATTAGATTTCTTCATTTTTCGGATTCCTTCACGAGGTTTTCGCATGTTTACGACCTGAGAGGGCTCGTGGTATAAAAATATGTTTCTCCTCTCCTGCCGAATCTTGGCCACCGCTTTCTATGATTAATAACGGTTTGCAATTGCAGAGTCAATTCTATGGTGATTTTCCTGGAGGTGCTCTATGAGTCGTTATGCCGTTGACAATTATTTGTTGAGCCATCCGCTTTCGGGGCCGATTTCTCAACCCCAGGACAAAAGAATGCCCTACCACTCACCAACTGATCCGCCCTAAGCCGTTGGTCAGTTAGTGGGGGATTGCTTATACCGGCAATCACTCGGACATCTGAGCCTCATTTGTTTTGTTATCTAGTAGGATGCACAGGTTAACATAATTAAGATCATCACGCGGGCAGGTGAGGCTGAAATTTGGATAGGAGAGGCTATACGTTGCGCATCACTATCGCTTACATCCCTTACGGCCGTTACAGCGTTTTAAATATTATAAATGCGAAGTCAAACAAGTGCTGAAAAGTGCAAATCATTAAAAAAATTTAAAATATTAGTTTCTGGGACAACTGAACTAAGGTAGGTATCTGTTCATATTTTCCGATAATATTTAACGACGTAATTAGTATAAATGGCAGATGGACCATTCTGAAAAATAATTTTAAATAGGATCGTATGATTACACCTATAAGATTAAAAAATGATAATAATATTCAGTTTATCATACTTCAAAAGTTAGCATTGTATTGAAGAAAAAATTACTTTATTACGTTTCCGATATAACAAAATTAATAAGCTTTTTTTTAATTATAATGGGACAATATGTTACAGTATTTACAAGCGAATAATTAGTTAATAAATAATAGAAATAACAGAAAGCGGAGGTACAGAAGACGATATTCGTATGAGGATACGAAAAGCGCAACAAGCTTTCAGCATGCTCAACCCTGTTTGGAGGTCTGGAGACTACACTACGAGGACAAAGATCCGCATATCCCAGTCAAATGTCATGTCTGTACTACTTTACGGATGTGAAACCTGGAAAGCGACAAAAACCCTTACAGACAAACTGCAGGTCTTTGTTAATAAATGTCTACGAAGAATTGTTCGTATTTTCTGGCCTAACATCATCAGAAACGAAAATTTACTACACCTGACCAAACAAAAGAGGGTAGTAAATGAAATAAAGTCTAGAAAGTGGGGTTGGATCGGTCACACACTCCGAAAAAATAACTCCAGTATTGCAAAGACTGCCCTAGCGTGGAATCCCCAAGGAAAACGAAAAATAGGTCGCCTAGTACAAACTTGGAGAAGATCCATCATGGACGAGATAAGAAAACAAGGAAAGTCTTGGAATGAGGTGAAGGCCTCAGCGCAAAATAGAACCCGATGGCGCGTTTTCACTGAAGCTCTATGCTCCACTTAGGAGTTCAAGAACCTTATATATATAATAAAATTAGTTAATAGTAGATAGTTCTAGAAGTAATTTTCAAACAATATAAATATTTAAAAATTTAATATCAAGTTTTAGAGGAACATACTAAAGGTCTTTAATCGATGAGCATAATTTTATTTATTAACAGTTGTGTAGACACTGTTGAAACGACCGTTTATAATTATCTTTATTACAAGTAGGTAGGTACATCATCTAGGGAGTCCATTATTCTTATAATACCTGTCATTAAATAATTATTTTGTAATTTTCAAAAATTGAGCACATTAGGGTCAATAAATTTCGACGCTATTTCCTAACAGACATTAGAAGAGAACAAATAATCTCCGTTTCAGGTGCCGACTTCTGTGGTCGGTTTTTCTTACCGATCTCAATGTTGTGGTTTACTGGCAGTTGTTTATTTTGGAGGAATAATTTCCAATTTGATGGTTGTTATCGATTACCTTAATTATACTTTACTAGTTTTATCGAAATCTAATAGAAACTAGTTTTGTATGCACACAAAAGGTTTATACTAACGGGAATTAAATGAATAAAGTGCATTAACTATAAAAAAGTAAATAGTTTCGCTAAGTTTATAAATTAACTAAAACAATACATTATTTCTGAAAAAGGTCATGCCCTAATTATATCGTATTAGTATTAGCGGTATTTTCGTTCATATAAAAGCGTTTCTCTGAAATAATTGTCTAATGAAATTTTTTTGCCATAAAGGTACTGAAAAATTATGGAATGATTACAAAAATTTAAACCTGCGGTATCCGTTTTGGTAGACTTAACCTTTCCCAAATAAACTAATTTCAGATAATTATTTATACTATTGGATTGTGACAAAATAGTTTCAAATTATTGGTTTCCATGGACAATCATAAAAAAAATTACAAAGTGGTCTATATCTAAATAATTTTATTTCTTGTTTTTTGTGTTTTTAATTTCTGTAGATATATGTTTTTATGTTTTAATTTTAAATCTTCTTCTTCTTAAGGTACCTTCTCCATTACTGAAGGTTGGTCATAACTACAGCAAATTGCTCTCTATCTTGAGCTGTTCTTAGTATCGAATGTGTATCCATACCTCTCCAGTCTCTTACATTCTTCAACCAGGAGCATTTTCTTCTTCCTGGACATCTTCTTCCTTCCACGTTCCCTTCCATTAAAAGTCGTAGGAAGTTGTATTGTTCTCCTCTGTAAATATGTCATAGATAACTCGTTTTCCTGTTTTTTACTATATTTAGGAGTTCTGTTTCAGTACCCATTCTTCTTAGCACTTCGTTGTTGGTCACGTGATCTGTCCAAGAGATCTTCAGCATCCTTCGAAAAAACAACTCCTCAAAGGCTTCTATACGCCTTATACTTGTAATTCCGAGAGTCCATGTTTCCACTCCGTATAGCAATATGGAATAAAAATGTTTTTACAAATTGGTATCGGATATCCAACGATAACGTAGAGTTTATTAGGAATTCTTTCATTCGTTGAAATGCGGACCTAGCATATTCTATATGAGCACGTATTTCGACCTCGTGGTCAAGATCGTTTGTTATCCAGCAACCAAGATACTGGAATCTTTGTACTGGTTCTATATGTTTGTTATAGATACGAATATTAATGTCGACATGTGGTGCACGTGTAACAGCCATTACTTTTGTTTTATTTGTGTTTATATTTAGTCCCAAGCTATCTCCCTCTTTGGTTATGAAATTTAAAAGTTGTTGTAAACTCTCAGCACTGTCCGCAATAATGACTGTGTCGTCTGCGTATCTTAAGTTGTTTACGTATTCTCCGTTGATTTTTATTCCTTTTTCAATATTTTCGAGGGCATTTTGAAAGATCTTTTCGGAATATATATTAAATAACAGTGGAGAAAGTACACAGTCCTGACGAACTCCTCTTTTTATTGGCAATTCTGCTGTCAGACGATTGTCAATTTTGATCGGCGCCATTTGCTCCCAATATAGTTTTTTAATAATTGCTACAGTGTTATGGTCTATACCATGTTGTGTTAGAGTTTCTATGAGTTCTGTGTGTTATTCTTCTTCTTCTAGTTCCATGACCGTTATCGATAGTTGGATATCATGTTGGCTACCATATTCGCTATCGTGACTTTATTGACAGCAGCTCTAAATAACGATGTAGTTGATTTTCCATATCATTGCCTTAGATTTTTCAGCCATGATGTTCTTCGTCCACCGGGACCACGATTACCTTGGATCTTTCCCTGAATGATCAGATGTAAAAGATCATATTTTTCAGGGTGTCTCATAATGTGACCGAAGTATTCCAGCTTGCGTTTCTTTATTATATCGACCAGTTGTGTTGTTTGGCTCAGCCGTCTAAGGACCTCCTCATTTCTAACTCTGTCGACCCGGCTTATTTTCAGTAGTCGTCTGTATACCCACATCTCAAAGGCTGTCAAGCGTTTAAGCATAGAGTCAGTTAGAGTCCACGCTTCCACTCCATACAGCAGGACAGGAAAGATGTAGCAAGATGTCATACGAACTCTAAGGTCAATGCTAAGATCGTGACTGCAAAGTTGGTTTCTTATTTTTACAAAGGCAGCTCGGGCTTGTTCTATTCGGCTTTTAATTTCTGCGGTTGGATCCCAGCTCTCATTGATATTACTGCCGAGATACACGAGTTTCTCTACTTTGTCCAGTGTGGCATCTCCGACTTTTATACCGTCATCCTGTATATAATTTGGTTTGCTAACTATCATATATTTAGTTTTCTTAACGTTGAGTTTTAATCCATACTGATCACAAGTGTGTTTTATTTTGTTCATTAGATTTTGAAGGTCTTCTCCGCAATTGGCAAGAACTAAGGTATCGTCGGCATATCTAATATTGTTGACGGTTACTCCATTCACAATAATATCTTCGGTTATCTCCATTAAGGCTTCCTTAAATATTTCCTCCGAATATAAGTTAAAAAGTAAAGGCGACAATATACAGCCTTGTCTGACTCCTCTTTTTATATTTATTTCATCCGATAGTTCTTGTTCAACCTTTATTCTTGCCACTTGATGCCATTAGAGATTTGTAATTATTTGTAGATCTTT
Source organism: Diabrotica balteata (assembly GCA_918026665.1). Classification (NCBI taxonomy): domain Eukaryota; kingdom Metazoa; phylum Arthropoda; class Insecta; order Coleoptera; family Chrysomelidae; genus Diabrotica; species Diabrotica balteata. The sequence goes on from OU898278.1 coordinate 64,960,923, forward strand.
ATCGTCCAATCCAGCTGTTTCCAATATTTCTAGCATTTTGTTATGTCGAACTTTGTCAAAAGCTTTTTCAAAATCGATTGCACAAATGTACACATTTTGATTTGTATCTCTGCATCTCTGTACTAGCACCTGTATACTAAACAAGGCTTCTCTTGTACCCAAGCCACTCCTAAACCCAAATTGAGTATTGCTAGTTCTGTCCTCTAACAGCGTGTAAATTCTGCTGTGTATTACTCGCAGGAACATCTTCAAAACGTGACTCATCAGACTTATTGTCCGATAATCACCGCATATCTTTGGACGATGTTTCTTAGGTATTGTGACTAATGTCGACTTTAACCAATCAGTTGGTAATATCCCAGTGTCATAAATTCTGTTAAAGAGATTACACAGAGCTTTAATTTTCTTCCAAAAACTTTAGTATTTCAACACTTACTTCATCGGGGCCAAGTGCTTTTCCATTTTTTGCCGTTTGTATTGAACGTCTTACCTCACTTTCTGTTATAGATGGACCTGATATAGCAATCGGTGCATAGTGTTCTACTCTCTCATCTTCAAATAATTCAGAAATGAAATTTTCCCATTCTTTTAACTTTTCATTGATGTCTAATATTTTGTGTCCATTTCTGTCTTTTAAACTTTGGGATTCTTGTTTCCGTTTGTTTCCAGCGACCTCTTTTAATTTCTTGTGCAGATGAAATGTATCGTGTTTCTTTTCATATTGTTCAATTTCATTACATTCTTTACTATGAAATTGTGTTTTCGCGTGTCTTATCTTCTGCCTGATTATTGCGTGGATCCTCTTTTATTCGTTTTTATCTTTATATCTGACTTCTCTTCTTTGATCCATAAGTCTCAGTATTTCTTCTGTCATCCACCCTCGTTTTTTTCTTGCTTTTATCGCACACAATTTTGTTTCTTGAACAGTCTTTAAGATGTCTTTAATTCTCGTCCAGTTTTCCTCCGTACTTTTTCTTTGCTTGATGTTAACTTCATTTTTTGTTCTAATATACTAGTTATTTCTTTTTTTACAGTATCATTTAGCATAGTTTGTCTATCAATAGTAACTGTTTGCTTATTCGTCCTTGCAACTCTTTTTAATCTCAGTCTTATTATTACTTAATACTAAATTTCTGTATCTTTTATTTATACATACGAAGTCTATTTGGTTACGAACAACTCGTTCAGGTGTATCTGCTGGTGATTTCCATGTGTAAAGACGACATTTTGGAAGTTTGAAAATTGTGTTCGTTATTACTAATTGCTTTTCTACGCAAAAAGATGCCAACATATCTCCTCTTTCATTTCGTATTCCCAGACCATATTTTCCTATCATATATTCCTGTTCACCTTCACCAATCTTTGCATTAAAATCTCCCATGATAATATTGAGATCGTGTTTCTTTGTAGGTGCTAATACTTTTTCTAAATCATGATAGAGTTTTTCAATTTCTTCCTGTTCATAGTCTTGTGTGGGTGCATATACTTGGAATATGTTTACATTGATTGTTGTTGATTGTATTTGTATCATCAGTATCCTGTCTGAGAATAGGACGACGTTTTTACAGCTTCATCTGTTTCCTTCGACACAATTATTGCTACACCATTTTTGTGTTTTGATCTGTCTTCTCCTGAATAGTATACAATGTGATCACCTACAGTTACTTTTCCAGACCCCGGCCATCTCATTTCACTTATTCCAAGGATACTTATATTTAGACGCTTCATTTCTTTAATGGTGTTGTGAATTTTTCCTGGTTCGTACATGCTTCTTACATTCCATGTATCTATTTTTCTTTCTTTAGAAAATGTGTTCATGTTTCTAGCTGACCAGGAGATTCTTAGTACCCCTGCTCCATTTAAGGAGCGCTTTTACGTAGTCGATAAAACAGAGAAACACGTCTTTTCGCTAATCTCGGTATTTTTGTTATATTATCTGGAGGCCAAATAATGCCTCCCTTGTACCAAGCCCCATCCGAAATCCAAATTGATTGTCGCTCAGGTTTCTTTCGCATTCTCTGTATATTCGTTGATGTACAATTTTAAGTAAAATTTTCAGAAAATGCCTCATCAGGCTAATTAATCTGAACTGTGAGCATCTATTTGCTTTATTTTTCTTGGGTTAGGTATAAATGTCGATCTAAGCCAGTCTTCTGGGAAGATTCCAGTGGTATATATTTTGTTAAATAATATTAAATGACCAACTATATGGCCTAGGAGACAAATTCGTTAAACTTCCCGTGCTCGAATTGGTATCACTAAAGTGTTATGATCATTTCGGCCTATCCCAGCCATCGTCAGACACTTGGGCTGATACAAATTCAAACACGGAAAGTAAAACGAATGTCTCCCAATCTTCACTACCGTGTAGTTAGCTTATAAAGGCGCCCTCTATTTTGAAGGCCGTGAACGAAACGATATGAATAATCGTTTTCTGTATCCTTTATGCTATGCGAAATGTGTAAGAATGAAATCTTTTAGCGAAAGCCGCTATCGCTGTATGTATTAAATGACCAACTATATGGCCTAGGAGACAAATTCGTTAAACTTCCCGTGCTCGAATTGGTATCACTAAAGTGTTATGATCATTTCGGCCTATCCCAGCCATCGTCAGACACTTGGGCTGATACAAATTCAAACACGGAAAGTAAAACGAATGTCTCCCAATCTTCACTACCGTGTAGTTAGCTTATAAAGGCGCCCTCTATTTTGAAGGCCGTGAACGAAACGATATGAATAATCGTTTTCTGTATCCTTTATGCTATGCGAAATGTGTAAGAATGAAATCTTTTAGCGAAAGCCGCTATCGCTGTATGTATTAAATGACCAACTATATGGCCTAGGAGACAAATTCGTTAAACTTCCCGTGCTCGAATTGGTATCACTAAAGTGTTATGATCATTTCGGCCTATCCCAGCCATCGTCAGACACTTGGGCTGATACAAATTCAAACACGGAAAGTAAAACGAATGTCTCCCAATCTTCACTACCGTGTAGTTAGCTTATAAAGGCGCCCTCTATTTTGAAGGCCGTGAACGAAACGATATGAATAATCGTTTTCTGTATCCTTTATGCTATGCGAAATGTGTAAGAATGAAATCTTTTAGCGAAAGCCGTATCAGCCCAAGTGTCTGACGATGGCTGGGATAGGCCGAAATGATCATAACACTTTAGTGATACCAATTCGAGCACGGGAAGTTTAACGAATTTGTCTCCTAGGCCATATAGTTGGTCATTTAATACATACAGCGATAGCGGCTTTCGCTAAAAGATTTCATTCTTACACATTTCGCATAGCATAAAGGATACAGAAAACGATTATTCATATCGTTTCGTTCACGGCCTTCAAAATAGAGGGCGCCTTTATAAGCTAACTACACGGTAGTGAAGATTGGGAGACATTCGTTTTACTTTCCGTGTTTGAATTTGTATCAGCCCAAGTGTCTGACGATGGCTGGGATAGGCCGAAATGATCATAACACTTTAGTGATACCAATTCGAGCACGGGAAGTTTAACGAATTTGTCTCCTAGGCCATATAGTTGGTCATTTAATACATACAGCGATAGCGGCTTTCGCTAAAAGATTTCATTCTTACACATTTCGCATAGCATAAAGGATACAGAAAACGATTATTCATATCGTTTCGTTCACGGCCTTCAAAATAGAGGGCGCCTTTATAAGCTAACTACACGGTAGTGAAGATTGGGAGACATTCGTTTTACTTTCCGTGTTTGAATTTGTATCAGCCCAAGTGTCTGACGATGGCTGGGATAGGCCGAAATGATCATAACACTTTAGTGATACCAATTCGAGCACGGGAAGTTTAACGAATTTGTCTCCTAGGCCATATAGTTGGTCATTTAATACATACAGCGATAGCGGCTTTCGCTAAAAGATTTCATTCTTACACATTTCGCATAGCATAAAGGATACAGAAAACGATTATTCATATCGTTTCGTTCACGGCCTTCAAAATAGAGGGCGCCTTTATAAGCTAACTACACGGTAGTGAAGATTGGGAGACATTCGTTTTACTTTCCGTGTTTGAATTTGTATCATCCCAAGTGTCTGACGATGGCTGGGATAGGCCGAAATGATCATAACACTTTAGTGATACCAATTCGAGCACGGGAAGTTTAACGAATTTGTCTCCTAGGCCATATAGTTGGTCATTTAATACATACAGCGATAGCGGCTTTCGCTAAAAGATTTCATTCTTACACATTTCGCATAGCATAAAGGATACAGAAAACGATTATTCATATCGTTTCGTTCACGGCCTTCAAAATAGAGGGCGCCTTTATAAGCTAACTACACGGTAGTGAAGATTGGGAGACATTCGTTTTACTTTCCGTGTTTGAATTTGTATCAGCCCAAGTGTCTGACGATGGCTGGGATAGGCCGAAATGATCATAACACTTTAGTGATACCAATTCGAGCACGGGAAGTTTAACGAATTTGTCTCCTAGGCCATATAGTTGGTCATTTAATACATACAGCGATAGCGGCTTTCGCTAAAAGATTTCATTCTTACACATTTCGCATAGCATAAAGGATACAGAAAACGATTATTCATATCGTTTCGTTCACGGCCTTCAAAATAGAGGGCGCCTTTATAAGCTAACTACACGGTAGTGAAGATTGGGAGACATTCGTTTTACTTTCCGTGTTTGAATTTGTATCAGCCCAAGTGTCTGACGATGGCTGGGATAGGCCGAAATGATCATAACACTTTAGTGATACCAATTCGAGCACGGGAAGTTTAACGAATTTGTCTCCTAGGCCATATAGTTGGTCATTTAATACATACAGCGATAGCGGCTTTCGCTAAAAGATTTCATTCTTAAATAATATTGTTAACGTCTGAAGATTTTCTTCATTGATAAGTTTTATCATCTCTACACGTATATTTCATCTGGATCTGAGGCTTTTCGTGGCTTTGCCGTATTGATTGATTTTGTAACTTCCGATGTTAATATATCAAGTATTGTTTTTTGTACTATAATATTCATTTGTGGTTCTATTCTTTCGTCATTAAACAGATCTTCGATGTATTTTTCCCACATATTTCCTACATTTTCTGGACTAGATAATATTTCGTTGTTATCATCTACTAAAGTTGTTGTAGTGATTTTTTTCTTCATATTTGTGACTTCCTTAATCTTATTGTATGCATTAAAGTAGTCATGCTTTTTTAGTAATTCTCCCAGTTCCTCACACTTGCTGCTCATCCATTCTTCTTTGGCTTTCCTAATCTTGTTTCGGATGATTCTCTGGGTTTCTTTATATTTTTCTTCATTACGATTTTTGTAAGATCTCCTTATGTTAATCAGTTCTAGGACTTCCTCTGTCATGCATGTATTCTTTGTTTTTCTGATGTTGTCTTGTAGTTGTTCTCTTTATATAGTTGTGATTGTTGTTTTGAAGGTGTGCCAAATACTTTCTATTGATTCTTCTACTTCCGCGGGTGCTTCACTAAACTTTTCTTTGAGTGTATCATGAGTGTTTTCTCTATTTCTGCCTGTACTATTGGATTTTTAAGTTTTTCGAGGCTAGGTTTTATATTCTCTCTGTATTTGATTTTCTTTAGTTTAATTGAAATTTTACCAACGACAGGATTGTGGTCGGAACCGATGTCCGACTCGGGATATGTTTTAACCCCCCTGATTACATTTCTATAACGTTTTTCAATTAATATATAATCAATCTGGTTTCTTATGATGCAGTTTTGATTATCGCCAGGTGCTTTCCATGTATATAATCTGTTTTTGGTTTTTTAAACCAGGTGTTTGCGACCATTAGATTTTCTTCTTGGCAAAATTGGACCAGTATTTCTCTTATATCATTTCTTTGGACCAAACCAAAGTTTCCTACTACGTCTTCGGTCCGCCCTTCACCTACTTTGGCATTAAAATCTCCCATAATAATGTTTACAGCATTTTTCTTTGTGATCTTCATTAGCTGTTTGACCTCTTGGTAGAATTCTCGTACTTCTCTTTCTGGTTTTTCTGCTGTAGGAGTATATAGTTGAATAAAGTTAAGATTACGAGGAGTGGTATTAATTTGCAGTATAGCTACTCTATCAGATATAAGTATAAAGTTCTTTATACATTTACTGCTTTCCTGGTCAACTATAAATGCCACTCCGTTATAATGACGAGGATCGTCATTACCAGCATAGTATATTACATGGTTATCGATGTTTGTCTGTCCAGGCCATCTAACTTCACTGACTCCGAGAATGTTGACTCCCATTCTTTTCATTTCTTTCACGATGTTATGAGATTTTCCTGTCATAAAGAGAGATTTTGCATTCCAAGTTCCAATTTTTAACTAGTAATTTTTATTTTCCACTTTCGGGTGGTTCCTAGCATTTGTTGTGGGGATTCTTAGCACCCCTTGACCATCTAAGGTCTGCCACGTACTAGGGGCCTTTTGTTTTCCGTAACTTGCCACAGTTATAATATCTTGAGAATATTTAGTGTGTTGGTTTCTCCTTGCCTTACACACTTACACACATTAATTTTGAATATTCGACCTTAATCTTTATCAAAAACATTTGGTCATTTTACATTAAATGCTTATTACATAGTATCAGTAACGAATGTCAAAAACTTTTTGACACAATAGTAACAGTATACACCAATAGTTATTCTCACATTTCTTATATTTTGGATGGTTCTTATGTTCAATAATTTTTTTTATCGGCTTACGGTTGGAGTGCAAATTGTAGACCCCGAAACTATTTGCACAATAAATATCTTTTAGAGAATCATGAGTTTTTAAATATTATTCTATACATAAACTTTTTTTAAAGTTTTGCATGATTTGGTTAAATGTTACCACGTTGATGATACCTGTTATCACTGAATGTTACCATGATGACTGATAGCTGTAGCGATGACCAAAATAGTCGATATTACAGCTATGTTTTAAAAATATTTAGTAAATCAAAATCAACAATCTACTATAATGTTATACATTGCAAAGAAACTGGAGAATAATTAGAAGGTGAGGTCAAAGCTGCGCTAAATCACGGTTATAGATGATGGATTACTCCGAAACATGTGTCAAATCAGTAGATAGAACAGAAATCGTTGTAGAAATAGTTCGTGCAACCAGAATAAGTAAGCATGTAATTAAAAGAAAACTTAGTGATGCTAATTTGAAGTCTCTAGATAAAACCAAACTCACAATTGTTGATATGTCATCGATTAACACGACTAGCCTTTGATGAGAACATCAAAATTGAAATTACGAAGATTGATGACAGAAAAATATTATATTGGTGACACAAAAACAAAGTATATTATTTAATTGTACTCCTACAGTTTGTTTCGGGAGATGTTCAATTGTGGTGGGGTATGTAATATGTTTAGGAGTAAGGGTGGTCGTGATTGATGGCCGAATTTTAACTACAGATCAGAACATTATCATTCTGCAAGATCTGCAATTATTATGGCAGATTATTATTATTCGGCATATATATTTGAGAAAATTTCCTCTTCACGCAAGACAAAACTCGCCCGTATTTGGAGGTACTTTACCCGACTAACTTTGAAACTAATTAGAAATAACATAGACTTAAATCTCACTAAATATGGTAAAATCCGATATAGTAAAATATGGAAAAATCTATTGAAAGAAATGACCTACGTCATAAGAAATATGAAATATGTAGTCATAAGGGCTCAAGCAGGACATTGTTAAATTTTCTGGCTATATGCCGATGAACTTGGATTGCCTACAAGGCAAGGTTTAAGAATGAGTTAATTGGTTGAATAACTAAATATGAATAAAGAGAATATTTAGTTTATGTAATGTTCTGTATTGTAATTATAACTAATTGTGTGTGAATAGGGTAATGTTAAATACGTAAGTAAAGAGAATTGTATTGGAAATTTGATGGTCAACTCTAGAGTAGATTGTATATGTGTAAGGGGTATTTTAATAATAATAATAATAATATACGTTTATTCAAATCCATAAGTATTACATTAATTTACAATTTCAATTTAAGTTTCCTTACAGTAACATAAACGTAAACAAAAGTCTTTAAAGCATTAACATGCTTGTTGACTTAAGCTGTCTAATATTAACAGGTTTAATGTTTTTTTTTTAAATTATTATTTCATTTTTACAGTTTCTAATCTAATCTAATTTGTTTCGTTTTTTTTATCTAGTATAATTTAAATTTATTAAATTGTTACACAACTCCCTTTTTTCTTTTACCCAAGCATTAACTAATTTTTTATACACATAAAAATTTTTGATATTTTTAAAATTTATGGGCAATTGATTGTATATTCTTGGAGCAAAATATTTAATTGACCGTTGCGTGATTGTTTTTGAAGTATGAAGACATTCAACATTCAATTTTCTTCTTGTTTCATAATTTGACACTTTTACTTTAAGAGGTATTTTATCTTTATGAATATTTTTAAGTAGCTCTAAGCAGTACAATTGCCGAACATCAAGAACCTGAGTTTCATGAAAAAATTGGTCTGAGGGATATGTTTTTCGTTTTCCATATATTAGTTTAAGAAACCATTTCTGAGTATTTTGAAGGGTCACTAGATGGCAATCAGCTACGCCACCCCATCCTAAAATCCCATATACAAGATGAGATTGTACTAAAGACAGGTAAAGCATTTTAAGCTGTTCAACATCTAAAAACTCTTTTAAATAGCGGAATTTTGGTAACAGTCCTCTTATTTTTCTTATAATATTTTTTATTTGTAAGTCCCATTTAAGGTGCCTGTCAATTAAAACTCCTAAATATTTTATGTATTCTGCTTTAAATATTTGTTGTTTTTTATTTATTTTTAATGAGTTAAAAGTTGGCAGAGAATTTTTATATATTGCAAAAGGTATATATTTAGTTTTTTCGTAATTTATTGTGTTTATTTGCAACCATGTTTTTATAACTTTGAAATCTTGTTCAACTATAGTCTTAAGATCTTCCCAATTTTCGGCCTTATAAAAAATTGCGGTGTCATCAGCAAAGCTTATTTTGTTTCCATCAGTTTTTAGTTTAAGCATGTCATTAACATAGAGTGTAAAGAGTAGAGGGCCTAAAACGGTCCCCTGCGGTAGTAACTTTTTAGTAATGTCAAAACGCGTCCTCTCAGACCATACTTCTCAAGTTTCTCTAACAAGATCCCGTGAGATATCGTGTCAAACGCCTTAGAGAGATCGACAAATATGCATAAACTACGTTTATTAGACTCAAAAGCTTCTGATATTTGTGATGTTAGTTTACAAATAGCATCTTGTGTAGATTTTCTTTCTCTGAAACCGTATTGACAATCCGATATTATACTAAACCTATCCAAAAAACTCACTTATTTATTTTTTAAAATTTTTTCAAATATTTTGGAAAAAACAGACAATAAAGATACTGGTCTGTAATTTTTCACGTCTTCTTTATTTCCTTTTTTAAACAGAGGTTTGATTTTGCCTATTTTTAGACATTCTGGAAAACAACCATCCTGAAAACATGCATTATTGAGAAAAGTTAAAGGAGTAATAATTTCTTCCTTAATTTGTTTGATGGTTTCTGTCTTAATCCCATCCCAGCCAGGAGATTTTTTGTGTTTTAAAGATTGTATTGCATTTACCACTTCTTTTTGGTCAACGAGATACAAGTACATGCTGCTTTCTATCCTATCTATGTCCTCAATCTGTTCATTACAAATGGGTATTTTTTGTGCATACCTTTGTCCCAATGTACTGTAATGTGTATTAAATTCATTTGCAATTTCTTTTCTGTCAATAATTTTTTCTCCTGTTTTGGTTTTAATCGATTCAATTTTTGTATTTCCTTTTATTTTTCCACACAATGAATTAATTACATTCCAAAGTGATGAAGAAGAGGTCTTATTTTTTTCAATTCGTTGTTTTGTATAATTTCTTTTTGCAGTTTTAACTAAGTGTCTTAATTTATTTTTAAATTCTGTATATCGTTGTTTTTTTAAGTTATCTGAGGGATCTTGGTTTAGCTGATCATACAATCTGTGTTTTTCCTGTACAGACTTTAAAAGTCCCCCTGTCATCCAATCTTTTTTAAAAGTGGTTTTTAGATCATTTCCTTTTAAAATACTTGTATTTTTGTTTATTAAATTTAAAATTTTGTCGATGAAAAGTTTTACCGCTTAATTTTTATTTGTTTTATTGTAAATATCCAACCACTTTTCCTGCTTCAAATTGTTTTTTAGGTTTTTGTAGTTGATGTACTTCTTTATTATTATTTTGTTTTCTTTGGTTTTGGTTAGATTAGGAATGGAAACTGCGATTGGATAATGATCTGAAGTAGTATTATTTTTAAATGTAAATGAAAGTTATATTAGTGTAATCAGCAGGTCTTTTTATAAAGAAATGTTCTATACAAGTTTGACTTCTGGGTCTAGTTGTTTTATTTATATAAGACAAAAAATTTTGTGAAGCTAGAATATTCTGGTATTCTTCAGTGTGATCTAGATCCTCAAACAAATTAATATTGATATCACCAACTAATATATGAAAACACATTCGCTTTTTACTTATGAAATATTGATGCAAATCCTGATTAAAATTGTTTATGTTTACTATCGGTGATTTATAGATAGCGCTCAAACAGATTTTTGTTTTATTATAATTTAAAATGACTTCAAGTAACTTGATGTTCCCCAATGGTACAACTGAATATTCATATTTTATAGAAGATTTAATGTAAATAATAACTCCATCATTTTTGTTTAAATCGCCATAATTGTATAATAAATCGTAATTTTTAACAAAAATGGGGTTTTATCAATATCATCTTGAATGTGTGTCTCCGTGAGAACTAAAATATCAAAGTTGACATTTAGAGTTGATAAAAACAAACAAAAATTATCAAAATTCTTACCTATACTGCTAATATTACAATGAATTATTTTTAAGTCATTTTTTATTGTCACTGAGTAATCCTTATTAAAACTATTACTACTTACACATTTTGTGTCCACTTTTTCTTCTTCGTAGTCTCTAACATAGATATCCATTTTTTTTTAACTAGCACACACAAATTTTTACCGCACGATTAAGATTACACTTAATTAATGTTGTTCGTTTGACCTGGTTTTCCTTTTTTCTTTTCTTCAGACGAAGGATTTGATGTAGTGGATGACTTTTGTGGCTTGGTTGATTTTCCAGTAACAGCAGACACAGATGGATGTTTTTTGGCCTTTTACTTCGTTTCGTTAGTCTTGGGTATTTTTCGGTTTATTTTATCCTCTTCTTCCGAAAAAGTTGGGTTTTCTTCTAGTTCTTTGGGCGTATAACTTTGATAGTCTATAAACAGTTTGTTGCCCCGTATATAGCTGTTTTTTTTTCTGGTTGTTCTTCTCTTACAATTTTTAAGTGTTTTTTTAAGATCTTAAGATCTTCCTGCTGACTTTTTGTTAAATCAGGTGATATAAATATACCTGTGCCCTTTAAATTTTTTCCATTTTTCAGAATTTCAGTTTTTTTTTAAATGTCGAGTTAATTCAATTTTAATTGGGCATTTATCCGTACTGCCCATGCAGTATACGTCACTTATATCTTTTTCTGAAATGTCTATTTTTAGCGCGTTGCTTAGATCACTACACAGCTTTGGGATTTCCGAAATTGTAGAATTTTCTAATCCAAATACTACTCGATTATTTTTCTTGCAAGTTATTTGCATACTTTCTAGAGCTTTTCGCAGAGATATTGTAATTAAATTATAATTATTGTAAATTAAATTGTAATTATTGTAAAATAAAGAATATTTAAATTTGATATAAAAATTAAGGTTTTTTAGGATTATTGATGTTAAAAGACAGTAAAATTGAAAGGATCTTGAAATAAAATGGGGTAGTGATAGTGATGAATGAATTATAGTTATAGTCAATGGCATAAGTTGATGAAGTAAATTGTAAAATTAAATAAAAAATATTTAAGAAAAATGGGAATAGGTATTGGGAAAACATTTTTTATGCAAATTCTAATGGAAATTGAATGTTGAAAATATGAGATAAACTGTTATAGAAATAGAAAAAAAAGGAGAAAAAGATTATTGATAAAAGAGATGAAAGACTGGATAAATTTAATATTTCGTTAAAGTGGGAAGTAATCATTATCGGGGGATTATTCCCCCTAGTTTGTTTTCTTGCTCTCATGTGTCTTATTTCAGTGATAAAGTGATATTTTTTTGTACTAATTTTTACTTCTGCGCTTTGGTCTCCATTTATATATCTCTATTTGTATGTTATCACTTTAATATTTTGTTCATTAATGTATCCCCTTTTCGTCTTAGTACATGCCTAAGCTATTTCAAACCATATGTCTGAGTATATCTTCTCCATTTATCTGATTAATTATCTTCTTCTTTGGGTGCCGTCTTCAATGAAGGTTGGCGATAACCTCAGCAAAATCATTTTTGTCCCTGGCTTTTCTTATTAAAGATTGAGAATCCAAACCAGTCCACTCACGAATGTTCTTCAACCAGGACGCCTGCCGTCTACCAGGACCACGTTTTCCTTCTACCTTCCCCTCTATAAGAAGCTGCAGTAGCGGGTATTTCTCATTTCTGTATATGTGTCCCAAATATGAGGTTTTCCGTGTTTTCATTATTTTTAAGAGTTCTCTGTCGGTACCCATCTTGTGTAGGACCTGCTCGTTGCTCATATGCGCTGTCCAGGGGACTTTCAGCATCCTTCGAAATAACTACATTTCAAAACTTTCCAAACGCCTGAGTGAGTTAATTTTGAAGGTCCAGACCTCCATTCCATATAGTAAGGTGCTGTAAACGTAACATTTCAGCATTCGGTATCGGATTTTGAGATTGAGTGTTTGGGACGTAAACATTTGTTTCATTTTTAAACAGACATTTTTTGCTTGTTCAATTCGCGATTTTATTTCTATGTCTGGAGCTATATCTTTCGTTATCCAGCATCCTAGATATCGAAATTTCTCGACATTTTCGATAATGTTACCATTCACGTTTAAAGCCATGGGTGGATGGATGGATGTTTTGGAGACAATCATTGTTTTTGTTTTCTTGACGTTAATGCTGAGGCCGTATTGTTCTCCGATCGATCTGACGCGATCTAAGAGTGTCTGGAAATCCTGTGCGCTCTCTGCAATTAGGACCGTGTCGTCGACGTATCGTACATTATTTAGAACTCTGCCGTTAATTTTAACACCTTCTCTTGATTGCTCTAGTGCTCGTGCAAAGATTTCTTCCGAAAATATATTGAAAAGTAGTGGTGACAATACACACCCCTGTCGTACACCTCGCTTGATATTGAATATTTCTGTGTCACCGGCTTCTGTTCTAACTGCTGCAGTTTGGTTAAAATACAGCGATTGGATAATTTTAAAATCGTTCTCGTCTAGTCCCTTTTTGTGAAGGCAATCCATCAGCTTATCATGTTTTACTTTATCGAAGGCCTTTTGATAGTCAATAAAACATAAAAAGAGATACTTTTTTTGGTCTCGACATTTTTGCAGCAGTATAATAAAACTAGTTAATGCTTCCCGTGTCCCAAATCCTTTTCGAAAGCCAAATTGTTCATCACTGATATCCTGTTCACATTTCTTATAAATGCGTTGGTGAATAACTTTCAAGAATAACTTTAACATATGCGACATTAAACTAATAAGTCTGAAATCACCACACTTCTTTGCTCCCTTAGTTTTTGGAAGGGGAATAAAGACTGATTTTAACCAGTCTTGTGGAATTTCACCGCTTGTATATATTTGATTAAATAATTTGACGATTATATTTAAATGTTTCTCTTCCAGTAGATTTATGACTTCCGTATGTATGTCATCGGGGCCAGGGGCTTTCCCATTTTTTGCGTTTTTGATTGCTCTCTCTACTTCTTGTTTTAATATAGGAGGACTGGTTTCATGGTTTTTATATATTATGTTGTTTAGTGGTATGTCCGAGAATAGTTCTTCTATGTAATGTCCCCATACGTTGTTTAGATCGCTTAATTCCCATATCTTTTCATTCTCGTCGTTTGTTAATCTACAAGGGAGTCTTTGTTTTGTCATTCCAGCTAGATCTTTTATTTTTTTTGTGAAGCGTTTGACTGTCGTGTTTCTTTATTGATATTATTTATTTTAATATTCTAGTTGTTAAATAATCGTCTGAACTCTCCGGGTAATGACAGGTCTGATTGCTTTTTCATATATTTTGATTTTGGTATTTTTTCTGATATATCTGTCTTTTAGTACTTTTTTACTCTTTCAGTTACCTCTGCGCTTCTGTCGTTTGTGCTATCTATTGTTAGATACTTAAATCTCTCTACTTGTTGAAATATATATATTGTTTAATCTTTATATTATGTTATTTTGTTTACGTTATTTTAGACCTTATATCTATGTAACAATTTTTCCATAACATTAGCATATATTTCGTCTTTTCTTCATTTATTTTTGGTCCTCTAAACTTCGCTTCTTATATCAAAATAATCCTTGAATATTTTTAGCTTTTTTTATTCTTGTGGATATTACTATCTCGTCAGTGTATCCTACAATTCAGTGTAGAGCTTTGTAGGATCATCTTGTTGATTCCAGTTTTTTTAATCACTCCGTCCAGTACTATGATAAAAAGTGTTGTAGACAGAACTCCTACTTCTATATCGATAGTTTCTGTATTTCCCTCATCTGTTATGGCTTGTGCTACAGAGCTTTTCATTATCATTTTCGCTAATTTAATGATTCTTGCGGGTATACAAATGTTTAGCATTTCTAATAAAAGTCGGTTTCTAGTTGCAGAGTCTTGTTATAGTAATTTTTTTGTTATATTTATTAATACTTATAATAGACTAGTTCTTATAATTTGTACTTTCTAAACTCATTGTTATAAAACCTTAGTTTATAAAAACAATAAATGTCTGTCTATCCTCGAGTCGAAAACTTGCTGGAAGTTTATAAATAGTAAATGTAAATTTATGTCATATTCGTAGCATTTTTAAATTCGTTGCTTCATTGGGAAAATGGCATATATAATCGATTTTCCTTTAAAGCCTTATTGGTTTTGTACTAGTGTATTTTCGTTGTATTCCCGTTTTTTAATAAAATTGTCGCTTTTTTTGTATGTGGTGTTTAATACCATGATTCCTCTATAGTCACAGGTATCTCTTGGGTCTCCCTTTTTGTATATTGTTAATATATTTCTATGACCCTTTTTCTACTATATTGATATATATTCTTTATTGGTGTACTTATGAATCCAGTGCATCAGTTGTTCTCCTTAACTTTTATTAATTCATTGCTAATTCCATCTGGTCCTACTGCTTTTCCTGATTTCAACCGTTTCACTATTTCAATAACTTCTCTCTTGTGCAGCCAAGTAAGAACAGGAGCATATTAACTCGGGAAAGGCTGCACCGTACTGAAGACGACCAATAGTCAGAAATACGTATATACGGGTGGCTTCCATCTATATACCATTTAGTTTTGCAAGACGTGTCATTAATTTTTACTTTTATTATTTACTCGCATTATCCATTTCTATATATATATATATATATATATATATATATATATATATATATATATACGAAAATGAATAACGGCACTGTGAGAATGTAAAAAATGCATTTCCCCTAAATCATTCCCATATCAAGAAAAGAGGAAGTCGACTGGATACAAAACATAACATATTTGTCTTTTAATAAATCAATTATTCTCCCTAAAGTCATACAAACGTCACTTTGCTCTCGCATTTCCTGTCTATTTAGATGTATTTTAGAAGCAGAAACTATCTTTGACACCCAACTGAAATTGAATAGTAATAACCAGTAGCGTACGAGCGTATTAAAAGATAATAAATCTAGGAGAACCGTTTTTATTTTAGAATAAGGTCAACGCATAATAAGAATAGTGAAATAAAATATTAAAAAATAAGATGATTTACCATCCACCACACCAAACCAAATTACAAGTGTTGTATTATGTTGTCTTATTATCTTTTGATATTATTTTAACACAATTGTTTTCACTTCGTACTCTAAAATATTCTTTCTAAACGCATTAACGCCTTCTTCAGAAGGTAAAAACGATTACCCACTTACTTATTTAAGGACAAGAATAACATGAGGTCATTTAGTGCAAAACTCTGACAGAATAATATATAAGTTATAATTATTACATAGAAGTTTTTATTCTCCAAAGAGGGTAAGGAATGCCTGGTTTTAGTAGTTGTTTTCCTAATTTTTTTTAATATTTAATATTTTTCTCACGAATCCATTTTCGTTGAATATAACTAGTATCGCAAATTTAATTAGCAGATTTCCTACAGTTATAAACTTTAATTTAATAAGAAATACATTGTTTCGTAATTATTTGTTACAGACGTTTCGTAAATATTTGTTACAACGTTTCGTTTGGAACTGCGGCAACATACTCAAAGACAGTGCGGAAGCGGACGTAGACGTGACCTTAGTATGCTTCACTCTACCAGTGATGACTGGTTAGACTGATTCAGGGGAACGAAGAATCGCTATAGAATCACGAATACGTCTGTTCCTGCGCTGCCTTTGGTATTACTTTTACATGTTAAGAATAATTTTTACATTTTTGTACTATGTATGAATACAGAGCTGAATCAGTCAGAAAGTTTGCAAAGGTCGTTTAGTCATTCATCTTGGGAACAACTCTCCGCTCTTCTCTTTATAGTCAAATAAGGTAAAATCAATAAGCTCAAACAGTTTTCTATCAAAATATATCTAGTAGCGCATCTTATAAATATTAAAAATATTAAATATATTTTTGATTTAATTTTTACGTTTAAGAATTCAATTACATAACTTAAAAATTTATATACGTAGTGTAATTAATTGGCATATTACATGTATTAATGTATTCATCATTTGATCTACCTGGATACCATTTGTAATACATATATCACTAACCTGACTATATTTGTAATAAAAGATAACCCAGATCAGATTATTTATAGAACCCGATATCTAATAGTGAAGGTATGAACGAAATTGACAGAGCCAATGAAATTTCTTACGCTAGCGCTTTGCTATATCTTGATAATTATGCTAGATAGTATTACTCATCCTCTATGGATGATAATATACATAAGTAAAACAAAATGTTTAAAAACTCACTCTGTATTCCAAAGTACCTCTGACCTTTAAACACATTTTGTAGGAATTACTCTCAATATCATTACGAGAATAAATAAAACACATCCTCTAAGTCGTTAACATATAAATCCCAATTTATATTAATCTCAATCGAAAAAACTTAATGAAGCATAGATTTTAAACTTTCAAGACAAAGTTAAAGTCACACAAGGATCTATCGAACATGTAGTAGTTAATGTAATTTGAAGAGACTGTATAACAAACAAAAATGATAAGTTCAAAGAGTTTCTTATTACACCGAAAATATATATGAAAACAGAATTTTTGGGAGAACCTAACATAACATTCTGAATAATATTCTAAATAGAAATGTAAAAAGTATGGTGCAAATCTAATCGAAACGATGACAAAAAAGAACTCCAGATAATAGATTACATTGATAAGTTATATTGGTTGTTAATAAACAATTTCTGTGGCTGGCTGTATACCAAGCTTGTAAAAGATTGTACATAATGTTGTTATGAATATGTGATGTTAAATATTAAATTATATTTGACTTAAGGTAACATACACCCATGTTGAAGTGAGTTCCAGTGTCCGGAGAGTAAACCTCTTCAAACGGACTACAGCTGGTAACTGATTGACAAGATACCCATGAACGGTGTCAAAAACAAAATGTCAATGTAACATGAAACTATATTAGTTATACATAGTATTACTACAGTCAAAAGATTCAAACAAATTTTGATGATGTTAAAAATAATAGCAATCCAGGTGTTGGGATTTAAAAACTTTTTATTTATTTAATTTAGGATATAAAAGATGTGAAAGTACCGATGGTGTTGAAGGTCATGTTTAGGAGAATGACATGTGCATTAGGCAACCTATGTTACTCTTTGTCGTATGGAAGGTGGTCTAAAAGTATAATTTGTGTTAGATTAGCTTAGATATATGAAATTGTCCTTTTATGTGTATCACGTCTAGGACAAGGTAAAATTGAATAGTAAATATTTGAAGCTAATATAAGACCTCGTATTTAAACGACATTGTTTAAGACTGCTCGTGTGGTGAAAAAGTTAATAAAGTAAGTCTAATAAATTGAAAAAGTAGTTAGAAATCTACCGGCTGAAGAAATTAAAATTGAAGAGGCTGAGCTCCTCAGAGACTTAATAAGAATAAAAGTAAAGGAAATGACTGACGAAGAAGGGGAGGGTTAAAGGAGAGAAAGAGTTAATCAACAATTAGAGATAATAGAGGTCCTTCATGCTTAAAGCATCTAGCACCCTGAACAAAATCCTCAAGTCTATCCAAAACAAAATTAAATCCTATAACTTAATTATAAGTAAAGCAAACAAAGGCAATTGCCTAGTCATTCTAGATCAAAGTTTATATAACCACAAGGTCACTACATTTCTTTCCGATAACAATTTTACTTTACTCTCCGAAGATCCAACAAAAAAGTTCATTAGCAAAATCAAAGCCACCAATAAACTTTTCACAGAATTTCTTTCAGAACACGACACTTCATATTATAAAATACCTAGTAACCCATTAACACCCAGATTGTATGGTTGACCTAATATACACAAAGAGGGTATTCCCATTCGTCCCGTTGTTAGTTTCATAAATACTCCAGTTTCTATTTTGTCAAAATTCATATTGAATCTCATTAACAACATAACGAACTTCACCCCTCGCTTTTCAGTCAAAAATACTATTCATCTAGCCAACAATCTTCAACAAATAAATCTTCATCCTAACATCACAATGCTTTCATTCGATGTCAGCAACCTGTTTACTTCAGTCCCCAAACAAGAAACTATTAATATGGTCCACTCTCTTCTACGAGCAAATTCTATCACTATGTCTGCCACCAACTCAATTATTCAATTATTACAAACTTGTCTAGCTTAAGACTTTTTTGTTTTCAATAGTAAATTTTACAGACAACCTGATGGCTTAGCCATGGGTAGTTGCCTTTCCCCTCTCCTAGCTGATATATTTATGGATCACTTAGAATCCACACACATTATGAAAAATCCTGAAATTCTCCATTGGTTTCGATATATTGATGACTGTTGAGTCTTCATATCAGGTAACTCAAATTCAGCTGATCTGTTACTCTCTAAAATAAATCAAATCTGACTGGTCTGGTCACAAACTGACCATATCATACCTTTATCTTCCAACCACCCAATTTCACATAAATATGCAGCCTTCCATAGTTACGTCCACCGCCTATTAACAATTCCACTATTACAATCCAACTACCATACAGAACTCAACATTCTAAAGCAAATAGGATTCAATAATGGGTATGACCCCAACCTCATTAATAAATTAATACATAAGAGACGACTCAAATTATTGAGAGAGACTGCGTTCCGTTCCGTTTCTAGCAAAAAATAACAAAATAATTAGTGATAGAAAAGAAATCGTAGAGATGTTAGCAGACCAATACGAATTAAATTCCAGTGATGAAAATTACACTGATAATTTTAAAATACATAAAAACAACGTAGAAAAAAACAACGTATAAAATCTTACAAAGATTCAAGCCCGGGACCAGACGGTATTCCCTTAGAATTTCTACTACATCTACCAGACAATGGGAAAAATTTATTACTAGACCTTTATAATTTTATCTGGAGTAACCAGGTTTTCCCATCAACTTGGTCCGAAGCAATAATACTACCACTTATTAAACCTGAGAAATCCCGGACATCACTTGAGTCATATCGACCAATATCTTTAACCAATATTGTATGTAAAGTGTTAGAGAAAATGGTAAATAAAAGGCTGAGATGGTGTATTTAGAACAACAAAAACTCCTTATTCCACAACAAAGCGGATTTAGGCAAAATCGATCCACTATAGAAAACCTAATAGACTTAGAGTCAGGAATACATGAAGCATTTGCAAATAAGCAAGATTGTATCGCAGTCTTTTTTGATATTAATAAAGCTTTTGATAATGTCTGGCGATTCAATATCATATCAAAATTACATAATTGAAATATCAGAGGCAATATGTTCAATCTCGCAGCTTCATAGTTCGATCAGACAACGTTAACTCAGATAAAAAAGTTCAAGAGAACGAAGTACCACAAGGATCAGTTATAAGTTCAACCCTATTTCTAATAGCCATAAACGACATACTTCAACAACACTCACCGATTGTTAAAGGAAGATTATACGCTGATGACCTAGTTTTACTTGCCAAAGGAAAAAACTCTACATCCGTTCAAAAACATTTACAACAAACAATCAATCAGTTAGAATGATGATCTAGGACTATCGGATTACAATTTTCACCGACAAAAACTAAATGTATTTTATTCACAAGAAAGCATAACACTCTAACTCCACATGTGAAACTACATAATCAAACCCCTTAGTTTCACAAATAATATCATATTTTTAGGTATGGTTTTCGACCAAAAGCTCTCCTGGAAAAAACATACAGAAGAACTTAAAAAATCATGCCAAGCAGGATTAAATTTTATGAAAACTATTTCCAGCAAAAACTTGGGAGCAGATCAAAATACACTATTACATGTATAAAGTTAGATCCAAACTCGACTATGGTGCGATAGTTTATTCATCAAGCAAAGTATCAGTATTGATGGTAGAAACTGTTCAAAACACAGCTCTACGAATAGCTACAGGTGCGTTCCGAACGACACCAGTTGAAAGTTTACAGTGCTTAACAGGAGAACCACCTCTAAGTTTACAATGCAAATACCTTTCTTTCTCATATGCTTCTAAAATAGCTAGTAATAAAGAACACCCTACTTATACCAATAGGTTCACAGATCGATTCCAAGACATTTTCTCTACAGCAAGACTACATCCACCATTTTACGAAAGAGTTAGAATAAACCTTCATGACCTACATCTTGAATTTCCTGAAATTCTCCCAACAAATTTCATAACTTCTCCACCTTGGTTAATACCAATTCCCAAGATTAATACTAACCTTAGTATATATAAAAAAGTGAGAAGATAAGAGACCTGATTAAACAATCATTCTTAATAGAAATGGAAACTTATAAAAATCACTAGAAGATATACACTGACGCATCCATTCACTAAGCTCACTTCACACTATCAAACGTTTATATACCAATAATCCAATTGCCTCACATATCCAATCAGAAATACAAATTCTAAATAATAATAATGTTACGTAAAAATTAGTCATATTTACAAAAAAATCTGTAAACATATTGTTTAATTATTATATGTTCTAGATTTGACCTGATGGTAGAAATTCCAGGAAAAAACCTACCTGACACGATGTGTTCCCCTCCGATATGAAAGCCGTCGATCTTTCTGGAAACAGGCCGCTATAAAAAAACCAGTTCGAGACTATTCAGGTCAACTTCTGTCTGCTTCGCGAGAGATCCTATGCTGATGCCATTACATATAAATACAGGATTATTATTGTGGGGAATCCAGTCAAGAAAAGAAGATCGCAATTTCGGGTTTGTCTAAATTGTATCGCACGTAAATAAATTATTTGTAAAATAAATTAGTAGTAAATAAAGACTTTGATAAATTTGTGAGTGTTCTAAATATTGGACCTTTAGTAAATTAAATTAAGAACAATAAATTAGAATTAATAAAGACTCTACAGTGGTGTTCAGAAGTGAATAAAAGTGTAAACATGGCTACGCTTTACGAGCTCACAGGCACGAATTTAAGAAGGCACCTTGAGGACAGAGAATTAGCTTCTACCGGAAAAAAGGCTGAGTTAGTCCAACAACTACAGAAGACTTTGGAGGAAGAGGGTGTAGATCCGGAAACTTATATATTTGAAGATGCTGTCATCTCGTCGATTTCGAAATTAGAAAACAAAGTTTCTGACGATATTTCGAAAGTTTCTTCCGATGTAGCCAAAGTCTCTGCTAATGTAGCCAAAGTTTCCTATGATATCGCATCATTAGAGAAGAAAGTTTCCGGCGACATCGCTTCTTTAGAAAGCAAAGTTTCTAACGAGATTTCTTCTTTAGAAAGCAAAGTTTCTGCTAACTTTTCTAAAGTCACTTCTGAGATGTCTGCCCTCGATGATAGAGTGTCTTCGTTAAAGAACCAAGTTGCTGCTGATATGTTGGCCTTCGAAGAGAAAATAAAAGAGATGGAAAGAAAGATGGAGGAAACAGGGAAAGCAGAGAAAGAAAACAATCCAATTATAGCAGAGACAAAAGAAGACGAGACGAAATGTAAGTTAGAAACACGGTCGAAATTTGAAGGAAGTGGAGGTTCTGTTCATGTCAAAGTCCCAACTTTCGACGGAAAATGGAACAACTACATGAAACAGTTCGAATTAGCTGCAAGAGTGAATGGATGGTCTGAACAAGAAAAGGCTGTAAACCTGACTATCGCTCTTCGAGGAGATGCTTTAGATGTGCTTCAGACCATATCCGTAGAGGAGACGGATGATTTTGAACAACTTAAGAAGAGGTTAAATATGCGGTATGGCGACGAACATTTGGAGCATGTATATCATTCGCAGCTTAAAAATCGAAGACAAAAGAAAGATGAGGTTCTTCAAGAATATAAGGTAGATATTGCCAGATTAGTACGATATGCTTATCCAACAGCTCCCGAAAACATGATGGAAAAAGTTGGCCGTTCAAACGTTTATTGATGGTCTTCGTGATCATGAAATGCAGAGAACACTGCGATTAGCTTATTACAAGACGCTGGTTGAAGTCTTATCCGCCGCCCTCGAATACGAGTTAGTTACGTAGGCCTCTGGCGGGTACAGTACAGTTAGGACTGTAAAAGAGGAAGGAGATGAAAATAAACTTGACCAGCTCGTTAATATGATAAAAAGCATAATATACAAGAAACCAAAGACCATAATATGCTGGAATTGTGGCGAAATAGGACACGTACGAAGTTCCTGTAAGCATCCTAGGTACGACGCAAATCAAGAAACTTACCATCAGGAAAACTAGAACGGGTCGGCCTTAGGGGGCAGCTTCAACCCAGAACTTTTCCAAAGACCCTCTCATACTAATAGCTTCTTTAAAATATCGTGAATATAGTGTATATATGTAGATGGAGAAATAAATGGTAAAAAGCATACGTTGTTGGTGGATACCGGAGCGACAAGAACCATTATACGCCCGACAGTTATAAACAGCCGAAAGAAACTGTTACCAACGCGGTTACGACTGCGGACCTCTACAGGTGAAAATGCCAACATTCATGGAGAAATCCAGATACAATTAGGAATTGGAGCAGAAAAGTTCGTCCATACTGTTATAGTTGCTTACTTTGAAGAGGATGTTATATTAGGAATGGACGTATTGAATACGCATGGATTGCAATTGGATTTTAAAATAAAGGTAATCAAAGTTGGTAACGAGGAGATATTTCTTCATCCACATGATGACAACACTATGCAAGCAGCCGTTAAAGAAGATACAGTCGTGCCTACGATAAATAAAACGATAATAGTAGCACGTCTACAGGGAATTGTGGACGAAGTTACACCTGTTATGATGGAGCCTTGGAACCATGACGACGAAGTCGGCCGAGGAATCATAATTGGAAAGGAATTGGTGACTTCGGCTAAAGAAATACCTGTAAGACTTATCAATGTCAATGACTACCCAGTGACCATCAAGAAAGAGACAAAAGTAGAAACTTGTGTACCTGTGACATCCATAATCCGTCAAACGACAACATCTGATAATTCCAACGACAAATTAGACTGGTTGCAGTTGCTGGACAGTGAATCAGATTGAGAAAAGGAAATTAAGGGAATTTGTTCGGCAGTATCGTGATATATTCGCACCGAAAGGAGGAAAGACGGGAAGAACTACCGTTGTTAAGCATAAAATTGATACTGGTAATGCTAAGCCAATTCGTCAAACAGCTCGACGATTACCACAGGCGAAAAGAGAGGAAGCTGAAACGATTGTTCAGGAGATGAAAAAAGACGGGGTAATAGAACCTTTTACAAGCCCATGGGTCTCTACGGTGGTCCTGGTTAAGAAGAAAGACGGAACAACGAGGTTCTGTGTGGATTACCGTTTGCTGAACAACGTTACCAAGAAAGATAGTTATCCTCTGCCTCGGATCGATGACACATTGGACACATTGGCTGGAAGTAAATTATTTTCTACTTTGGATTTGAAGTCTGGATACTGGCAGGTAGAAATGGACCCGGTAGATAAAGAAAAGACAGCCTTCACCACAGGATCGCGATTATGGCAATTCAACGTTATGCCATTTGGACTCAGTAATGCTCCTGCGACATTTGAGAGGCTTATGGAAAATGTGTTGAGAGGGTTATCTTGGAAAACATGCCTAGTTTATCTAGATGACATAATCGTCTTGGGGGAGACATTTGAAGATCATTTGAGGAATTTAGAAAACATTTTTAATCGACTTAAAGCTGCGTAATTGATGCTAAACCCCAAGCAGTGCCAGCTATTTCAATGTAAAGTTAATTATCTGGGTCATATAGTCAGTAAAAAAGGAGTGGCCGTGGATAAGGGAAAAATCGATTCCATTAAGGACAACCAACTGACAAACATCAAGTGAGAAGTTTTCTTGGACTATGTACTTATTACCGGAGGTTTATTAAGAAGTTTGCAGATATCGCTAAACAATTAACATGACTTACAGAGGAAGCAAGAGAATACCGCTGGGATACGGACTGCCAATATGCTTTTGAGACCTTAAAAAAGCATTTAATCACAGCACCAATTTAACGGTATCCACTGCTAGAAGGAGAGTTCATCTTAGCTTCAGATGCAAGTAATGTGGGAATTGGAGGAGTGCTGTCTCAAATTCAAGGAAGACAGGAAAGAGTCCTTGGTTATTTTAGTAAAGTTCTCTCAAAAACCTGAGCGTAATCTTGCGTCACGAGAAGAACTTCTGGCAGTAGTGAAATCAGTAGAGCACTTCTATCAATACCTCTATGGAAGGAAGTTTTTAATGCGAACCGACCATGCCGTCCTTAAGTGGTTGATGCAGTTTAAGAATCCAGAGGGTCAGATAGCCAGGTGGATCGAACGACCCCAAGAATACGATTTCAAGATTGAGCATCGTGTCGGAGTTAGCCACCGAAACGCTGATTCTCTTTCCAGAAGGCCATGCCCAGCAGAGTGTTCCCACTGCAACAAAACGGAATCCAAGGAAGCAGCAGTGCTAAGAACGACGGTTGTCAACGACTACTGGACGCCTACCAAGATCATTGAAGAACAAGAGAGAGATCCAGTTATACAGAAAATCCGAAAAAAGAGGAAAACCGTCGACCACCTTGGCAAGAAATATCAAACCTAGGCTCAGTAGTTAAGACATATTGGGCCCAGTGGGACTCATTTCTCATGGAAGATGGCTTGCTCAAAAGAGTCCTGGAAAATTATGGTGGTTCAGAAAAGAGAAGACAGTTGGTGATCCCAAAGAGCAGAATAGCCGAAGTACTTCGTCAGTTACACGACAGTCCATTAGGAGGGCATTTTGGTGTAAAGAAGACCCTTCAGCAAATTCGGGAACGGTTTTATTGGATGAACAGTTCCGACGATGTAAAAGACTGGTGTAAGAAATGTACTATTTGTGCTACGAGTAACGGGCCTTATCGAAAAAGGAGAGCTCCTATGAGACAATATAATGTTGGAAGCCCGTTTGAAAGAATAGCTTTGGACATTGCTGGGCTATTTCCAGAAAGTGATAATGGAGGCAAGTTCATGTTGGTAGTAATGGATTACGTCACTAAGTGGGTCGAGATTTACGCACTTCCAGACCAGAACAGATAAGTTGATCCAAGAATATATCAGCCGATTTAGAGTGCCTTTGGAGATCCATAGTGACCAAGGCAGGAACTTTGAAAGCGATCTATTCCAAGGAATATGTGATAGACTTGGTATGAAGAAAACAAGACCTACGGCTTATCATCCGCAATCGGATGGTATGATAGAACGGATGAATAGGACAGTTGGCAAGTATTTGACAAAGATGGTGTCCGATCATCAGCGAGACTGGGACCAATATCTTCTGTTCTTTACAATGCCCTACAGATCTGCTGTTAACGAATCGACAGGCCAGACACCAGCCAGAGTCCTATTCGGACGTGAGATGCGACTACCTTTTGATCTAGAGTTTGGGTGTCGACCTGGAGAAGATGTAGCAGGTGAAGATTATGTGATCGAATTACGAAGAAGAATGGACGATGTACACGAGTTGGTCCGTTCCATCTCCAGATCGCTAGTGACCGAATAAAGAAACGGTACGATACGCAAGCCGAAAAGTGAACTAATCGTGAACTAATCTCAGAAGACAACGGCCTAACACTCCGAACAAACAATTTAGTAAGTTAGACGATGGCCGTGAAAGCCTAACGCAGTTTAAAAATAGGCCATTTGCAAACCCTTAACCAGTAAGCACCAGAATATCAGCAAAAGTTTTACGTCAACATAATAAATTCCTGGAAAACCAAGAAATCCAAAACCAAAGCATCTTAATAGAATTGAAAACCATGTTTCTTTTTTTGATTTTGTTTTAAACTTTGTAATAATAATGTTTTATTTTTATGTTTTATATTATATTATTTCTTTAATTTTGGTTAAATATATTTTTGTGGCTGTAAATGTATTTTTGTCACAATAAAATTATACATATTATGGGATTATATAAAAACCAAAAAAATTAAATTTGCTTTATAAAATGTATATTTCCAAAAGTTAATTTTTTTGAAAAATCTGTCCAATAAAGAATATCCAAAATTCTATATTGATTTCATTTATACACACCTTTAACCGAACCATACTAATGAAAAAAAAAATAAATAAATAAAAAGTTTGAAATATCAAGAGGTTAAAAAATAAACAAAATTTTTCTGATTTTCTCAAAACTTGAAAATATCACTTAGTCCCTTTAATAAAATAATCGAATCAATTGAAATGTAAAGTTTGCACAAATTTCCTAAGTTAAACAGAGAAAATAGAAAAATACATTTCGGCATGAGATTAGCATCATGGAGACAACAAAAATATGACAAATTTATAGAACCTTCTTAAAGCAATCTTATTAATACACAGGTATTTCTCTGTAACGGGACATCCTCTAATACTTACTTACCACAAGTATGATAGTTGACAAATTGTACTATCTCAATTAAATATGCGTAGGTACGAAGCAAACCATGCGGTATATATGCAGATTAGTTACTTATACATTTCTTCGTTTTGGTCTGCCAAATGAGGTAGTCTCCTTATTAATTACAGTAATTATAAAAGATTAATACACCAACTCGAGGTTATCGGCTGTACGTATGTATGTAAGACGTCCTTAAATACCGGTAAACTAGTAGGCTGTGCAATGATCTGAGAAGATACAGTGGAGTAAATTTCTTAGGTAAAATGTATTAAGAAATCATAAACATCTATCAAAACTATATATATATATATATATATATATATATATATATATATATTTATATATATATATATATATATATATACATATATACATATATATATATATATATATATATATATATATATATATATATATATATATATATATATATACATATCGCACACCTAGTTCAATAGTGCCACAAGTCCAAAATACAATAATTTCGAGAAATGAGCAAAACGTTCTGTAGCAAACGAGTTATGCCTTGTAAATAATTTATTTTTAGAATGACTGGCTTCAAAATTCCAATTTAGTTAGCAAATTATACAGTTATTCGCTGGATCTTATTACAATTTATTAAAAATAAAACGTTAATTGTATTTTGATAGTTATGGCGATATTGCATTGTGAAGAAAGTCATTTATAAAACGATAAATAGGAGATACGGCGGCAACATAATAAAAAAAAATCAACTAGTTCTTACAAAAAATATTTTTATTATTATTATTACAAGTGTGTATGAACATTTTTTTTAATTACTATTAACCAAGTCCTTATAAAAATTGTGATGAACAGGTAATATTAAGTTTTTATTGCACAGTTCCAAAAGGTGTTGCTTGGTTTTTGCGGATATCGATGGAGGCTTTATGTACGCCTTTTTTAAATCGATTACTGCTTCCACAGTTGCTGAACGCCCCCTTGTAGATGCTTTAAAATGGACCTCTTCGAACTCATAGGCATTATAATCTGTTTTATAGAAGAAAGATCCAGGATTGCTTTTGACAACTTTAATAACTTGGATATCATTCCAGACTACCTTTTCATCTTTTGTATTCTTTGTAAAATTTCCTCCAATTTTTGAATTAAGATCTTTAAAGTCATAAAAGTCTTCTGTTGACATTTCTTTTACATTGTAAGGATTTCCCTCTTTATTTGCAGATCTTATGATGATAGGCCATTGTGCAGGAACATAAATGGGACCTGTTTTAAGTATTTTCTTCTTTTGCCTCTCAATAGTTGCGTGCATGGCGTCCCCTTCATTTTGGGTATGTCCCACTGTTAAAAATTTATGTGCGATTAATTTAACATTAATTTTTCTAATTGCATAAAGATATATGGTAACTATAAATTTATTTTTATTTTGCCCAACACAATTGTCGCTATAAAATATAACGTCTTTATAATTAAAATGATTTGAAAGATAATCAAACAGACACGTAGCTATTTCGTTTGAGCCGCGGTTAGCAATAGCCTCGTGCCAAAAGTAACAGTAACCAGTCTTTTGCAATATCTGAAAAATTGTAAAGTTGAAGCAGTTCAGGCGGCATTTATAGTAGAAGCTTGAAACATCTCCACAAGGTGTAGGAAGGATCGCCTGCAAATCAAAACAAGCTACCAATACTTGAGAATAATCTTTCGCTCTTGCTAGATCTTGTGATTTTTCTTCTCTGCTTCTAATTTTATTATGGATATGTTTATTATAAATTTGATGAAGAGTAGCTTGCTGTTCAGCAGAAGATTTTTTATATGATTCACAAATTGCGCACTGATCTTTTTTTGGGTGAAAGAAAGTTATGTTAAACTCAGTTTTGAAAATATGCTCGTAAGTGCATTTTTTAGCCACAGGCCTTCCTTCACTCTCTTCCTGTAGTTTGTAGTAGCGATACATTTGAGCTAAAGTAAGTGAACCATCTATGTATTCCTTTGTAGTTTGTGCTCTAAGATAATGTGATTCTACCCTTTGGAAAGAATTTATGTGTTCTCTTATTTTATTTTTCACCGGTCCAGTAACCGTTTCTCGTTTTATAAAAATATACCTGCTCTATGTAATCATCTTGGCGAGGGTCTGTATGTAGATTTTCTTGATCTTCAAATGTATTTGCGGTATGATTTGATTGCACGGGTAACGCAACCGGAGTAAGCTAAAAAATTACATACATTAAGTAAAACCTCACTGTGATTTTTGTTGAAATACAAATCTCCGTCAACACAAAGGTGTCATTCATAACCTCAGAAACCTCTGAATTGTCTCTCAGATTCTTCATCTTTAAGATAGCTTTGCAAAGCTAGTCCAAGCATTTTTCTTGCCCTTGAGATCGTGTTTGATAATAAAGTTAATAATATCACTATACACTGTTTTCCGACTTTAAATCAAATAGTTGTACACTAAAAACGTGGATACCTCGTGCATAAATAATTGAGAACTGATAAAATCGTACCACTAATCTAACAATTTTTGCAGTTGTGGCCGTATTGAATTACATCGGTTGTACTGTGGCGGAGTGTATTATCGCCACATCTCCTAGTTATGGCCATATTGCATTTCAAAACCCTACAGTGTAATACCGAAATATCTTACTTTATACTTATCCAAGACAATATTTTAGTTAAGGTTGTATTCCATTAGATGGGGTATCATATATGCAACCTTTTTAAAGCCTTAACTCAAAATTGGAATTTTTGGAGTTGTGGCAGTATTGAACTAGATCTACGATATATACATATATATATATATATATATATATATATATATATATATATATATATATATATATATACTCCATTCCTCGAATATACGACTGTTTTAAATTCGGTTTAAGGTGCCGATTTAAATGGTCCAATGTACTG
Organism: Diabrotica balteata; assembly: GCA_918026665.1. NCBI lineage: Eukaryota > Metazoa > Arthropoda > Insecta > Coleoptera > Chrysomelidae > Diabrotica > Diabrotica balteata. The sequence goes on from OU898278.1 coordinate 64,991,031, forward strand.
AATTGTACAATAGTAAATTCTCCCCATTTTTAAAATACTGTTACGGCAGATATAAACCTTAGATTTAAATATGAAATCATGATATAAATATAAAGTTAGGTAATAGTTTATAAAACAGTTGTAATTCAGATTTTAAAGTATATAATTACTATCATAGAGTTTATTTTTTCATTTCAATTATTTCATTGTAAACAAGTTGGTTTTTGAATTATGTGATTTAAACGAAATGTAACAATATTTAAGTGATCAAATAGTGTAAATTTTTTAGTGGAATATTCAATTAATATTAAAAAAAAAAACAAAAAAACTTACTTATTCTCTTAATCTTCTAAAACTATCATCAACGATCAGATTCACAGCCATAATCAGTCGGCGATACATGAAACTGTATATAAATTTTCGTTACTTTTTAATATCTGTAACGACTCGGTACTTTAACTATCAATAGCCGGTATGTTATACCCGTTACTACTTTCGGAACTTTTAAGAGTACATAAACTCAAAGCAAACAAATATTTCAAACTAACAAAGTGAAATATTAGATCCTTTTTCTGGTTTGTGAACCATCGTTCTGCCAATTTCTTTTGATTTATATTAAAAATAGTATATTTCTTTCTATTACAGTTATAATACCTAATAAAGTAATAAAATGTGTTATATCAAAGAAACCCGGCACGTATCTTTGGTGTTTGTCCATTTCACGGAAAGCTTACCCAAATGTCTGATGAACACATTTGGCTTCATAGACGTTATTGTATTTATTTGTAGATTTTAACTGAAATAATTTAGTTTAGATGTCATACTAGTAGATCCTTTTTATTAGAATAATGATTAGTCCAATTGACCTTCATACTTCTACTTGCACAGTAAAATATTCGTTGTCGCAGTAAACCAAAACAGTCGTATATTCGTGGAATAACCTATATCGGATGAAGGAAGGAAATCAAAATATTTAGAAACCTAGAATGAACTTAAATGGCGATTAAAGAAGTAATTTATAAGTTATATGATAGAGAATATTATAAAAAGTATTTATATCAGGGCATCCTTAAGAAATTAGCATGATAATTTGTTTAAAAAGTTTTTATTTTGCAACGCATTTGGTTATTTTAATAATTATGATATTATGAATAGATATGTTTATGCCATCTATATAGACAACCAAAGATACACTGAAGTAAGTTTGGTTGTGGGTTTTTTACATTCTGATCTGAAAGCCTAAATTTCTATAACATTCTCAATAGAAAAGTAAAGAATTATCTAGAAGTTTAAAAAAAAATTAAAATGAATTTAACCTCGTTTCGTAGAAGAATATTCGCGAACATTGAAATATCTATAAATACGCTGTGATTTGGGGCATAACAGAATGTGTATTGGTGTATTCAGTATTCGGTATTGAGTATTGAAAGAGTATTAAGTATGAAATATTAAAGTATTAAGTATTAAAAAAAAGTAGTATTATAGTATTGTAGTATTGAAGAGTATTGTCACAGTAATGTAGTATTGAAGAATATTGGAGTAAAAGGTCAAGATTAAAAATTATATTATTTATAGATTATTACATTATTATATTTATTTTATGAAGAAAAATATTTTGAAATGGTGGAAGCTGATAATTAAAATATTGTGGTCTATTTGGCAACGCGATTTCATAAAAATAAGGCTGATAACGGAGATATTGAGTGGTGATTAAAACCTTTATTTTGGAAAATAAATTCATTTAGGCATTCAGTGAGTGAAAGGTACCAAATTTTGTTAGTATAATTTAATTGTTGTAATAAGAATTTTATTTTAATGATAGGTTGTTTTAGATTTATATTTAAATATTGTTTAAATTAGATATGTATCTGTGTTTCCTAATAATTATAATAAAAATAATTTCAAAAGTGCTTACAAACTAATTCTTTGAGAACTTCGATAAAAACCCCATATATATATATATATATATATATATATATATATATATATATATATATATATATATATATATGTATATATATATTTATATATATATATATATATATATATATATATATATATATATATATATATATATATATATATATATATATAAATATATATATATATATATATATATATATATATATATATTATATATATATATATATATATATATATATATACATATATATATATATATATATATATATATATATATATATATATATATATATATATATATATATATATATAACGATGAGTTGAGAGAGTGACAATATCTCCTCAGAGCTCCCAAGAAGATATGTTTAATTAATTAGAAGGTGATGGTTACAGATATTTTTAAAATTATTTACATTTATGCATTTATGATAATATAAATCATAACAGACTCCTTGATGATATTGTTTTAATAGCCAGTAACACTAATAAATTTAATTAAATGTTTCAACGATAAAATTTAATTTTTTTTGTTATTAATAAATTTATAAATTATTAAATTATTATTATTAACTACGACAATAGAGAACCCTTAAGCAAATAAGTCTCTAACATCCCTCTTCAGGATAAACCAATAAGAATCCTTTGCAAAGATGTCCATTTAGCTAAAAAAAGAAGCAAAAAAAAACACTATTCGTTTTCATCTTATAGTACCGCTATTGGTTAATTAAAAATTGCTAAAAAGTGTCCAATTGAATACCAGTTCCTCAACCGATTTACTTACTGAGTATGAAAAAATCACAATTTTTACGGTAATTCAAAATATGAAAAATATGATCAATTATAATGTAATGTAACCTATACAAACCAACCTGTACAAAACAATTATATACTATTATCTACAGAAAATATCAACAAACATCCATTTAATCTCTTCCAAGATAAGCAAAAAAAAATAGCAAATATTTACATCAAAACTCCAGCCAATATCAGATAAACAAACACATCAAACTATTATATATCTAGTAGTTACTCTATCTACTAGAGAAACAACCCAAGCTAACTATCAATGGCAAACTGTCAATTTTCACTTGATAGTCACTAATATAAGACAATAAAAAAGACTGCGACATATTTAGCAATTTTAACTCTAAAGATGAAGATAATCCAGCAGATACTACCCCCTAAGGGGGTTAGGTGAAAGAGCAGTTGTAAAATAAATGTGAAAGAAAAATAATTTGAAAATTAATAAAGACATTTATTATTATTATTATCAGATTTAGCCATACGGCTCACACTCCCTCTAAGGGGAAAATTCACTCATCCCAGATACCTACGGTATCAAAAGGATTGAGCTCTGGTGGGACTCTTTCCATGTTATCGAGTCCTAGGTGACTTGGTACGTCGGTGTATCTCCTAAAAATTTTCGCACGCATCTGGACGTCGAAAGTAGCACAGCTTTCTATTATTATTATTATCCAGATTTAACCATACGGCTCACACTCCCTCTAAGGAGAAAATTCACTCATCCCAGATACCTACGGTATCAAAAGGATCTTTTTTTATTATTATTATTATTACTATTATTATTATACAACCACCCAGAAAACAAATGAGATCAAACTTCCTCCTATTTTCATAGATAATGTAGCAAATATTAATCCTCTAACGGCTCTATTAACAAGGTTTTACCCGAAACAATACATAATAAAAGCATTAGGGGCGGAACAAGTCAAAGTACAACCAAAATCTAGAGAACATTATTGTAAAATTACTAAATCTCTTATAGAAAAGAAAACATAAATCTACACATCTACACAAGGGAAGTATCTTTTGATTATTTTATTCGCGTTGGAGATCTGAAAGTAAAAATGTGTTGTAGAGCTTTTTTAAATTTGCATTCTGTATCTGCAAAAAGAATAATGCGAATAAAATCACTGATTAAAAATAATCTGACTTCTAGAGATAAACGTGGCAAAAATATTAAACGGCAATGACAGAAGATCAAAACATATTAATTTGTCAACACATTCAAAGCTATCCAGTAAAAGAAAGTCAGTATTCGGGAAAAGAATATAAATATCTAGATAGTAGGCTTAATATAAAAATTATGTACGAAATGTTTAGATCCAAGTATCCTGAAACTAAAATTAAATAGTTATTATTACACATTTTTTCGCGAAAACTTTATTTTGAAATTTGGTTATCCTCAATGGACACATGCGTAAAATGTGAAGAGTTGAATTTAAAAATCAAAACTCCCTCTTGTAACAAAAATGGATTGTCTGGTGCGCCAATATAACGAGAATGTGTAGTAAAGAGGTTCAGTGTAGCAATAGGGTAAACTCTAAAATGTACCTTGATACACCAACGGATTAATACCTGGAATAACAGAAGATGGAAGGGATTAGATAGAAATAAATTATATGAAAGAAATAAATAAAGGGTAAATATGAATTTTAAAATATAATAAAATTAATGCTGGCTAGCGACTATGCAGGAGAATGACCACTTGACACTCAAGAGGGATTAGGCCAATTTGCATGCCCTACAGTGACCGTAAGATAGAAGAACTAATGACAAGAAATCTACCAAGAAATAAACAGATGAAAGATAAAGTTGCTCTACTGAATATTTGGGCGCCAGGAAGTTAAATGGTTTCTTCCGAGATATCTTGTATTTCTGAAATATTAAAGGATAGGTACCAAGTGAAATCTTAAATTGTTTTAACCCAACTTTAATAAATACCTATATTATGTACAAATTATTTAACCCCTTATATTTAACAATATAACCCAACACCTCTTATGTACAATTAACTAATCTATATTTACAGTAAAACCCTAAATACAATGATAAAACAGTTTCCCCTTTCCCAAATGTACCTATTTATGTGAAATGTTGACTAAGATTATGCAATAGTTATATAAATATAATATAAAATGAAATATATAATAATATAAATAAAAATACTACTCACTAATATAATAGTTTTCGTTTAGTAAATGTCTAAATTTTCAAATGAAATGAAACTCTCCGGATATTTGTGCACACAATAACCTGACAAAGAGAGATTCAAGGGAGAGTTAAAACCTCATCCCTTGGTAGACAATAAATAATTAAATTAAGTTACAATGATTAATATTTTATGAAAAGTGAATGTAATTATTATTAATGATATGTATTGAAATTAAAATGAAACAAAAGTTAAAACCTTGAAGAGGATGTTGAAAAAAGTTATAAAAAATATTGGAATGACAAACAAAAACAAAATAAGTTCTTCCTGCCGGTTTCCGTAGGTTGCCCTGGAAGATGATCCGGTGAAGAACTAGACTCCAGTGGGTAAAAGTACACCAAACCTGGGTTCCATGTATATATAAAAAAATCTTCTTTAAATCCCCATATAACTTAAAATTTCTTCCCCTTCTCCTTAATAAATATAACCCCAAAACTAAAAGGTTTCTTCCCTGACTTGTGACTGGGTTCCGGAAGTTGGCGGCTGAGGTGGTCCAAAACTTAAAGTATCCTCGTACAAAACACCCAAAAATAACTTAAATTGTTGTCCTTAAATCAGCGGTTCTTCATAAAAAAAAATAAACTTAAACTAAATTTCTTAAAAATGGCACCTCCCAGCCGCCACTATGATCGATCGATCTGTCTTCGATCACACCCAGTCAACAAGTAATTCTATTAACACTTACAAGTCGTCAAGTCGACGTACTTTCAGAATCTTACACCAGAGGTCGGGATTTAATGCCAACCTTAGAAAGTAAAATTTGCTGGGAGTTATTTAAATATTCAGTTTAAGAATATTTCAAATATGAATTTAAATTAAAGTTAAATTAAAAGACTCCAGTCACAAAAAAGGTAAACGGTTATTTAAGTAACGCACTCGTTACATTCCCCTCTTACTTGGAGAAAAAAAATTTTAAGTGGAAAATTTTTTTTTTCTTTTACTTGACTGATTGGTTAGATGTAGGTTAACCAATACTTTAACCATATGTGGAGCAATCAAGAATCGAGAAAAAAAATATAAACATATATATATAAAAATTATAGCCATGGCACCAATTTGCCAAATACAGCTATTATATTAACTCACTATAATACTTCCAAAACAATCTACATCGATTCACACGATTATAATTAACCACAGATTATGAGTGATGTAGAAATAAAGAAATGGTTTCATCTAAAGATACCCACATGTAACTAAGAAAAAGTCACATACTATTTAGAGTAAAATTAAAGTAAAGTGAAACTCTAACATAGCATAGTATAGACTAGTAATACAAATGCTCAATACAAATAATCCAAAATAATGTGAAATCGGACCCTGGTTCCAAAATTGACTCATCAATGGACAACAGACTTATAGGAGAGCATATCCAAGGAATAATCAATCAGGCAAATAGGTGGACCGATACACAATAATAAGTAACAATAAGAAATACCAAACGTATATAAAACAATATACGTAACAATAAAAATACTAAACGTATATACAACAATATAAGTGTCGAATTGGATGGTAATCCAAAATTGACCATACAGTGGACAACAGATTTATAAAGTAGCATATCCAAAGATAATCAATCAGGCAAATAATGACCCAATTCACACTATAACCAAATAAACCAAAAAGGGTAGGTCCACATATACCCACATCCGGTAATATGTGCCTAACCTAAAACTCATCAAATAAATTATTGGATCCAAATGTGGGACTAACGGCCTAAACAAAAGGACAGCCATAAAATCGATTCCATCCTGATGATATGCCATCAGTACATTTGGGATCCAAAATAGAGACCAAAAATAAAAACTAGGAGGTGTTATAAACTTAGTCAACCTAGCAAATGCAAAGTTGAACAACTTGAACTCGAAAAGGTAGAGTACCAAAGCATGTGAACGGCTGTGGTAACTTCTTACAACAAAATTAACTTATGCTGATACTCGATAACTATAGCATGTAGCTACAACAAATTTATAAGAATATCTAGCATAAGAGCACTAAAAAAGAGTTTAATGTGCCAGTAAACTCTAACAACCATAGCTAAATAGTAAGAGTAAGGTGGAAGTAATAACAAACAGAGCATCAAGAACGAGTAGACCAATTTCTGAAGAAACTGCAAATTTATAGGTCGTTCTGATATTAATAAAAGAGAACAGGATAATTCCTTGTTCAATATACCAAAATATACATAAGTGGCTAAGGAAAGAAGTGAAAACAACTATAAATGGTCATTTGTTGTCAAAATATGAAATACTATCCATAACTGTAATCTAAACATGCTAGCTGTAAAGGGAATATGTCATGGATTGCTCCCTCCAATAAACTATATAAATAAAATTAATAAATCAGCTAAGGAACAATTCAGTTATTAGACCAAAGTCTGAAAATATTAAGGATTAACGTTAAATATTCAAATCCTAATTAACATTAACAATAATTTACTATCTATGGAAGACATTCTACTGCCTAGATAACTGTACAGCTTGTCATGAAAATGGTGAATTCCGAAATTCATAGAACAACTGAGGCCTCTAATTGAACTAAAACTTCGAACCCACATATTCATTCACCTATACACAGGCAGAATAGTCTATATAATATAGGAGTGTACTAAAATCATGTATACTGATTATCTTTATAAATTCCTAATGACTGATTTAAAAAACATCCCACATAGCAAATCCAGATACATGTTACTATATAACTTGATTATGACCAATAAACTGAATCAAATCCGTAAAAAAAATACAACATTCTTTCCAAACTGGCAAAACAAGTAAGTATAATGGGAAGAAAGTGATACAACACATAAACATATAGCACAGTATAGTAGCATTACAATATTTAGTTCCATACCAGTGCAACACCTAATATAAGTAAAAATCTCTAATGGCTTTAATAATTTTAACTTATTATAAACAAATACTAATCAAATTATAAGCTGTAGATATTCCAAATCTGGTGATTAATAACAAAAATTTAAGAAAATATCAAATCGTAACCAAACCGAGCCAAAACAATAACAATCATAGGAATAAGTTAACTTAATAGACATTAAGTTAATCTTCCTCTGAAGATGAAGATGCTGCCTCATCTGTTGTGTTATCAGGGAGTAAATCCTTTATATGAAATTGACCAATTCGTCTATTTGTCGAATTGTCTTTTAATTCATATACTAAAGGAGATATTACCCGAACGACAGTACAGGGAACATATTTCTGACAAAACTTAGCAGAAATGGCATCACCTTTATTTGATTTCACAAAATTCCGTTTCAAAACTCGATCGCCCACAAAAAATCGCAACTCTCGTTTCCTCAAATTATACTGATGCTGATTTCTAAGGTAAGAAGCTTTCAACTTCTTCCTAATGTCAGCGAATATTGGAGGTAAGTTTTGAAGATCTTCCATGCGGTGAAGTTTCTCAGAAATTTGAGGAAGAGTTGTTGAATTTTCAGAAATTAAACCAAAATAATCACCTGACAGTGGAACATGCCTACCAAAATTAACATAAGCTGGAGAACACTGAGTGATTTCATGAACAGAAGTTCGGATGGCTTGAGCAACTGAATGGATGTACTTATCCCAAGCTCTATGATCACTGTAAGTGTAAGATCGAAGAGCAGTAACAATGCTACGATTTACACGTTCAGTGTGGTTAGCTTGCGGATGATAAGCTGCATTGTAGAATATCTTTTGGACCTTATATTTACTTAATAGATCTTTAAAAGCTTTAGAAACAAATTGTGGACCATTATCACAAGATACTATTTGGGGAATACCAAAAAGTAAGAACACTTGTTCCTCTAAGAACTTCAAAATGGCTGGAGTTGTAGCCTTACGCAGAGGACAAACTAAAGGAAATTTGGTGAAGTAATCTACAACTACCAAACAATATGTGTTACCTAAATAACTACGTGGATATGGTCCAATAAGGTCTAAAGAGATCATTTGCCACGGAAAATTAATATTCCTAAACGAACCCATTAATCCAGCTTGAGGTAGGTTACTCGGCTTGCATGTTGCACAAACTCTACATCTAGAGATGTATTTCTTAACTGAGTTGCGCAAACCAGGCCAGTAATATAACTCAGCTATTTTACTAAACGTTTTATAAAAGCCAAAGTGACCTGATGTCACATCATCATGAAAGGTTTTCAACACTTCATCCCTATTAGATGTTGGGACTACTATTTTCCAATCAGATATATTCGATAGAGATTCAACTGGACTGATAACATGTTTATAGAGGATATTATTCTCCACCTTGAAATCAGGATACCTAGTAGGTTCTTGGGTGACATTATGAATCATCTTTCGATACCAATTATCTGGAGATAAAGTGGACAGATCTAAAAGATTGATATCGAATGTACGTGACAACGCGTCTGCAACCACAACACCATTGGCTTTGCGATGAACAATATTGTAATCAAAGACAGAAAGCCTACAAATCCAACGGGACAAACGTTGTGACGGATTTTTCATGGAATGTAACTATAATAAAGAACTATGATCTGTGATGATAGTAAACTTACGATCCTCAAGATAGTACCGAAAGGCATCAAGACCATGGATAATTGCAAGAAGTTCTCTCTCTGTGGTGGAATAATTTTTCTGTGCTTTATTGAGCTTTTTGCTGGTATAAGCTATTGGATGTTCCGAACCATCCTTCATTTGAAATAGTACACCACCTGACGCAGTGTTGGAACAATCTGTCATGAGATAGAAATGCTCTTTAAAATTCGGAGATGTCATGACAGGTGCACTAGTAAGAGCTTCTTTTATACGCCGGAAAGCATCATCGGCTTCTGAAGTCCATGTAATAGTTTGGCCTTTTTTCCTATTTTTAAGGAGATCTGTAAGTGGGGATAACAAAGTAGAGTAAGACGGCACAAACCGACGATAATACCCACACATCCCTAATATCCTACGGACTTGAGTAGTAGTCTTAGGTATAGGAAAATCTTTGATAGCTGTAACTTTATCAGGATCAGTCCTTAAACCTTTACTATCGACTACATATTCTAAAAATTTAAGACTGGGACGACAAAACTGACATTTATCTAAATTAATAGTTAAATTAGCCTCTTTAAGACGTAAAAACAACTTATCCAAAATTTCCATATGAAGGGAAAAATCAGGAGTAACGACCAAAATGTCATCCAAATAATAAAAAACATAGGGTTCTAACTGAGGACCAATGACTAAATCCATCAGACGACACATTGTCTGAGGAGCTGAAACAAGACCAAAAGGCATAGTGACAAACTGAAATAATCCTTTTCCACTAACAGCAAAAGCTGTATACTTTTTACTTTCCTCACTCAAAGGAATCTGTAAAAAAGCTTTAGATAGGTCGATAGAAGAAATATACCTAGCATTCTGGAGTTTACTTAGAATGACGTCTATTCGGGGAATAGGATAAGCATCCCGATTTGTAGTAATATTATTCAACTTTCGACCATCGAAGCAAACCCTAAAAGATCCATCCTTTTTCTTGGTTAACCACAAAGGACTACAGTAAGAAGACGTGGAAGGTTCAATGATATTCAACTCTAACATGGAATCAATTTCCTTTTCCAAGTCAACTTGCCAAGCCTGAGGAATAGGATATTGATATTGTCTAAAAGGTGTGGTATCTCCCACTTCGATAGTGTGAGATATTAAGGATGTACGACCTAATTTGTCTTTTGACGAAAGGGTTGTAAATTTAGAGATCATATTCTCTAATTGCCTTTGTTCGGAACTAGATAAACTAGTAAAATCCTGAATAGCACTAAGTAAGGACAGATTAAATTGAGAAATAGAAAAGGAAAAATTAGAACAATTTAGTGTGCTATTAAAAGCATTTAAGAAATCCATACCTAAAATTATAGAATTCTGAACTGAAGGAATAATATAGAATGTAATTTGTTTACATAAATCTGCTACTGTGATTTCAGTTTCAAATTTGCCTGTAATAGACTGAACTGTACCAGCTGCAGTAGACACTTGCAGAGAAGAAATGGGCATAATAGAAATCTCAGCATTTTTCAGTAAAGCTAATGAATGTGAACCTATCACAGAAATGTTCGAGCCACTATCTAAAAGAGCTAAACAAGATTGTCCTAAAATCTTAATAGGAAGATAAGGTCTATTATCATTATGTTTCTTTACTAATAATGAATTTAAATCAAAACAATCATTATCTGATTGGTCAAAAATTTTAAAAGGTGCTAAACTAAACTTATTGTCTCTACCTACACAATCAGAGGATGCAACAGGCAAACAAGAAGAATCAGAAATAAAAGAATCCTCCTGAATTGTGGTAGACTCTGGTATAGATATTGGAACTACTACACTGCTACTATTATGTTTATTACTAAAATTTGGGAAGATATTTGGGGAAGATAATCTATGCGAATCAAATGTATTATATTGAGAAGTTACTTCTTGGAATGACTTGATGTGGCGTGTGTTGGTTTTTTTGGAACAACCCCTTTCCCTTTCCGACTGGAAGATGGGTTTGGGTGACTTGACGTGGTTGGACCAGTGACTTCGTTTGATGTAACGGTTTGATTCCCTGATGGGGGTGTGGACGGAGAAACGCTCAGGGGACGGACCTCCGATCGATCGTTTCCCGAACACCTAAAACAATTGCGTTTGAGGGTATTTTCTTTACCACAACCGTGGCAGAAAATACGGGTACGAGGGATGCCGCAATCATAAAAAGTATGGCCAGACTCACGACAATTCCAGCACACTACAGAACTAATAACTGATATATTACGTTCAGAGCCCTTAGGTTGCCAAGAACGGTGTCTAAAAGAATTTTGATGACCGAAAGAGTCAGAAGAGTGTTTAGAAGTGGTTGGAGGTTGAGAAGACCAAGATAAAGTTTCCTCCAAACGTTTACACTTCTCGGTTATGTCTGCTATACTGGTGATGTCTACTAAAGCTAATTGCTGATGATAAAATGGCAATAGACATTTGAGGATAATCTTAATCTTTGCAGAATCTGTCAGAGGTGTTTCAAGGCGACTACACATACCCAAAATGTTATTTATAAACATCGTAACAGACTCGTTTGGCTTCTGTTTACGATTTTTGATTTGGTCTAGAAGGTCATCTTGAAATGAATATGGAAGAAAATCAGACTTGAGTTTCTGAGCCAAATCAGACTAATTAGAAAAATTATTGCGGTTGTTTCTAAACCACGTAAAAGCTGTGCCTGTAAACAACTCAGCAGAAGCTGCAAAAAGATCCTCCTCACTCACTCCTCTCGATATGCGAAGACATTCCACCCTATCCAAAAAGGAAATAACCTGGTCATAATGACCTTCACCAGAAAATGTAATGCCCCATTTATGTACCTGAACAGGTTTGGGGTGAAGAAATGAATTAGCTGCTTGGGCTGAAGAAATAGGGGTTGAAGTAGCAATTGGATTCACTCGTGAATCAAGTTCACCCTCTAGGCTAAGAATTCGGATTAAAATAGAGCGTTTGTAAGTTTGCTGCTCCTCATTCGAACATGATAATAAATGAACACGGCCTGAGACATGGGCTAGACGTGATATCAGCCTGGAGTATAGGCTATCTTGGACAGTCCCTCTAAAATCGGATATCCTTTTAGCCAAATCATCCATAGTCTCATCAATCTCTTCTTGTTGTTCCAAAAAGGGAATACTGGTGGCAGAAATTTGTCGAAAGCTCCTATTTCCTTCTTCTTGCCTTAGAGCTCCACGCAATATCTTGCGTTTTAAATCCACATTGGAAGATGCATCAATGGGGATGTCCCTAATTCTCAACTCATAATCTAATTCTTTAACTAATAAATGTTCTACCTTGAATGCAGACATTGTGAAAGAAAAACAAATAGATGAATAGGTAGAATAGACAAGGAGATAATATACTCACATTCCACAAAACCAATCGAATAGTAATATAAAGTTTTCAAAAAAAATATATAAGTAAATATGTACCAACACACCACAAAATCAATCCAAAAATAATTTCAAGTTATTCACAAAAATTTCAAAATGGTTAAGTAAGTTAAGTAAATATAAACACAATCCTTGAAGCAACACACAATGGTTTCAACAAGTATATGGTTAACAAATACTTGAATATAAAAAATTCACCAATATTGGCTAATATATATATGTATAAAAAATAGTAATATCTAAATTATTAAATTCTTAAAGTTCAATAATAGTAAGCTAGATAGTTAACTGTACACAATGAGATTAAAAGGTGAGGGTTTAAATATGAATATAAGTAAACTACAGCAATACAAGTATATCTATAAATGTAAATCTAATAAGAAAAACAATAAATAAATAAAGAAGTTAAAAAAAATGAACAACGAGCAACAGGAACAAATTAGAAATAATAAAGAATATTTTGCAAAGAGAAATATACTTCAGAATGTACGGTCTGAACTGAGAAAAGGCACCACGTTGGGAACGCCAATGTAACAAAAATGGATTGTCTGGTGCGCCAATATAACGAGAATGTGTAGTAAAGAGGTTCAGTGTAGCAATAGGGTAAACTCTAAAATGTACCTTGATACACCAACGGATTAATATCTGGAATAACAGAAGATGGAAGGGATTAGATAGAAATAAATTATATGAAAGAAATAAATAAAGGGTAAATTTGAATTTTAAAATATAATAAAATTAATGCTGGCTAGCGACTATGCAGGAGAATGACCACTTGACACTCAAGAGGGATTAGGCCAATTTGCATGCCCTACAGTGACCGTAAGATAGAAGAACTAATGACAAGAAATCTACCAAGAAATAAACAGATGAAAGATAAAGTTGCTCTACTGAATATTTGGGCGCCAGGAAGTTAAATGGTTTCTTCCGAGATATCTTGTATTGCTGAAATATTAAAGGATAGGTACCAAGTGAAATCTTAAATTGTTTTAACCCAACTTTAATAAATACCTATATTATGTACAAATTATTTAACCCCTTATATTTAACAATATAACCCAACACCTCTTATGTACAATTAACTAATCTATATTTACAGTAAAACCCTAAATACAATGATAAAACAGTTTCCCCTTTCCCAAATGTACCTATTTATGTGAAATGTTGACTAAGATTATGCAATAGTTATATAAATATAATATAAAATGAAATATATAATAATATAAATAAAAAATACTACTCACTAATATAATAGTTTTCGTTTAGTAAATGTCTAAATTTTCAAATGAAATGAAACTCTCCGGATATTTGTGCACACAATAACCTGACAAAGAGAGATTCAAGGGAGAGTTAAAACCTCATCCCTTGGTAGACAATAAATAATTAAATTAAGTTACAATGATTAATATTTTATGAAAAGTGAATGTAATTATTATTAATGATATGTATTGAAATTAAAATGAAACAAAAGTTAAAACCTTGAAGAGGATGTTGAAAAAAGTTATAAAAAATATTGGAATGACAAACAAAAACAAAATAAGTTCTTCCTGCCGGTTTCCGTAGGTTGCCCTGGAAGATGATCCGGTGAAGAACTAGACTTCAGTGGGTAAAAGTACACCAAACCTGGGTTCCATGTATATATAAAAAAATCTTCTTTAAATCCCCATATAACTTAAAATTTCTTCCCCTTCTCCTTAATAAATATAACCCCAAAACTAAAAGGTTTCTTCCCTGACTTGTGACTGGGTTCCGGAAGTTGGCGGCTGAGGTGGTCCAAAACTTAAAGTATCCTCGTACAAAACACCCAAAAATAACTTAAATTGTTGTCCTTAAATCAGCGGTTCTTCATAAAAAAAATAAACTTAAACTAAATTTCTTAAAAATGGCACCTCCCAGCCGCCACTATGATCGATCGATCTGTCTTCGATCACACCCAGTCAACAAGTAATTCTATTAACACTTACAAGTCGTCAAGTCGACGTACTTTCAGAATCTTACACCAGAGGTCGGGATTTAATGCCAACCTTAGAAAGTAAAATTTGCTGGGAGTTATTTAAATATTCAGTTTAAGAATATTTCAAATATGAATTTAAATTAAAGTTAAATTAAAAGACTCCAGTCACAAAAAAGGTAAACGGTTATTTAAGTAACGCACTCGTTACACTCTTTGGTGTAAAGTGGTTGTTGCAGAATTGTTGGTACACAAAAAAGCCAATAAGTTTTATACGCATTTAAAAGATACTGTTAAAGAGTGTCATGATAGTAACGACGTGGTAGGCCTCGCCTTTGACTATATGCAAAATTTTCATCTATCACATACACCTGTATAAGAAGTCTTCTATTAGTCCCAACTAACGGTTAATGTATTTTGCATACATAATCTTAAAACAGAAAATTCTTTTTTCTATATTTATCACCAAGGACAGGCCAATAAAGGTCCTAATGAAGTATGCACCTTTTTGCTTGATCATATAAAAAATTACATACCACCCAACATTAAAGAGTTGAAACTTTTTTGTGACAACTGCCCTGGGAAAAATAAGAACCACACTATTATAATATTATGTTTGGCACTTACAGATATAAAACGCTTCGATAAAATTCAACATTATTTTCCCATTAGAGCGCACTCCTTCTTGCCCTGTGACAGAGATTTCGGTGTCATAAAAAGGTACTTAACAGAATATTTGAAATTCAGAAGTACACAGAAATTATTATTACTTCAAGTGCAAACAGCAAGTTTACTGCAAAAGAAATTCAAACTAGTAAGAGTCTTGATTTTAAGCAATGGTGGCCTAAGTATTATAACAAGGCAAGCCTGTCCACTAAATCTCAACAAATTAATGTTCCATGATCTCAAAAATTTTGCAATTTCGACCTTTAACCATTATGTATATAGCTACGAAAGTCCAGGTTACGTAAGGGCATCGGAAGTTATTAATAGCATTTTTGATGTTAATCATTTCCATTTGGCTTTACCGAAACACAACAGCCCATTTAATATCCAATGGCCCAAAATACCAGCGTATCCTGAAGACATGGTGCCAATTTTGAAAACAAAAATAGGCCATTTGCAAAGCCTTAACCAGTAAGTACCAGAAGATAAGCAAGAGTTTTACGTCAACATAATAAATTCCTGGAAGACCAAGAAATCCAAAACCAAAGCATTTTAATAGAACTGAAAACCATGTTTCTTTTTTCGATTTTGCTTTAAACTTTGTAAGAATAATGTTTTATTTCTATGTTTTATATTATATTATTTCTTTAATTTTGGTTAAATATATTTTTGTGGCTGTTTTCACAGCTTTTTTTTCAGCTTAATCTAAAATTATTGAATCTCTTATAGGAAAAAAAACATAAATCTACACATGCAAACCAAACTATACATACATTATTTGACAGACCCAAATAAAATTAAAAATAGCATATAAGTATGAGGGCATGAAGTCGAACAAATATGGAACATCAAAAATTATAAGACAAAAATCACTCACCTATGTGTATCGTGGATATTGAAAATTACGTAGAACTATTAGGACTAGAAGTTGAACAAATATGGAATATCAAAAGTTATAAGACAAAAAATCCATAACGCATTAAAAAAAACCAATCAAAATAATACGAGGATATACGAAACACAATTCTTAATAAACTCGAGGTAATATTTGAACCTTCGCATACAAGAAGAATCTCATCCCAATGCACTCGTTTCCAGCGATATATTCATACAAACTAACATTTTTACCATTATGGTTACTTTATCAAGTGTTTAAATTGTACTTCATTTGTGAGTTGACAGTACCATAATCCATGGTAGAATGAGTCTACCACATTTCTCCATGATTGTCTAGAAATTATTCCATATCCATCAATAATTCGTTGCCTTAGCTGTGCAAGACTTGCTGGTTTAGTTTTGTAAACTGAATTTTTTAAGTATTCCCAATAAAAATAATCTTTAGGATTGAAATCAGGTAAAGGTGAAGGCCATACAATTGTACCTCATCTACCAATCTGGCTCCAAAATTGGCTCCAAACAAGTTTCTTAGTGTAGGTACAATTTCATTTCTAATTAACATTTAGTAACTATCTGACGTTAAATTTCCTTCGATAAAAAATGGCCCAATTAACTGAGTACCTACTATACCTGACCAGACATTTAATTTTTGTGGTCTTTGAGTATGGTTTTCACGCCTCCAGTGTGGATTTACGTCACTCCAGTACCTTAAATTGTGTCGATTTACACTTCCACACAGTGTAAAGGTTGTTTCATCGGAAAACATATTCTGTTAACGAAATTTTCATCATTTTCAATGTTATCCATCATTACCTTAATAAACTCTAATCTACGATCAAAGTCATCTTCACTTAATTCTTACAATAAGGTAATTTTGTATTGCTTAAATTCATTCTTACGTAATACACGTAAAACTGAAGAACCACCTGCATCATATGTACTTGTGCAAATGTGCAACCCTGCATGAGATATATGTGTATTTTTAACAAAACTTTGCTATATATCTAAAGTTTTGTTGTCGTTCTTAATTTTTTTCGGTCTACCTGATCGGTATCTATCTTTTACTTCTCCAGATTCTTCTCAAATCGCTTTACAGTTTTTTGTACCGTCGCCTTATGAATAGGAGAACGGTTTGGGAAAGTATCATTAAACTAGTGGTCTACTTCACATTAAGATCTTTTTTTGTCGCCGTACTCTCTTATCCTTAGAATGGTAATTCGTTCTTTTTCGTTAATAGCCATTTTAGAGAAGCAATTTATCTTGCAGAATTTTTCGAAAGACAACTACTGTCAGTTTTAGTTAATAATGTAAATGGTGAACAAATTTCAAAATCACAGCATTCTACATTTAAATATTTAAATTTATTAAAATATACTTATTTTGGACTGTTTTGTGTATTTAAGACCTTCCAGCTTACATAAAATCATAAGTGTTACATATCGGTTAACTCTTATTGAATAGGAGATTCCAATAATAACTGAATACATAGGGTGATGAATTTGAAAAACTAAAGTTACTAATAATATAAGAGAAACGGTAAATCTGGCATCACTGCAAATATCAAATATGAAATCTTCGTATCCCAAAATAGGTGTACCTCAAATTTTGTACAATTATGACTAGCAATTTACGAGATAATTGACCGTTTCCAAAGTTTTGGGTCACTCTGTATATATTGTTATCATCAGAACGGGCTTCATAATTAATAGAAAGTAGAATAAATAACATTTGACTAGAGCCTTTAATTAGATGTAGCAGTACCTAAGGTATACCGATCGTATTTACTAGAGGTTTGGATAATACATAGATAATTCTATTATCACTGAAATGAAATTGGACTTTGACATTTTCATAACTTTTATAAGCAGTATCCGTTTTCGAATTCGTTTAAGTGTCCAAGTCGAGAATTGTTTATTCATTGTTTGTTTGAGTTCCAGGTTAAAATTGTGGTTTTTGTGTTATGAAACAACTCGGAGAAAGTATTTATAACATTTGTTTTAGAAGTTTCCATGTGTATGGAGAACAACGTTAAGTTGAAACAAAAGCAGCTTTTAGAATGCACAGTTTTTGTTTATTTTTACCTAAAATTGTATAATTTGTTTTCTCTTTGTTTAATAAATAAACATTGTCACTAAGTTGGTATTCTATTCTATTAATTTTTTGGCCGTAGTATTCTTATTTACTTCTTTAGATTTTGTGAAATTATCTTTTGCTTACTAATAAGATTTCTGTAATTTTAAATTAAGTTCGTCAACATAATCATCGCAAGTATAATGGAATTCAAGATCTTTGATGATTAGACGTAGAATATTAGCTTTATTTCTAAAAATTAATTCAAACGGTGTTAGCTTAGTTAATGAGTGATTCGTGGTATTATCCGAGAACATAGCAAAATCGAGACAGTCATCTCAATGGATTTGACTGTCTTTCATGTAGTACTTTAAATAGTATGTCAGTGTGACACAGGATCTTTGTAAGGCACCATTTGACTGTGCATGATAATTATATACTATAATATAGTTTTTTATTCTTAAATAATTTTGTTACATCTTGAAATAATACAGACATAAAATCAGGTCCTCGATCTGTTACAACGGATTTATGTATCCCAAATGTGCAAATAAATTTTTTAAATAATTTTCGAGAAATGGTTTCAGACAATTGCCTTTTTCAAACATAACACAGGCCTACATTTTTATTTTCATAAAAAAGTGTTTTAAGTTGAATAGGTGTCCTATAGTAAATGGAATGTGCTAATCACGAATCTGTACTTAGTTTTTTCCAGCACGTCAGGTTTTCAAGAAAAGTGTGTTTAAATTTTTTCATAGAAACTGCCCAAAATACTGAGAAAATATTTACTAAAACCTTATTTAATATAAAATTACACTGTAAAATTGAGTTGTTAAAAAAATAATTCAGTATACCCTACGTTAGACAATATTTGTGGTTTCTTTAATAAAACCGTTCTCTTTTTCCATGAAAACTGCATTTTGTGGTCTTCTTTTTATGGATTTTTGTGATTGAGTCTCTCTTCAAGGTCCAGCAGTAATTAGCCATCATTCTTATATCCCATCTTCCTTGATAACATCTTTCCATCCCCTTTATATCTTGATGGAACCTTTCTCCAGCTCCTCGATGACAGCTTCAAGATTTTTGGGAAAATAGTCAACGTGGTAATCCAAAAAATGAAGTTTGAAAACCATATAGCATCCCAGTTTTTTATAATTTTCGACCATGATAGCTATAATTTCTTTATAGTCTGGAGACTTGTTACTTCCAAGGAAACCTTCTATTAGTTCTACGAAAGAACTTTATGCTTTATATTCATCTTGGTCATTGTATTCTGGAATAATCTGTCCGATTTTAAGGTTTGAATTTGATGGCCTACAAAAATTTCTTCTTTAAGTTTAGCTTCAAAAAGTGCAGGAAATTTGTCGTACAGATATTTAAAGGAGTCACATTCTATATCTAAAGCTTTGACAAATTGCTTCATTAATTCTAACTTTATTTGAAGAGGGGGCAAAAAAACTAATTTGTGGTCCACTAATGTATCACGTTGCACATTTTTTTGTCCCAGTACTAGTCTTTCTCTGAGTGGCCACTTTTTCTTAACGTAATGTTCAACAATGACACTCTTCAGACTTTTCTTAGTCAATCAAATTATTCAATAACCGGCATGATGTGGAATCGTAATTGTCAGCTCCCAATGTCATGACTACTTCAGAAATATTGTGACAATACACCCGTGAGCCCTCTTGAGAAAAATATTCCTTGAACATTTTTTCACGATGCCTATATCTCGAAAATGTGATACCTGGAGCCATTAGATTTTTATCTTTCAGTCGTGATCCTAAGATTTGTGCAGCATCCTATCATAGATCCAAGTCTCTCACTAAGTCATTTTTAGGTTGGTCTATCTCAGGATTGAATTCATCTTCATCGGTTTTTTCATCTGAACTTTCATCTGATGATTGCTGTTGGATGGTGTGAAGAAAAGTTGAAGGAATAGGGTTCCTAGTTCATGTGATACAGGTCGTTAAGCAGAAGGTAAATTATATATAAGTTTCTTGAACTCCTAAGTGGAGCATAGAGCTTCAGTGAAAATGCGCCATCGGGTTCTATTTTGCGCTAAGGCCTTCACCTTATTCCAAGACTTTCCTTGACCTCTTATCTCGTCCATGATGGATCTTCTTCAAGTTTGTACTGGGCGACCTTTTTTTTCTTTTCCCTTGGGGATTCTACTCTAGGGCAGTCTTTGCGATACTGGAACTATTTTTTCGGAATGTGTGACCGATCCAACCCCACTTTCTGGACTTAATTTCAATTTGTACCCTCTTTTGTTCGGTCAGGTGTAGCAGATGTTCGTTTCTGATGGTGTTAGGCCAGAATATACAGCTAATTCTTCGTAGACATTTATTAACAAAGACCTGCAGTTTGTCTGTGAGGGTGTTTGTCACTTTCCAGGTTTCACATCCGTAGAGTAGAACAGACATGACATTTGATCGGAATATTCGGATCTTTGTCCTTGTAGTATACTCGCCCGATCTCCAAACAGGGTTAAGCGTGCTGAAAGCTTGTTGGGCTTTTCGTATCCTCATACGAATATTGTCTTCTGTACCTCCTTTTTCTGTTATGACACTTCCAAGATACGTAAAGTTTTCAACATTTTCAATCTGCATATTGTCGATAGTAAATAGCGTGTTGTTCCTTGCATTTATTCTCATGGACTGGACCAATAGGGGTTCCTAGGTCATGTGATACAGGTCGTTAAGGAAAAAGTAAATTAGGATATTGAATTTTTTGAATTAAAACCGTGATATTTCTCAGCAAAATCTCTGACGAGGTGGAAGAAGAACCTGATATACTCGAAAATGAAGTAAGACAGGCTATCAACAAGCTCAAATATAACAAAGGACCAGGTCCAGATATGATAACAGCAGAAATGCTTAAAGCCACAGGAAGAAACCGGCGTAAAGTTACTTCATCTACTCTGTAACCAAATATGGCATTCCAAACAATGGCCTGAAGACTGGACAAAATCTACAATAACGACCATACATAAAAAAGGCAGCTTCCATAAATGCGACAATTATAGAACTATCTCTCTTATATCCCATGCCAGCAAGATAATGCTACATATAATCAATGAGAGACTGAAAACATTCCTTCAAAGAGAAATTCCACAAGAGCAAACTGGATTTACCAAAGGTAGAGGTACTCGAGAACACCTGCTGAATATAAGACAGATAATCGAGAAATATAGGGAATTCAACATCCCACTATATATCTGTTTTATACATTACCGTAAAGCGTTCGACAGGGTCAAGTGGAGACACTTATGGCGAATACTAAAAGGAGTAGGCGTACCACAACATCTAATTACGCTTATAACCGAACTATATGAACACACTACTGGATCAGTTAAAGTACTTAACACACTTTCGAACGAATTTCATCCAGAACGGGGTGTCAGGCAAGGATGTATACTATCTCCACAATTATTCAACATATATGGGGAGTATGTTATGCGAAGAGCACTTAAAGGATGGGAAAAGGGCATCTCAATAAATGGTCATAAACTAAACAACCTACGTTTCGCAGATGACACAGTCCTTCTTGCAAATAGTCAAGCAGAGCTGATAGAACTTATACGACTGATCGAAAACGAAAGTCAAATATTTGGTCTGCAACTAAACATATCAAAGACAAAGATCATGATAGTGGATAGACTACACAACAATCATCCACACATAACAACAATTGACCGGTTCGAGGTTGTGAGCTCATACTTATATCTGGGATCATTAATCACAAACACAGGGTCATTACAAGAAGAGATTAAACGTAGATCTGATCTAGCAAAAGTTGCCACAGCAAAAATGACCAAAATATCGAAGGACTGTCAAATTTCAAGAGCGATAAAGATGAGGTTGATCAACTGCTTAATATTCCCAATACTGACCTACGGATGTGAATCTTGGACTCTGAGACAATCGGAGAGAAGAAAGATAGACGCCACTGAAATGTTCTGTTGGAGACGAATGTTACGAATTCCTTGGACCGACCGCAGAACAAATAATTCAATTTTAAGAGAGCTAAAAGTTAGCCAACGACTCTCTAGTAAAGTCCATCTCCAACAATTAAAATATTTTGGGCATGTTATGAGAGCAAACATAGAAAACATGAAAAGACTCATAATACAAGGAAAGGTAGAAGGCCGAAGATCACGAGGAAGATCCCCAACAAGATGGATAGATCAAATTACAGGAATATGCCAAAGACCTATGCATGAATTAAAAGAAATGACCAGAGACAGAGATCTCTGGAGACGGACAATACACGACATCACGTCGACCACTACACTCCCCCTGGGGGGTCAGGATTGAAGAGAGGGAGAGAGAGATTTCTCAGCAGCAAAAGTAGCAGTCGTCATGGTTTTTTGGTTTCCTCCATACCATAGGAATGCCGAAGGGTAAAGAGTTACGTGTATCTTTTGTGCATTTTCTCAGTAGTTCGACACACTAAAAGCACACTTTGTGTGGAGCCCAAGGTTTGTCATGATCACCACATTTTACAAGAACCAATAAGGTACTTGTTTGTGCTAGTATAAAATATAATATCTCACAAGGTTTTTTTCAATATTGTGAAAATTTTGACGTGATGGGCAGTGTTTCCATTCAACAGCAGAATATTGTATTAAAATATTTTCTATCGATCTATCAAGTACTTTAATGAAATAATTTTAATGCAATTTACGAAATATTAATAAGGTATTTGTTTGCGCTAGTACAAAATATCTCACTAAATTTTTTTTTTGATTTTGTGAAAAATTTTGACGTGATAGGCTTAAACCGAATTCGTATTCAGAATCAGCGTACCCATATTAGCTAAGGACACATGTCAAACTCAAAACACCAAAAATCATGTCGGCTTGTGATAATTGTCGGTCCTACTATATCTAAGAATATTTTCTCGAATGGAAATGAACTAGTAATAGTGATTTCCATAGGTTCTTTATTTTTCTTTCTAACTAATTTATTCTTTTGACATGATTCGTAATTCTTCATAAATGTTTTAATATCATGTTTTATTTATACTTTTCTTTTATTCTTTTGTATGTGCGATGGAATCTTGAATGTCCTTAACTGGCATTTGAGTGATATTTTTTAAATATTTCGAGTATTTCTTCTTTTTCTGGAGTTTTGATTTTATCCTGCTTTTATCGTTTTTTATCTTTGTATTTTTAAATAAACACATCAAAATATTCTTGGTGACACCTTTATTAATAGCTTTAAATCAATGTTAGCTGCAAATACAAAAATAAATTTGTTTTTAATATTTTTTGTTATTTTGTCAATTATTGTACTAAGTTGGACGGTAATACTGATAGGAATGGCTATAAAAAATTTACAAATTAATTTTATTATTACTTGATTTTCGATGTCTATGTAAATTTTTATTTGAATTTGCAATTGCCAATAATACAGAGACACCATTTAAATCGTGAAGCGTAGTGGCGTGCTATTGGGATGCTTCAAGCCGACAGAAGTCATAGAGACGTTGCTGAGCTTCTCCACACGAAACGAAGAAAAGTGTCATTAACGGTTTTTGATTAAGGTCTTAAGAAACTGGTGATGTTGCTGAAAGTTAGTGTTGCCCAAATGCAAGACCAAGACGAGACTTAGACAGTCTTGGTCTTGGTCTTGCGCCAATACACCTGGTCTTGGTCTTGGTATTGCACTCCCGGTCTTGGTCTTGGTCTTGCAGTAAGAGTCTTGCAAAACTTGTAGGTCTTGCAGTTACCCATTAGCCTATTGCTATTTATTTAACGTTAATTTAGATCTTAGAACAACGTAACAGAGCAAGTACATTTTAAGCTTGATTAACCATAGCCAAAATAAAAACCAAATTAATAAATGTCTAAACAACTGACACCGGGTAGGGTTTGAAGCCACGATCTAAGCAATCCGTGTCTATGCTCCAACTAACTCAGCTATCTACCATACCCCACGGAAGTCAATCTGTTTCTTAATAAACGTTTGCATTATTTAATAAGCTTACATGTGCTGAACCATGGTTAAAACACAAAAAAAAAACAAATTAATGACATAAACTTGACTGTATTTTAAAGAACATTATCTGCCTAGAAAGGGATTGATGGACATCAATCCCCCCATCATATATGAAATGAAAATCTTAAAAAATATTGGTATGTGGAAAAAAATCATGTATCAAGGGCACAGATTCTTTAGGTGATAAGATAACAAACTATAATCCACTTATTAAAGCATTATAAATGTTGTTAACAATCTTAGCTCTACTTTTATATAAAAAAACTAACTTGAAAAAATAAAGAATAGGTAAAAAAACAATGATAATTAAAAGAAGTTATTATAAATTAAGGAGATATCTACTTAATATATACATTAATTTACCAAAATAAAGTAGTAGGTACATAATATATGTAATTGGTAATAAGGTAATAAGTATATATTTTTACATGTCCACTTTTTCCAGCGGTTATAGCTTGTGGTTAAGCTTGTGGTATCTCCACCGAATTTTGGGTTTTCTTTCAGGAAGAAATATTTATAACTCCTTTTCGTGAAAAGATATTAGATGCTTCCTTAAGCCTGACGTGTTTCTGTTTTTAATTTTCATTTCAAATTTTCTATGTAGGCACAATTTACACAAAGCCATTTGGGATGCATGAATTGTTTCGGAAAACTCATCTGATTTGATTTTAGGTCTTTTAGATCTATAATTCCAACGCTCACTACTTCGGCTAGAACTATTTGAATCTCTGTCCCTCATGTCAAATTGTAAACTTCAATTGGGAATGAAGTTTAGCGATGTCAAAAAAGTAACTACTATTAGTTACTTTATGTCCGTTACTATCTTATACCCTAAATATCTATTAACAAACCGAGTTTAACCGAATCTGATCGCACACTCAGCAAAAATACTAGTTAGTCGGCCGATAAGATTTGTTTATTTATATTCCTCCTAACTAAATTATAATGGGAAAAGAATTGAATTATTAAGTGGATGTCTGTAACAATAAGTGTTAGATCTTTTATTAGCTAAGGTCATATACTGACATATTTAAAAAAAATTTCGATACGATATTATTGTCGGCGTCGCAATGCAAGAAGATTTTTTGTGATTAGAGGGCGGCTATTCTCTAAATCTGGACAATTAATTTCAGAGCGAAGAAGTCGTCTGCTGGAAAAGAATATTTTATTTTTAAATTGTAATTATGACCTCTGAGCACGTTTCAAATGTGTTGTTTTAATGAATATTTTGATTCGGTATGTATGTTTATGGTATTGTTCGTAATGCGCGTAAGTCCAGTTTTTCAAATTTTTATTACATATTTTTTTACATCTCATAGAGTCTTTAAGCGTATACCCGAGCTACTATACTCGCTAAAACGACATTCAATCATAACTGCAAGACGCAAGAGTCTCGCAGGCTTAGGCTTGGTCTTGCTTAAATCTTGCATGGTCAGTCTTGGTCTTGGTCTTGCTAAAATTAGGCGGTCTTGGTCTTGGTCTTACGAAAACGCAAGAACAAGACCAAGACTGCACGACCAAGACTGATTTTGGGCAACACTACTGAAAGTCATACATACCTTATAATTATAACCAATCCGATTGAAGATCGTTTTAATAGGTTGCAGGCTTTGCGAGATCGCACTATAACTGCGTCACAATTACAAATGAGGCTGCAAGATACTCATAAGGTGTTTGTAAGTAGTCAAAGTAGTCAATACAATAATTTGGAACCATTTTGGTAAACGATTTGGAACCAAGCTGAACGATTGGTCAGCTTGCTGGAGGTTCATAGACAGCAAGGCGGTAGTATAATGGTATGGTGTGGCATCACTTTAGGTTGAAGAACCAATCTCATTTGTCTGGATCGGTTTCTATGCAACAGACTACTACTGTATTATTATTCTGGAACTTACTGTTGTACCCTTTGCACAACAAGCTGGTCCCCAATTTATTTGAAATAAATTATAAAAAATTATTCTGTAATCTCGTATTTTGTTTTTGTCCCCTAGATTATTGTGATGTGTGTATATAAATGAACATCATTTCGATTTGATTTAATTTAAAATTATCAAATTTGTTTCCTTTTAGAAAACTAACCTCTGAAATATTATTTTTTACAAGCTTATCATTTCTTCTATTAGAAATTTGTATATCTGCGTAAGTAATTGGTTCTCAATGATTATTTTTACATATAACAGTAACGATTTTTCTCGAATTATTTTCTTCTATATTTATAGTATATAATTAAAATTTATTTATAAAAAATCTAGTATGGGTTTTAGTTTCTTTGGGAATCCTCGGTTATTTCGTAATCCGCAGAAAGAAATTATATTGTTACGTTCTTTTGTGGGTTCAGGAATATGAAGTTAACGTAGTTTAACTTATTTTATTTAACTCACTCAACTACAAAGAAAAACTCACTAATTAACAAATATCTCATTAATATTAAACATAAATACACTAATATTTACCGCCTACAATAATATGGATATCACTTACAAAAACACTTTAAAAACACGTCTAATTACTGTCTATTCAAAGGAGTTAAGAAGTTTACCTATACATATATACATCTGTTCTAGTGTTGCAGGAAAGGTACCGATGTTGAATCAGTAATTATAAAAATAATTACTTCGACTTCTAGAATTATTGCTATGCCAGGACCCCAATTCATAAGAATACGACATTATCGTGATTTTTGTTAAGAGCTTGGTTTATTTGGTGATAGTGAATAGGGATGGCGGTTTTTGACAAAACACCCGTTTTCGGTTATACCATTTTTTTGCTTACGGTTTAACCTGGCGGTTTTAACCGGTCAAAAAAAACCGGTTTTCCTAAAAACCGGTTTTCGGTTTTTTTAATCCAATAGGTTACAAGAAGAAGTATGGCAGTAGAACAAGACATACTCAGCTACATCGAAGAAAAACGTTTAATTTGGTATGGACATGTGAGAAGAACAGATCATACAAGGTGGATAGAAAAGATTTCGAAGCCCAATAGGAAGGAGGAAAAGAGGTAGACTCCGGAAAGATCATATAGGGATGAAGTTAACGAGGCCATGGAAAGACGAGACCTTAGAGATAGAGAATGGCAGAACAGAAAGGACTGGAGACGTTGGCTGAAAGAAGGAAGGCAGCGATAGCTGTAAAAATGCTTATATAGATAGATACACTTCATCTAATTTATATAACGATGCACGTCATCGGCGTCAGAGCCTGTGACGTCACATGATACCAACGGAAGATATTTAGGGTGTAGGTGTGTTCTTTTTTAGAATTACTTTACCAAGTACACTGGCATTACAGCCACTAGACATATTTTATTATATACGCGTAGAAATAATATTTAAAATTTTCTATTAATGTTAACTTAAAGAAATACACAATAATATGTTTCATTTAATTTGTATAAATGCATTATAAAGCGTTTTTATCAAGAACATTTGTTCGGAATACACTGTAACTGTAATCGAACGAAGGTAAAATTTTGGCATAAATTGGTAACACTTACTTGCCAGTTGCGGTGTTGACACTTTTTGTACTTTATTATTTTGAATTTTAAAGTGAATATCTCTTGTTTTATATTTTTACCTATTTAATAAAATCTGTGCTTTTTAGAACAAAATTAGTGTGTTTTATTTCAAAAATGTCATGTAAGAATTTAAATAGTCATTGTAAAGAGATGGTAATACTTTTGCAATAATTATGTGATCTATTTGATTTAAAATGGAGTCAAGATTTTTTTATACTTTGGCAACTATGTCAACTTTGATCTCTGACGTAGATCATGACGTAAGTCGTTATCTAAATTAGATGAAGTATAGGTTACAAAATTACATTTACAATGCACTTTATTTTGCGATACTTATTTATAAAATAAAATAAAATTTGAATTATGGTTTTGTTTAGAATAATTACTTGAGAATAATATTATGATTGGGATCCAAAATAATATCTAACCTAATCCTAATCACCGTAAAAACCTAAGAACACAATCAAAAAGACAAAACGGACATTTAAATTAAAAAGGGGACACTTAGTGGTACTAAATCAGTTATTAGGAGAGGAACTGGTAAACAAGTTAGTTTTTTTGTGGTCTACTTAAGTTTATTTCATTAAGCGATGCAGGGCATCTCTTCTTCTTCTTCACGTGCCATCTCCGCGACGGAGGTTAGCAATCATCATGGCTATTCTGATCTTAGATGCTGCTGCTCTGAATAGTTCAATTGATGTGCATCCGTACCATTCCCTCAAGTTACGCAACCATGAGATTCTTCTTCTTCCTAAACTTCTCTTGCCCTGGATTTTCCCTTGTATAATCAATTGAAGTAGGTTGTATCTCTTATTACGCATAACATGCCCCAGGTATTGCAGCTTTCGTGTCTTGATGGTTTCCAATAGTTCCATTCTTTTGTTGACTCTTCTCATGACTTCGTTGTTTGTCACATGCTCGGTCCACGATATCTTCAGGATTCTTCTATATACCCACATTTCAAATACTTCCAACTTTTTAGCAGTCGACGCGTTAAGTGTCCATGCTTCCATCCTATAAAGCAAAGTCGAGAAAATAGAACACCTTGCCACTTTGGCAGCCTAACTATCAAGTCCAATTTTAGTTCTCTTGCACAAAGTACCTTTTCCATTTTATTGAAGTTTGTACGTGATTTCTCTATTCGAACTTTGATTTCTTTGGAGTAATCGTTTGTGTGATTAATTATTGTGCCAAGATAGTGGTAGTTTTCAACTTGTTCTAAAGCACTACCGTTAATTGTCAGGCTTTCATCATTATTTTGGGTTTTTGATATCCTTATAAATTTGGTTTTCTTGGTGTTTATTGATAATCCATATTCTTCTCTATACTCAACAATTTTGTTGATTACCTTTTGGAGGTCTTGGAGGTTGTCTGCTATTATGATAGTATCGTCCGCGTATTTAATGTTGTTAATTGGTGTACGATTAACCTTGATTCCTGCTGTTTCTCTCTCAAGAGCTGTTTTCATAATTTCTTCAGAGTATGCATTGAATAGTAGTGGTGACAACACACACCCCTGTCGCACTCCTCTTTTAACTTCGAACTCTTCTGATCTGTGTTCATTAATGCGCACGTGTGCCTGCTGTTTGTAATATAGATTTGTTATAATTCGAAGGTCATTGTGTTGTAGTTGTTTTGCTTTGAGGATGTCCGTTAGCTCATTGTGGCGGACTCTGTCGAAAGCTTTGTTGTAGTCTATGAAACAGACGTACATATCTTGGTTCACATCTAAGCATCTCTGGATTAATACGTTGAATGCAAAGAGAACTTCACGGGTACTACGCCATTACGGATTCCAAATTGAGTTTTTTCAATATCCATATCAAGTGTTTTGTAAATGCGTTTATGAATGATCTTTAAAAACAATTTAAGTGTGTGAGACATCAGGCTTATGGTACGGTGCTCGGTGTATTCTCTAGCATTTTTCTTTTTTTGGGAGACAAATGAATGTTGAGGTTAACCATTCGTTGCGTATGTCACCTGATTGATAAATTTTATTAAAAAGCTTTAAGAGGACATCAATGTCCTGTACAACTCATTTTGTATTATTTTAAGGATATCAATAGGCAGTTGATCTGGCCCCGGGCTTTTTCCGTTTCTGGTGTTCTTTAGTGCATACAGTATTTCTTCCTTTGTAATTTCTACACTTGTTTCTCTGTCCTTAAAAGACAAGTCTTGTAGGTTTCCTCTTTCGTCGTCGCAGAGATCTTCCATATACTCTTCTCATCGTTTTAGTTTTTCGTCAGGGCATATAAACAACGATAATTTTAACAGATAATTGTTAAATATGTCCCAAGTGAGTCTACTCGTTCCGATAAGTAACAGTATAATTATGACACTTTATTATTATTTTTTCTTTTTCCAACTATTAATGTTTATTGCATCGAAAATAAATTATTATTATCACTGAATACATAGTAAGTGAAAAAATAATCCGATTTATAAAATTAATGAATATTGTATGCATAAATACAAGCAACGACTCTTCAAAAATATTTAAAAACTAACCGAAATGTCCATGCAGCTCATACAGGTTCGGACACGTTTTAATGTTTACATCTCCCTGCATGATACTATGACTAAAAAGATAAGATATTGCGCATAAGTCGTGACGTCATTGGAGAGTTGCACGTTCGAAATGAGTTTTTTGTATGTATCAATGAATAATCTTTAATAAATAGTTTGGAGGTATGCTTATGTGTACGATTATTGTAATTATTAAACCTCTTAACTTATTTTCGTCTAGTAATTTCATCACAAAATGCATACAAATCCCATTTAACTTTAACAAGAATTCAAATTCTATTTTCCAATGACGGCGAACACGACTGATTTTGTGCTACGGGAAGATCCTATCTTGTTAGTCATAGTATCATGTCTCCCTGCATCGCTTAATGAATTTTACTATAGACTTTTAAGAGGTAAATTTGACAAGCCAGTGTAGGTTAAAGTGTGACAGTTCTTCTTCTAGTTCTTATTATTGTAACTAAAGTTAAACAGTTTTATGATGCAAATAGATAACTGAAATAGTAATTAAATACTTAAATAGAAAGTTGTAAGCTAATATTAATAATATTGGCATACTTTTAATAAAGACTAAATGAATTAAATTTAACAATTAAAATAATTTCTTGTATAAGAAACTTGAAAAGTCAGAATTACAAGATCAAAATTATGTCAGGTTTTGGTAATAAAATATTAATCCAAATACATTAACCCAGATATGCCTGACGTACAATAAATTTTACACCACAAATATCTTTTAACTTGATTATTTATAAGGATTATATTTTGATAACCTCCTAAATACTTTCAGTACGTAGTAATTATTCATAGAGTGTAGTTGTGAATTGCAGGCTTTAAAATAGTTGGCGATAATATTGTAATAAAGTTTACAGTTTTATTACATGGCCGAATTCGGAATAGATTTGCTAAGTAAGTAAATATTTGTTATAATGTATACAAAAAAAAATTCTTTTTATGTTTTCTTGTAGAAAACACATTTATATTTCAATTAAGATTTATAAATTGGATAAATTATTATTTTATAACTAGAGTTAGGCCATTTGATCTTACTGTACAAAATATTGTACGACAGGAAAATGCCATATTATTTATTTTTAGGCGCTTTTCATTGGAGGATACGTTTAGTATGTTAGAAGATAATGAAAATTTAATAGCAAATTTAGATAGTATTATTTTGATGCCTTCAATAAATGCATGTCCTAACAGACGAAGACTCTGGTGATGAAGATATAATGTTGATGAATAATTTACCTGGGTCGCAATTACAAGCTTCTGCTGAAATAAATGTGCAAAATAATGACGGTGACGCATTAATAACCGATTCTCAAAATAATATTTCATTACCAGAGCAGGGAGAAAAAAAGAACAGTTAAAGGATCTAAGAAAAAAAATCTACCACTGGGTAAAAGAAGACATTCAGATGGAAGACCAATGTATCATTGTAAACGAACTTCCAGAACAACATAATTCTAAGTGTACCCTTGAATGGTTTTCCCCCTTTTTTATGAAGAACTGATAACTTGATAACGTCAGAAATTAATTGATAAGCTTCACAGAAGAATCGCCAATAAGAAATTCGAGAATATGAAGTCAAAGCTTTTCTGGGAACTCTCATATTGAGTGGGTATGTCAACATTCCTCCCAGGAGAATGTTTTGGCAACGTGACAGAGATTGTGATGGTCAACTTGTGACAGAAGCTCTTACGAGAGATAAATTTTATTTTATTATATCAAATGTTCATCTGACAGATAACTCAGCAGAAGTTCAACCAATTAATCTTGTAAAGCGGTATTCACAGAAGGAGAAGAAGACGATCCAGATATAAAACAAAATAGACAATCTTCCTCTGTAATACTAGTAATATTTATCATTTCAGGTACCACATCTCGTACATGAGTCTAGTAGTGATCAGAATATTATCATTGATTAATCAATGCATCGACATGGCTGTTCAGATTACCTGGCAACTTCATTGTTTGCATGGAGGAAAACTGGACCAGTTATCATTTAGAAGACGCATTGCAACATCATTGTTACAACAAAATAAAAAACCTACTTCCTATTCTCGAGGTCGTCCATCAGCCAATGAAAACATTGATATTCGCTATGATCGACTAGACCATTTAGTAATTTTACAGGAAAAACCAACTCGATGTGGTTTGTGTCACGATACAGCATAAATTAGGTGTTCAAAATGCAACGTAGGCTTACATGTTAAATGTTTTGTTTCATACCACACTGAAACTTAAGTAGTTTATATGGCTGGTGTACCATATTTTGTACAGTATTGTTTTTTGACTAGTTTTTCATAAATATTTTGTTTTACGATAAATATGTTTTTGTTAATTGATATAACACGTAAATTAAAAAAAAAATATTAAAAAATATGAGAACAATGTTAAAAATATCAGTAACTCAATTTTTATTTAAATTTTAAGACTAAAAATATGGAATTATTGGTAAATATTTTCCTAAAAAAGTTAAATATTTTTTTGCTGTGATACTGAAATCCACAGTTCACATTGATGATTTTTATGATTTTCACGCAGAATTCGATAAAAAGTGCAGTCTACCTACCAACGTTTTAAATAATTTATGTATAATTTTCAAAATCTTACTAGGTAGTTAATATATTATTTGAAGCTCGTTTTAAGTTTTTTTAAGGTCAATCATAATTTTCAATCCCATTTTAGAATTATCTTACAAAATGGCGTCTGTACACCACACAAAGAACTTGAAAAATAGGTTGAAAGGAGCGTCGAAATAAATTATTACGTGCCATTTGATCCAAATAAAAAAACTCAGAACATGCCATACGTCACTGAAACATCATTAACGTATAAACAGTATATAAAAAACAATAAAAAACGGTAATGATTACATTTGAATCAGATTAAGCAAGTAATAAAAGTATATTAGTATACGACAATATAATAATTCTGTTAATGAATTGGTGTATTTAATATAATGCTTACCGTTTAATAGGGATATATGTAATGAACGCTTACCTGAAACAAAATAAATTTATTGAGAAACGTTTTATGCAAAAAGAATATTATATAAATGAAAAAAAAAAAAGAACGTATAAGACAATATAATATGCAAGTAATGGCAAACAATATAAATCAACTTTTACCTAGGAGGACAAGATGACAAAAATGACAAAATGATTATATATTATAAATTAGAATTAATCAAGTAAATAAATTATTATTTATTCAAGATGAAACACTGCATGCTTTTGACAGATACTAAACATGAATAGCATAAAATATTATAAGTGATGGATTCGACCATTACTTGATGAAAATTCATTTTATGTAACAATAAACTTTGTTTTCAAAACTTCCACAAAATTTATTATAAAATCTTATTACTACGGCTGTTTCGGCAGAGTGCCTTTTTCAAGTGACTTTTTTTTTGTATGCGTTTACACTTTATAGTCTGTAACGAAATAGGTTGAGGAGGCGAGAACTGTTTGTCTCATGTTGGTCATTCAGAATTATGTCTGTGTTTTTTAATTTGTTAATTTATATAGATTCTAATAAAGGCCTTTATTTTGAATGTGTTATATTAAAAATAAAGGCCTTAAACCGTAGGCCTTAAGTTTTTAAAATAGTCTAAGCAAGTTTTTGGGGTTTAAATATACCATACTTAAATAACAATAAATATATTCACAAGGAATCTACGTTCCTGTAGTTGGCTATATACCATATATTAAAAAAATGTATTAAAAATCCTTTTTAATTTTTTAAACACTATCCAACACGTTTTTATATTATCTGTGATAAGTACCATGGTATTTAAAAATCAATTGTTACGACTTTTGGTAACACTGTGGAGGTTCTGATATAAATAACAGAAAGTAAAAAGAAGTTCCGCATCTTTCTCGTCCATCGCCCAAGAAAGCAGTGATAATCAGAAGAATATGAGGATAAAATATGCATTGATTAAACCAGTTTATTAATCATTTTTAGTGCTTAACTGATTTCGTATCCTGTTCTGTACACTGCGAATCAAATGTTTAATCATTCCAGCTAAAAGACTTTTTTATCTCTATCGAATCGGAATATTTAATGAAAACATTAAAATGGATTATTACAAAATGTTTTATCTAAATGACTAAATATACTTAACTTCTTAGGAAAGTAAGCAATAATTTTTATGGATTGATAAAGCAGTTATTCACATTCAGTCTTAAAGCTCACAGTTTTATTGGGTAACCAAATGCTGACAAATTAGCGGTAAGATGCAAAATATTTTAATTTGGAAGCAAATGGGAATTAAAGGAACCTATAAAAATTAATTGATGTTGTCCAATTACTAATATTCTGATGGAAAAACACAAGGAATGTTCATATATTTTATTTTTAACGACTGAAATTAAAATAATATTGAAATATTTTTACTTGGCATGTAGGTTTATAGCTGTCATCTTAAGATAAGACCATGACAAGAAATAATTCTCGAATTTAATATATACTGCCTGGCATTGAAAATGAAAGACCCAGTAAATATAAAGATGTTTTGTTAATGAACTCGGTTCATATAGGTCATAAAATGATTAAAGATTGGTAGGAATCTAGTAGCTGTTCTTGTTATTAAAACACATCACTGACTATTATTGATACTGCTTACAGGCATGACGTTTAGTGATGTTTTTACTTGATACTGCATTCAAGAAAATATTTTTCAATATCTTGTATATGTTGATACAAAGAAGAAATATGCTTTATTGTCACTGAAAATTGTACAATTTTATGGACAAAGCATATAAAAGTTAAAAAAAAGTAATAATAACAATTAAAGTTTACGAAAATTACATAAATCGTCAATATCACGGAATAAAACATAATAAAATATACAAACTATTGCAAAATTTCGCTATATTGCAAATTGCATAATAAAACCTTACGAACTAGTTTAAGAATAAGTTTAAGCTGCTACATGTGATACCCAAATATAAATATATAAAAATACTTTGTTACTTGTGCCTAGATACTTGATACTAGACTTTAGGAAGGCATTTGACCGAGTGCAGCATATGAAGTTATTAGATGAACTAAAAAACATGAATTTAGACAAAAAAGACATTGAGATTAAAGTTATATACTGGAACCAGAAAGCAGTAGTATAGGTGAACGATACAGAAACAAATAATATACCGATTGCGAGAGGGGTCAGGCAAGGATGCGTCTTGTCTCCGACGCTTTTCAACGTGTACTCACAGGTTATATTAAGAAAAGCCTTATGGGAAAGAAAAGAGGGAATAAGAATTGGGGGAGAAGTCGTAAACACCATGAGATTTGCAGATGACACGGTAATTATGGCTGAGAGTATAGAAGAACTACAAACTTTGCTAGATGCAATACTGCATAGACTGCATACCTTGGACACATACTGAGGAATGATAAATATAGTATTCTGTAGGTCATCATGCAGGGTAGAGTCGATGGCAAAAAGGGAATAGGTAGGAAGAGAAAATCATGGCTGCGAAATATTCGAGACTGGACAAACAGGACTGTAGATGAATTATTCCACGTTGCAAAAGACAGAGAAACTTTTAGAAATGTGGTCGCCAACCTCCGTTAATGGGGACGGTATAGGAAGAAGAAGACTTGTGCCTAAACGAACTGTACTTTCTTAATTATTCGTTAAGAAACTCTTCCACTGAATAATAAGCTCTTTCAGATAGATAGGCTTTTGTCAATTTACGGAACATAACGAAAGAAGTTGTAGATTTAAGTTGCAAAGGGAGTTGGTTTTCTAATTTTTTTGCCGAATATAATATAGGTTTCTTTACTAACTCAGTGGATGGGATTAGTAAATACACATCAAAGCTTGAATTTCTAGTGGAGTAGTCATGAATAGGTATTGCTGGAAAAAATGTAGGTGTTTTCTAGCAATTATTGCTGTGGCCGTTTCCGAGAACCAGTGGGTATGCTAACTTTATGGTAAGTTAGCATAGCCATAGCTACATCTCGGTAAGGAAAAGGGATACAGGACCCATCTTGGCAGCATATTTTAATTGTCTTATTCCGTGACGTAGATGTTCAAAAAAGATTTCCCCCACCGTTGCCTGTCAGAATTTAATGGATATCTTCTTAGGCTCTTACTGGAATCTGGCAATACGGCAATTAAAAAAAAAAGATTAATAAATCTAAAACTAAATAATCAGCTGTGTATATCAGCTTCAAATCTGATTATTTTTAGAGACAAGAATTGTGGTCTACGTGAATTAAACATTATCTGATCCAATAAGGTAAATAAAGTACATTAACTTAGTTGTAAATTCACGTACGCTCAAAAGTTAATATAATTTCACTAACTAGTATTCCTCAGAGACATTGTGTTATTCTCCGATATATTTTAAAACCTAATTCCAAAAGTTCTCTTCAAGTAAATGAGAAACTGCAATCCCAATTTTCTAAATAACCGAACGATTTAAATCCTCTACCCAGCTAATGTCCATAGGCGCTTTCTCATAAAACTTTATAGGGGAAGCCAATAAATTTCTACGTCCACACTGTTCAAACTGTAAAAGTTGTAAAGCTGTAATATAACTCGAGTTCGTGAACACAGTGAAGATGTTCTTCAGAAAGTAGAGTAATGATTTTCCTTGGAAAACTTTATATGTTGTCCTAGTTGATAAGATTAGAGTAGTTGAGTAAGGCCATAAAATGTAAAGTTAGTACACAAGCAGATTGCAGTACGGGGTGTATGTGTGCGTGATATCTCTGTTTGGCTTAATGCTATTTACTTACAGAGTGAACTTCTAGTGTTACAATAAATGTTGCACGTTTATTAATAGCAAGAGGTCCTTACGCTTACAAAGTAAATAGTGAGGTATAATTTAAAATTATTATACATCAATTTTATTTTTGACGTGGCAACGTAGCAGTAAAAGTAAAAACGTGTTTGATTTTTTCGATTAATCGATAATCCCAAAAATTTTAAAAGTTTTGACGAAGATAAAACACTAACTGATAATACCAAATCATTAAACAGTACAAGCAATAAAACAAGTGAAGATCTCCTGTGAAAAACTAATATTGAGTGTTAAAAAACAACAACTGTGATAATAATAGAAAAAAGTAAGGTTATATTATAATAAAATCAGCTCGCTAAACCAAAGTCCAGTTCAAATAAAATGCGGTGTTGTCAGATTTCAATTAAAGCGATTTTTTTTGAGAAAGGGTGTAACCTCGGAAACCTTTTTTGGATGGTGCTAGAAAGATCGCCAATGGAGACACTGCGGACGGCAGCCAGATGGTTGGTGTATAGCGAGTCGTAAGTTTAAAACTAGCTTTTGGAACCGAGAATGGGTCCAACGTATGAAATAAGTAAAGATAGGATAAGAGATATTAGAAAAGATACAAAAATAAACAAAAAGATAGATGGGTAAAATTACCAAAGATAAGATGCGACAGGAACAGGGCGCCACTCAATTTTTTTGGCGTTAAGGAGAAAATTAAAAAACCTTTGAAAAGAAAAGAGATAAGAAAATATATTTAGGTTCAGAGATCAAACCCAAGAAAAGATACCAACAGTTAATTATTATTAAATAAATTTGGTCAACACATTATATAAACAAATAATAAATATATTAGGTATTACACGTACTTATCTACGAAACTTAATCAACCTGATCTTTCTACTGGTCAAAGGTATAATAATAATTAAAGGTAAAAAGCAAATATTCAAATTTTCAATTTTATCAGGGAACTTGTTAGGAGCGGACAAATAAAATACATACATAAAACAATAACAATATATTCAACGACAAAATTATGACGCTGCTAAATGCAACACAAGTAATAAAAATACACCAATAACTATGAAATGGTGGTATACATATAAAAATAAGCAGTAATATAAATAGAAAATACCTTTATTAAGATATATAATACAATCATGTACAAATAAAGTTTTGGCGTATCTCGAGATATTACAGCAAAAAAAAATAAAAGTTATAACCAACACAAAAGATAACAAAAATTAATCAGTTCTAAATTTACAAAAATACAAAAAGGTTACCGAAATGAAAACAAGAATTTAACCAAACCGCACTTGGTTAAGTGGAATAACTATCTTGCACTATTATTTAATGAGAAACTGAGACTTAAATGTTCATAATTATTACCTTGAAATTGAATTGAAATTTCTTGAATCAATTAAAATGTTCTTTAAATTGAATGCAAAAATCAGGTAAAGACATGGATGAACTTTGATTCGCTTAGATGATTGCAGATAATATCGGGCTAACTTGAATATATTCAACAGATCATTCATGGTAAAAATGGCAACATTTTTCTTGACAGACTCAATGACACTGTGCATTGAGTCTACCTCCATGTTCAAATGTCCTTTCTCCATAAAATTATGCTGCAAAATTTCAATGCAGGTATGTGTTACAACATACAAAATAATGCGGCAGTGAACTGGCCGCTCGAATTTGGCCGCTGCATGTGTAAGAATATAGACTGATCCTGTAATGTCTTTTTACAGAGGTTTTATCCACTTGATCAATGTTGGTCCAATTTCGGAGCTGCCATGTTGACTATTAATCTCTCTCCATGCATATCAGTGTGCATTATTTGGAGGTGCCGCTTCATATATTGTAAAGTTGTAAGAACAAAATTTAAGAGAATAATATATTTGTGCACATCTGAGGATGGTATTTGCAATATACTTTGTAAATCGAACGAAGCACTTAAAATGTTTTTTCTTCAGCTGATCGAAGTTTGTCAGATTTTTTTGCCTTGACTGCTTCGTCCCTTCTTTGTAGATGTTGCTTATAATCTTCTTTATTAATAGTTTTGGTCTTGTACTTGTCACAACTGGTCATTTCACACTGGTCCATCTTGAAATTAAAAAATGACATTATAATGTTTTCCAAATATTCTACGATAAGTGACTTCACTAACATGAGCTTTTTCTCGACTTTTGTACTGTTCCACATAAAGCTTAAACATTTTGCTGATTGACAAATTGGGATCCAAATATAACCTATTTGAACTTTTCCGACAATAGTGTGATTCCATAGTCGGAAAGCTCTCAATGTGCTTCTCAACTTTCTGTACAAGTTTATCTGGAGTTTTATTGTAAGAAGCAAGCCTTCCTCTTTTATCTTTCATATTAAATAACCGATTTTGATTTTTGCCTTTTAAAGCATGATCCACTGGACCATGACTAATGCACAGAGTTTGTAAGAAAAAATTTTTGCATACTTGAATAATTTTTGCACTTAATTTCTTAAAATATTATTTGCGGCTAGATTCTTTTCTAGTGCCTAGGCGGATACGAACAGTGTCTAAAAAATACTTTGATTAACAGCAGCATTGACCACAGATATACTGAATTAAAAGCCAATGTATATAAGGAAGCCAAAACAACAATTAAAGTATATAAAGGAACAAAATCAATACCAATAAATAGAGGCGTGAGACAGGGTGATACAATATTACCGAAACTTTTCAATCAGGCTCTGGAAGATACATTTAAAAGATTAGAATGGGAAGAAAAAGGTACAAAAATTTGTGGACAACGCTTGAACCATTTAAGGTATGCTGATGAGATCGTATTGATAACCGATAAAAAAGAAGAATTATTTGAAGTGATGAAAGAACTGGACGTAAAAGCTAAAAAGATAGGCCTTAATATGAATTACAGCAAGACCAAAACCATAACAAATACAGATGAAGATATCACAATGAGAATCGGATAAGATGAAATAGAGCAAGTTCAGGATTAGGTAGATATATCTGGGTCAAACTATAAAACTTAACAAAGAAAACCAAACAGCAGAGATAAAAAGACGAGTTAGACTGGCATTGGCGGCATTTGACAAACTAAGTTATATTCTTAAAAACAAAAGATATCCACAGCATCTTAAGACCAAAGTATACAATCAATGCGTACTCCTTGTTTTTACTTATGGTTCCCAAACGGGGACATTTACAAAAGCAAACATGGACAAAATCTTAAAAACCCAAAGAGCAATGGAAAGACAAATGTTGCACATAAGACTAATGCATACAAAGAGAAACGAGTGGATAAGAGAGAAAACAAAAGTGAGAGATGTTAGGCAAGAATATTGTTCTGAAGCTGTAACTGGGAATAAGCCACAATTAAAGGTAAAAATACGTTTATTAACGTTTCAATTTCCACTTCGGAAATCGTTCTCAAAATACAAACAGTAAATTAAACAAATTTTGTTTTTTGTTACTTATTGAAAAATTCTTCTAATAATTTAATTTTATCTGACTCATTTATATTGACAATTCAGACATACATTATGCCTTTTAAAGTAGACGACTTTAAAATGATATTGCCAATATTGTTGTTGCGCCCCTGGGACGATTTTACTTATAAGATAGTTCATTCGATTACATGAAATCAACTTTAACTTGAGAATATCTGTCAGAAAAAAATCATAGCATGTAATTCATCTTTAAAAAGACATACACATGACATGATGACAGTAAAATTCTCCTGTTAGTGATTCCATTGTAAATTATGAGGGAAAAACCAGGAAAAAAACCTCATAATACTATCCCGACATGGTAAATAATTGGTTGTGCATTTAGTTTACCTTTAATAAACGCCAAACTCTGATTTTATATGTTTCGTTATTTAAAAAACATAAATGATGTATCCTCTATATGTTACTGACTTACTAATACTGGTTTTCTGGTTTCTGGTACTGGTTTTCTTATTAATAACTTCCTTTTTCGATATTGGTAACCAGATTCTACTACATTCTGCCGAGGAATTTGCGACACAATTGGTCTCATTTAGCATAATTAGAGCCGCTTCTTTGATTTTTCTTTTTTTACCATCCGTTTCTTTTAGGACTTCATTTGAATTATTCCAAATGCTAAATGAGACCAATTGTGTCACAAATTCCTCGGCAGAATGTAGTAGGATCTGGTTACCAATATTGAAAGAGGAAGTTATTAATAAGAAAATACCAGTATTAGTAAGTCAGTAACATATAGAGGATACATCATTTATGTTTTTTAAATAACGAAACATATAAAATCAGAGTTTGGTGTTTATTGAAGGTAAACTAAACGCACGACTAAATATTTACCATGTCGGGATAGTATTATGAGGTTTTTTTCCTGGTTTTTCCCTCATAATTTACAATGGAATCACTAACAGTAGAATTTTACTGTCATTATGTCATGTGTTTGTCTTTTTAAAGACGAATTACATGCTATGATTGTTTTTTGACATATATTCTCAAGTTAAAGTTGATTTCATGTAATCGAATGAACTATCTTATAAGTAAAGTCGTCCCAGGAGCGCAACTCAACAATATTGGGAATATTATTTTAAAGTCGTCTACTTTAAAATGCATAATGTATGTCTAAATTGTCAATACAAATGAGTCAGATAAAATTAAATTATTAGAAGAATTTTTCACTAAGTAACAAATAACAAAATTTGTTTAATTTACTGTTTGTATTTTGAGAACGATTTCCGAAGTGGAAATTGAAACGTCAATAAACTTATTTTTACCTTTAATTGTGGCTTATTCCCAGTAAAATAGTAATTAAGTTAGACAAGAAGTTGCAAAATTAAAATGGAGATTTGCCGGACACAATATAAGACAAAAAGAAGACCGATGGAACAAAATTCTTATAAATTGGAGACCGTGGGAATATAAACGAAGCAAAAGAAGGCTCCAAATG
Organism: Diabrotica balteata; assembly: GCA_918026665.1. Taxonomy (NCBI): domain Eukaryota; kingdom Metazoa; phylum Arthropoda; class Insecta; order Coleoptera; family Chrysomelidae; genus Diabrotica; species Diabrotica balteata. Next base: position 65,033,195 of record OU898278.1, read on the forward strand.
AGATGATCAGATGACATTAAGAAGCACGTGGGCTCTTCTGTAGTAGATACTGAAGTGGATGACTGTAGCGACAGACAGAGAAGAATGGAAAAGGATTGGGGAGGCCTATGTCCAAATATGGGCCGAAGAAGGCTAATTAGATAGATAGATAGACGCGGATACGAATTCTGTGAATTTTTAGCAAGTGACTTATTATAACAGATGATAAAATAAAGTCTTTTTAGCGTAAGTAGTCGAGTTTCAAATAAATCAAAGGAATAGAAATTCTGTCCTCTTCAGTGAATTTAAAAGTGCACAAACTTGCAATTATTACAGTTCAAACATTTTTTACTTTTGGCTGGTTTTATTTTGTTTTTGGCATTGTACGGTATAAACAAGCTTATTTTCTCCTAAGCTACGTTTCTTTTTCATTTTTTTAATTCTGGTTTTCTCTAACGTGATCTTTACTTTGTCAGTGGCTCATCATCTGATTCTTCGTCGCTTTCCGGAGCATATTCATCGTTGCTCTCTAAACCTAATTTACTAGTAGCTTCCGGTTCACTATCCTGTTCATAATTACCTTTTTGGAGATTACTTGTAGAAGGTATTTGGTTATCGGTAAATCCAGTGTCCAAGTTTTCTGATAATTGAAACTCTATAGCAGCTGCGACTAAAATAAAATATTGTACCGTTTTTAAATAAAACGAGCGGTTCGAATTTATAGGTATATATATATATATATATATATATATATATATATATATATATATATATATATATATATATATATATGTATATATGTATATATATATATATATATGTATATATATATATATATATATATATATATATATATATATATATATATATATATGTATATATATATATATATATATGTATATATATATATATATATGTATATATGTATATATATATATATATATATATATATATATATATATATATATATATATATATATACAATACTTTTTAAAAGTTCAAAAGTCTTTTTTTCAAATTGATTTGAAAAGACTATTTTCAAATCTCACACCGGACACCAACTGTACCGTTTTTAAATAAAACGAGCCGTTCGAATTTATATAAATATATTTATTTATAACTTTACAGTTCGGTAATATCCTAACAACTAAACTACCTCAATCATCGTTACCTATATATATATATATATATATATATATATATATATATATATATATATATATATATATATATATATATATACAAATTATTATGTTCGAGAATATTCGGGAGTAGTTCCACCTCTAATTCGTTATCTGAAGGGTGGAATTTTAAAGCGCTCGATATATATTTCCGGAAACTTCTCGGTGCTTCGAGATGCGACCGTTAGATGGCCATACCGAAAGCATGTTCGTAACACTGCTCCCCTCTTAGATCTCAGCGTCCTGATCAGCTACTCTATATGTAGGCCCAGGATGACGGAATATACAAGCCTCTCCAGCTCTGCACGACCCCCTCAAGAAGAAATAACAGTCTACTGTCTTTGAAGGACACGATCTCTTCGGATTAGTACAACACACAGTAACTCTTACCCCGGTTTCTCGGAATCACTTCAAGCATGCTTCTGACAATCTTCCAATCCAGATTATCTAGTGCATGGCCTATTTTGGGTAAGGCCAAATTCTTAATGTCGTAATTGCCAACGATTTTCTTTAAATTAGTTAGAGGACACCATATATCCTCGTAGGTTGCCCTGTCTGTATACGACTTCTTGGTCACCATATTCAGCAAAGATCGAGAACCATCTTCTAATCTCACTACTCTTCCAACTTTAGGCTGCTGGTTTTTTAACTCGTCCAAGCGACCGAATTTCTTATAAAATACGGATGAGATTCCTTTAGTCATCTCAAGATCTTGGGCAACACAGTGGGGCTAGAGTGACGTTATGCGGAACACTAAAAAGATCCTGCTGAACTTCTGTCGTCACGCCGAATCTAGCACTCGTTTTCTCTGCGTAATTTGACATAAACTCATTAAAGCTTGGTCGCCGATCATCTTTGATCTCATGTTGAAGGGTTCGGACTTCTTCGGTTTTATTTGAGCCAGCAAAAGGTGCAAAACGATTTATGTGCACTACTTTTGGTTTACCTTTCGGCAACTTCTTAATTCGGTATATAACGTCATTTATTCTCTCTTTAATTTCATACGGACCCTCCCATTATCTTTGCAATTTAGGAGACAAGCCACGACGATGTTGTAGATTATAAAGCCAAACAAGATCACCTACTTTATAGCTTTCATTCTTGCATCGAGAATCGTATTGATCTTTCATTCTGTCACTGGCTAACTGGATGTATTGTCGGGCAAGTTCATGAATGTTGTTCATTCTTAACTTCAGGCCGTCGACATAATCTTCGCTTGCAATATGTTCTTCGGAAGGTCTGCAGCCAAACTCTAGGTCGCAGGGCAAACGAACTTCACGACCTAACATCAGGCAGGTTGGAGTCTGGACTGTAGTTTCATTAACGGCCGAGCGGTAGGCCATTAGGAATAAATAAATGTGCTGGTCCCAATCTATTTAATGTTCTGATACAACTTTAGACAGGTGTTTACCAATCGTTCGGTTCATCCTCTCGACCATTTCATCTGATTGAGGATGCAGGGGTGTCGTCCTGGTCTTATTGACACCAATCAATTTACAAACGTTTTGGAAAAGGGTGGACTCGAAGTTTCGCCCTTGGTCGGAGTGGATCTCCAAAGGAACACCAAATCGGCTAAAGAATTCCTTAACAAGTACCTCTGCAACGGTAGCAGCTTCTTGATTTGCTATCGCATAGGCCTCAGTCCATTTCGTGAAATAATCCATGGCTACCAGGATATATTTATTTCCATCATGTGTCTCTGGAAGAGGACCTGCAATGTCGATTGCTACTCTTTCCATAGGACTACCAACATTGTACTGTTTCATGGGTGCCCTCTTTTTACCAACTGGACCATTACTGGTTGCACACAGTTCAGATTTCCGGCACCATCTTTTTACATCATCTTTACAGTTCACCCAATAGAACCGTTCTCGAACCTTTTGCAGAGTCTTCGTAATACCCAAGTGTCCACCTGATGCACCGTCATGCAACTGACGCAATACTTCTGACACTTGACTTTTAGGTACAATCAACTGAAGCTTAGATTCTGTACCATCATCGTTCTCAAAGGTTCTATACAGAAGATCATCTTTTAGCACTAGGCAATTCCATTGGCTCCAGTAACACTTGACTTCGGCACTGCATGCACTAATGTCTTGCCAAGAAGGTCTTTTACTTCGATGCATCCAATCCAATACTCTTTTTATACACGGATCACCTGCTTGAGCGTCTTGTAGCTTTTGTGGCTGTCATTGATCATTAACGACGGTGGTTTGTCTCACGGGGCAAAGTCTTTCTTCTAATTTAAGACAGTGATTACAAGTTCACTGCACGGCCGTCTCTAAAGCGCATCAGCATTTAAATGAACTCTTCCAGCCCTGTGTTCGATCTCGTAATCATATTATTGTAATCGTTCTAACCATCTTGCCATCTGGCCCTCTGGATTACGGAATTGTAGGAGCCATTTTGGAGCAGCGTGATCCGTTAGAAGAAGAAACTTTTTGCCATACAAGTATTTATGGAAATGCTCTCAAGCCTTTACTACGCCTAGCAATTCTCTCCTGGTAACGCAATAGTTTCTTTCTGGTTTCGACAAGACTTTGCTAAAGTAAGCGATGACTTTCTCCTGCCCATCTTGGATTTGGGAGAGAACAGCTTCTATTGCACTGTTGCTTGCATCGTTATCTAACACAAATTGTCCTGCCTGTCTAGGGTAGCTTAAAATCAGTGCGCTGATCAGAGCCATTTGTAAGTATTCAAAAGCTCTTTGACATTCTTCGCTCCATGTATATTTGCCTTCTTCTATCAACTTTGTTAATGGCTTGGAGCTTGTTAAAGCCTTTGACAAAACGTCGGTAATATGTGCATAGGCCAAGAAAACTTTTAATTTCGTGTTTATCTCTTGGTACTGGCCAATCTTTAATTGCTGCAAGTTTTTCAGGATCAGCTGTTACACCATTACTTGCTACAATATGTCCAAAGTACTTCACTTCTCGTCGAACAAGTAACATGTTTTTGGACTCAACTTCAATCGCTGCCCGCAATCGTTGAAAGACTTCAGTCAGATTATTGGCATGTTCATCGAAGGATCTTCCTACTACAATTACATCATCCAAATAAACCAGGCATGTTTTCCATGTTAGACCTCTTAAAACTGCCTCCATTAATCTTTCAAATGTGGCTGGGGCATTACATGAACCAAAGGGCATAACTGTGAACTACCAAAGCCCTGATCCTAACGAGAATGCGGTTTGCCCACGATCACCTGGCTCCATGTCTACTTGTAAATATCCACTTTTCAGATCGAGTGTGGAGAACCAACGAAAACCAGAAAGTGTATCCAAAGTATCGTCTATTCTGGCCAAAGGATAACTATCTTTTTTAGTTACCGAATTGAGCTGTCAGTATTCAATACAAAAACGTGTTGAACCATCTTTCTTCTTTACTAGCACTACTGGTGATGTCCATGGACTGTTTGATGGTTCAATTACCCCTTGTTGGTTCATATCTTTGATGATGTCTTCGGCTTAATCTCTTTTCGCAAATGGAAATCGTCTAGGTTGTTGTCTGATAAGCTGAGCGTCACCGGTATTAATTTTATTTTTTACTATGCTTGTTTTGCCATTATCTTTCTTATCAATGGCAAAAACATCTTGAAATTCTATCAGCATAGACTTCACTTTTTTAGTTCGTTCATCAAGATCTTGGCACGTTTTAATCATCGTCTCAACAAGCTCCTTTGGATACTTAGATTTTGACGGTTTCTCATTAGTACTCATGGAACAAATCAAAGCCAAGGGAACACACTGTCCGATCAAAGTTCTTTTACTTAACTTAATAGCAGTTCCCTTTAAATTCATAACTCTTACAGGAACGAAATTTTGAATTCTCACCAAAGCTTTTGCCGTTAGGAACTCGGCATTTTTCACATCTTCGACGATCCTTAAACTTCCCTCTCGGCAGTAACCATCAGGTCTGGTCATCAAAATTTTCTCACTATTACCGGGTATTGTTACGTCGCAAGTAGTTATTAAGCTGATAACATCTTCTTTGTCTTTATGAAATGGCAACTCTTCACCACTGATCTCGAGAACTCCATCTTTGACATTTAATACATTACTTTCCGCAGTAAATCCATCCCCAATGTGAACTCGTCGGAGATCTCTGCAATTAATACTCTATGTTTCACTGTTGGCTGGCCAATGGATACTGACATATTAGCCTCGCCATATGTATTAATTATCTTACCAGTTGCTGTTCTAAGCTTTACTGTTGCAGGCGATAATTTAACGTACTTTAAGGTTTAAGGTACTACTTCTGGCCATGCAATAGTTCTTGTTGCACCTGTATCTACCAAAAACGATCTACATTTATTATTGATACGACCCTCGATATACAAGCTATGAATTCCACCGGAGGACGTAATGTTCACAGTTACTATGGGGGCTGTGTTTCTCTAGGTCGGCAGTTTGTCGACTCGTACTAGTTTTCCGACTGTTGTATCATATTCTTGCAATTACGGCGAATGTGACCTACGTCACCACAATTACAACATCTGATCTCGCGTCTCTTCGGCATCGTGTTACGAACTACTTTTTGTACCATTTCTTCCAGAAGTTCATCGGTTGGTTCGTCGCCTTCTTCAATGGTTCTTACTCGATGGCTATGTGAAGTTTGACTAGCTGTTTCATGTTCCAAACTAATAGCGAGCGCTTCATCTAGAACTTTCGATCTTGCTAGTCGTAAAGCTTTCTGTAACTCACTTTCTTTTAACCCATTGACGAAGGTATCTACAGCGATTTCTTCCAAAATCTTGGTACCTCCTTGATACCTGGTACCTCCGGATAAGCCAACCGCACTATACGAGCAACTTCTGCTTCAAACTCTTGCAAATTTTCACTTGCTCGTTGATCTCTACTTCTTAGTTGCGCCTCGTAGACTTGTTGTAGATGGGCATCTCCGTAACGTTTGTCTAGTCGAGTAAACAAGGTCTGGTAACATTTTTTTTTGACCCTTAGGGATCGATCTTAAGATATCTGCAGCATCACCTCGTAAGGCAGCAGTCAAGGAACAGCCTTTTCTTGTTCTGTCCAATGATTGGCTGTCGCAATACCTTCAAATTGTCTAAGGTATATGGACCAAGAGGACTTTCCATCAAATGGTGGCAATTTGAATCTGATATGATGTGTCATTTCGTCTCTAGGTGATTCTTCTTTCAACTTTATCAAATGTTTTAGAGACTTCTTCAAACTTCTCACTATTCTAAATACATACTTCGTCGAATCTTCTAGACATATTTGCAAATTTCTCGTCGTTTTGTCTAGCTGTTTCTTTAATAATTTGAGAAGTTTCATCGAATCTTCTACATACATTTTCGAATGTATCATCGAATTTTTTGGAAACGTTCTCTAATTTATCATCATTTTTCTAGACGATTCTTCAATTTTATTAGAAGTTTTCGTAATAATCATTTGCGAGACGTTTTAAAATTTCTCATTCATTTTTGTTAAAACTGTTTCTTCTGTTGATTGAAACTGGAATGTCTCTGGGTCATCTCCATTCTTATTAAGAACATTATTTAGTCGTTCTTGGAGGCTCTTCTTGGACCCGCTGCAATTTTCATCGCGTTCTTCTAGTTGCTCACGTAACTGTTTTACTGAAAGTTGTACTAGCAGCATTTTTAGTAGGGCACACACGTACTTTTTAAATGTTCTTTCGTACAACGATCACTACCAAACTACGCGGATGTTCCCGACGAACAATACTTTTCAAAAGTTCAAAAGCCTTTTTCAAAAGTCACTGTTGACTATTTTCAAATCTCACACCGGACACCAACTGTACCGTTTTTAAATAAAACGAGCGGTTCGAATTTATATAAATATATTTATTTATAACTTTACAGTTCGGTAATATCCTAACAACTAAACTACCTCAATCATCGTTACCTATATACACATATATATATATATATATATATATATATATATATATATATATATATATATATACAAATTATTATGTTCGAGAATATTCGGGAGTAGTCCCATCTCTAATTCGTTATTTGACGGGTGGAATTTTACAGCGCTCGATATATATATTGCCGGAAACTTCTCGGTGCTTCGAGATGCGACCGTTACATGGCCATGCCGAAAGCATGTTCCTAACAATATAAAAGTAAAAAATCTAGAGGTTTCAGTTTAAATATATGTTTATTATCAAATTCCTGCTTAAACGTGTAGCCCTATAGAAATAAACGCACAGTAAAATTCGTGAAGAGTAATACGGAAACAAATCTAACCTCAATTTCTTTAGAACGACAATAATCACTTATTTTTAATATCTTACTTACTTTCAGCAGTCACATGCTCTTTAACACTATTAACGCATAAGGACACTAAATATTTTCCTCTGCTGGACATCCTTTTTTTAATATTTTACGGTTTTTAAATTGTAAACAGTTCTGAACAATTAACTAACGGCACACAATTAACGGACAATAAATGCAATCTACTGACAGCCAAAAGTGACTAAGTTGAATTACTCAGTTTTGTATGTAGCCATTATGCACATAGTCATTAAAGGCCAGTTTGGCTGGACAGTTGTATTGCATTTAAATCACTTGATCACTTTCCCAGTTACGTCTTATCGTTTTAATATTTATTTAAAATTTAAAAATTTCCAAAATAACTAATTTGAAGCTAATTCTCACGACAGGTCCTCTTACCCTATCATTAAAGATTCTTTAAAAAATTTAAATTAATAGCACAGTAAAAGTGCATTAATTACAATAAAAATTTAACGAAGTATAATATGAATAAAAACACACGTAACCTAAGTATCTGACGGAGTGCTTACCTTTCCACTACTAAAAAAAATATCGTTTCCTAGTTTTTATACTAAAAATCCGTTTATGCAGCATAAAATAAAGGTACGCGAAAGCGTTTCTGAAGCGTTTCAGATAAGAGCTATGGGTAAAAAATGTTTGTTATATATTCGAAAAAAAATTCTGAAGTCATCCATCTGCTGGTTGACTTACCAATATTCCAACCTTTAGGCATCTGCGATACTATGTGCTTAGGTATTCTTTCATATGCGTACATTATCATGGGTGGAGCTATGACCGGCAGCATTAGCCGTAACAAGAACAGTCAAGCAATCTTTGTCATCACCGGATCTATCGTGCAGGGACTTACTTCCTTTCTTGGCAAGTACTTTGCGACCTTTTGGCGAGAGAAAAAAAGCAGACTCATCCGTGTTGTATATTTTTTTTGGATCAGTTATATTAATATTACATGAAATAAAGTATTCTTTAATTTCCTTATGTCAGTTTCTGATTTTGTTTTCAGTTACGGCTGCTTGAGATGTACATAAGTTTTGAGCTCTTTGTTCACTAATTTCTGGATGCCTTTTGGTAAATAATTCATACCAGTGACGACCTGGTCTTCCCTCTGTAAAATTGTTAAGGCGCTTTATCGAGCAATTGATCCTTGCTGACTATTAATTATCCATTGAACCAATAGATTTTCTTCATGAACGGAGAGTACAGAAGGTGCTCCGCTGCGACATTCTTCTGGTTAAATGCCCCAGATCTTTCCAATGAGTATAGTTCTCGGGACGGCCTCGCTGCGGCTAAACAAGGTGTTCCACCTTTAATGGCATCTAAAGCACGTCTTACATCATCTTGGGTATATGCCTTCTTTTTCGTCGACATTATGTAAATAAAGCAAAAACGATTGCAAATGATATCTAAATGTTAAAATAATAGAGAATATCCGTTTACACAAATTAAACAAATTCGGACAGTTAAAGTCCCTAACTCCGACACCTGTGTCGGAATTTGGATACAAGCTGTAAAAAATAATTCTACTAACTAAAATAGACTTATGTTAATATAAGTGAAACGAAAGAAAGAGAACTATATCCACTTTATAACTTAAGTACGCAATTCCGACACCCAGTGTCTGATTTACAAAACACAGGAAATTTCTTGTATCTTATTTAATCCGATCCGAATTAAAATTTTTGGATGCTTTAAATTATACTGATAGAATTCCAACTTAAAATGAAGATTTAAAGCACTTTTATACAACTTCAACAAAGTTTATTCTAATTTTTTTAACTAGTAATATCTTCTAATAAATAAAATAATAGCTGAATGAATTTAGGAGTGTCTGAATTTGGGTCACTTACCTTATATTTTTTGTTTGTAAATGTATGTTTATGTATACAGCATGTTATCACTTAAGTCAGTTTATATTTCGACCTCCAAAGACGCTTATTATTAAAATATTTAACTAATAGAATATATATATATATATATATATATATATATATATATATATATATATATATATATATATATATATATATATATATATATATATATATATTTTAAAAAACAATATACAGATTGAACGAAATAAATTCGGAATATACGAAATATTATGTATTTCGGCTCAATTCTGCTGTAGGTGGTTGACCAACAAAAGGTTGTCAAATAATTATATTATAAAATCCATTACTTCAGCGGGCTGCTGGATTCTGAAATCATAAAAATTGAAAGCCAGGAAATATAGTCCAAGAAATGAAGCATTTCACCTCGCAATTTTTTCGTCCTGCATGGATTGACTTGAAATTTTAACAGAAGGTAGGTAATAGCCAAGGATTAAAATCTATATCGAACCAAAGGCCGCCAAAGCCTTGGGGGTGGTTGCCACCCCATCTCGGGGGTGAAAATTTTTTTTACGTTTTAACTACAGGTTTTGATTAAAAAAGTGATTCTAAACAAAAAATGTTCCATACATTTTTTTTGTAAAACTGATATTTTTCAAGTTATTGGCGATTGAAAGTAACCACTTTTAGACGAAAAAATCGACGTTTTTAATCGATTTTTCGCGAATAACTCGAAAATGGTGCGTTTTATCAAAAAAATTGAGAACAAATTTGTCGCTTTTAAAAAGACAAATACAATTCATTTTTTAAAATGTTTTTGCGATATAACAGGAACTGAAATACGGCCTGTTAATGTTCAGCGGTTTTCTTCAAATGCCAAATTTGAAAGATTCAAAGTGAAATATCGGGAAAATGATGCAATTTTTGAAGAAAACTCACGGAACCTTTTTTAAAGAGCATAAATAGAACTATCATAAAAAAAGACTCTAGCTCAAAAATTAAGTGAGTTATGATGAAAATAAGGTCAATACCTCATTTTTTACGAAAAAATCAATGAAAACAACCCCCTTACCACCCCCACAATTAAAATCGATCTTCACCCTGCTGCAATTCTCTTTGTACATGTATTGTTAATACGTCCAAGAAGTTTGACCCATTTAAAATGCTTAGTTTTAGAGAAAGTACAGCATAAAGCGAGAAACGATTTACAATTTCATATTTTTACCCTTATTTTTTTAAATATCCCGGAAAATACTGAAAATATGAAAAAAATAAAAATGTACTTAATTGTAGCTTTTTTAATGACTATAATTTTCCTTTATTTAGATTTGTTGTACAATGAATATTTTGCGAGATATAGCCGTTTAAAGCATCGATTTACGATCAAGCACCATTTTTTTCGAGCCCTTTAAACTCAACCCATTTAAAAATTAAGGGCTCCAAAAAGATTTAATTCACAGATCCTTGTAGCTCTTAAAAACCTCTACAAAATCGTTTTTAAAGAAACACTCTATCGTTAAAAATGAAGGAAATACGTTAAAAAAACCAATTAATTTTTTTTTTCCGCAAATCGCCAGGAAATTTTGACTTTCCTGTCAAAATTTCTTGAAGAAAAAGTCAGGACTTCCTTACTGTAAGGAAATGTCATTTCCTTACTGTAAGGAAATGATATTTCCGTACAGTTGTTAGTGTTCTACATAAATAAACCTCAATACGTTTCCATAGTAACCCAAGTAATTTTATTAGGAATTTCAAAGCACCATTTATTTGGGAATAAAATTATCGCGTTTTTTTTAAATCAATCAATATCTGTCGAATTTTAAACGATTTGCGGAAAAATAGTATGTTTACCTCGTAGGAAAAGCCACATTCCTGGACTCTGTGTTGCTAAGTCTCGGCTTGCGCCTCGACTTAGCAATCTTCACAGTCGTCCAGGAATATTAAGCTATTTCTACCCGGTAAACAATGTACTATTTCCGGAAAATTCCATTAGTATAGTACAGTACATTTCGGAGCATAATAATCTCCAAAACCGGTATATTAGGTAGTGGGGCGTTATACATTCGAAATTTTAGGCGTTCTTATTTTGAAATCCCATACAACAGAAAATTCATTTTTAAATTCGTTCAATCTGTATATATATATATATATATATATATATATATATATATATATATATATATATATATATATAGTAGTCACTTTCGCGTCAACCACATGTTCGTGAGCGGATTTCAAATCAGTGAAGTGACGTAAGTGAAATTAAATAAGCGTGAGCGGTTGTGAACAGAAATAGACTTCACTCACGCCCATGGAGCAAAAAGACAAAAGAGGGAATCTAATCCTTATGAAAAAGAGACCAAAAATATGGCCTCTGATGGCGGACATATCCGAAAATGCGAATGAGCCAAATTTAAATTTTCCGACACTTATTAACAGTAGCTATATAATATTTTTCAGAATGTGTTTTTCAGAATGCGACACAAATGTTAAAAAACTTCAATACAAATAAGATTTCATGTGACATTTGGGACAAATAATAACATACCCCAACTAAATTTGATGTCAAACAAGGAGAGGGACTCTCTTTCCTTGTTTAATGTGGCCTCTAAAGATCGCACTTCCTGTCTAACAATATTTTTGCCCCCACTACCTTTACATTCCCTCTTTTGTCTTTTTGCTCGATGCTCACGCCCAAGATATGGGAATTTATACTTATGCTTCTATATGTATGCTACTCTAAAATAGTACAGTGTAACCTTAATTATAGAATAGAGAGAAAAAGATTAAGAAGGAACGACTAAGCAGAAAACTATATTATAAATGAATAGATAAAACAGCACTGCATTGAGGTCTTTTCATTTCCTCATTTGCTCTTTAGTCCTTAACGATAAACTAGCTCATTATCTTTACCTCCATAAGAAATTTATACTTATAATTTAAATTTTCGACATTTGAATTCAGAATGTTATAAATCGCCGTTAAAGCAGCTTAGTGTCTGTCGCTGTATTTAAAATATGTTTATGATCGGTTTGTACCGGCTTGGAAAAACAAGGTAACAAAAACAATGGGTCACTAGAAAGCAGGTGCTCATATGAACTTCTAAGATAATAAAACAATTTTCGATGATCGTAAAACGACCGAGTCATTGTTGAAAATTACATCTTTTTGTGCTTTTGATAGATCACCCCGAGGCTATGCATGCACGGTGTATATTGAATTTACCCAAGCGATTGATCTCTTGTTGTTCTCATTTTTTAAATAGGACGGAGTCCCTGTAAATGCATCTTGTCATAATTGTTTTCAGCGACTGCTACTGTACGTACAGCTTTTTTATTTGCATGCAATTTTTCGATCAAATATTTTTAGAGCCGTTAATAAAAATGTAAGGATAATATAATTTCGGATTTGATAAAATGGATGGACATAAAAGTATGTGATAATGTGACATGTACATACATTTGTGGTATGTATGGTAACATACTATAAATATTGTATTTATATGGGATTAAACAACAATTTATACAATACGAAAATCCTTTTCAAAAAACATTATAAATTATGAAGTTGTTTTAATCTGTAGTTTTTAGTTAATTGGCGCTTTATTTCAGTCAATTTGACATGTTACTTACTTGTCCTTGATCTGTTGGGTAAGTAGCAGGTTTTGAGTTGAAATTTTAAGAGTGATATATTGTCCCAGGCATGTTTGCATATCTGGAGTATGTTAAAGGCTCTATTTTGGATGTATGATTTATGCACTTTTATCCTTGTGCACATGTACTTAGTGGCCTTTAGCCCCATCTGCCAGTTCTTTGATGTCCCCTGTGTGTAGTTTGGTTTGATTTTGGACAGAATAGACCTCAGTATATTAGCTGTTTTTAATGTTATGAGGTATTTATTCTCTATCGTGTCTAATTTTTGTGATAAGTGCTTTACGTATGGCATTTTTAATATCTTCCAATGTTTCCTTTTAAGCATTTCTGGATTGCTTTTGGTGTTCGGATATTTGATTTTTTGAATATTGTAATATATTTCATTCATAAATGACAGTGGACAACCATTTTTTGTTTAAACTTCATAAACTAGTAATTTTATTAGTCTGCAGTTTGTACATTATTACAAGTTATTGTAATACATTACAATACATTGTAACATTAGTACAAAAAAACCGTCCATCTTATCGGGGGCTACCAAGCACTTGCTGCAACTGAATATATTCGGCAGTAACGGCATGACTTAGTAGGGAAGAGCCAACATCAAGAGATAGCTTTCAAATTGGGACTACTCCAAACAAACCAGCTCCGATATTGTTAATACGTTCGTGAGAGTATGCTGTAGCGTTTACGCTACTGGCTAGTCCAATTTAAACCCCTCAAGAAGTTTTCTTATAACCCGCCTGTGATCGATTTTTAAATGGACATTTTTCCCCACACGCGCAGTAGTCGCTTAAAAAGGAAGATTGGTCGAGTTTGTACGAGAACGATCAGTTTTGGTCAGAACTCATACGCAGCCACGTCAACCGGTGAAATGTTTTCACCTTCAAAGTGACGGAATTGGAGCAGAAAAATAATTTGGGGAAGAATAAATTAATTCATATATAAAATAGATATATTCATAATAATAAGTAAATTTTAAAAATCAAGAGTAATTTATAAGAGTTCCACATAAAAAGGAAGATTTTTTTGGCGTGCTGCGGCTCCATGTAAGTAAATCATTTCATACGTATTATCTCTTTATCATATAATCAAATTTATCATTGCAGTTTAGTATTTCTTTAGAGATTTATTTTTGAGTTCCGAAATAATTTAAATATAAAATTACCTTGATTTACTTGCAAAGAACAGAAGGTCATTTTTTTTATATAGTTAAACTTAAATTCTGTTTTAGTCCATGTCGTTATCATTAAGTTTTTTTGGTTCCCATTTTTGTATCTAACTTTTTTTGGTGGAATATAAAAAGGTTCGACAAATATTGGACAGCCTTCTATGTTCTGCGCGTGTTCATTTCATGGCGCAAGCCTGTCATGTCTACGAAATGAACTTCGGAAATTTTGACATGTTGACATAACCTAATGTTTTGATGTTTTGTTTTGGTGCAGTCAATCCATGCTGCTACACCTATTAAATTACATTTATTAAATTAAATAATCATTTTAAATTCCGTCACTTCACTTGAGAATATTCCCTCAAGGATATTAGTAACTTTGAATCCTTAGATACATAGTTAGCAACTTGTGTATGTAACCCGTGGATTTTGCTGTCACCCAGAGACCAGTGACTGGCTTTGTGCCCAGGATTCGTCTTTACAGCCATAAACTGATTTAGCCGTGCCAAGAGGAATTTTCCTATGGACTTATGGGGCTGTAAAGATAAGTTGTTTGACTGTGTAATTTTTTTTGTTACTATCTATTTACTGTTAACTCATCATATGCATATGATAAGGTGAATACCTTTGTGATAATTTAATTTTTGATATAATCTAATTCTAAAATATTGGGGAGAAGAAAATACATTACATGTTTTATTGGTTTGTTAAATAGGATATACAGAGTCTGACCAAACTCACTTTTTTTTTGATATAATATTTTTGTTAATACAATACATTTGATATAATACAATTTGATATTGAGAGAGGGACATAAATTTAATGTGGTTTTTTTAAATATATATAATGAGTATTGAGAACTCACTTTTGAGATAATATAATTGTAACAGAGTTATCATTGTTGATATCTGTACAATACGGTAATTATTTCTCATTTTAGTAGAACTACTTAAATCTAAATTACTAACCTTAGTGTTAAGACTTTGGCTATGATACGGACTATTCTTGAATTTTTACTAATATTTTAAACTTTATTTGGCCAGTGGTAGTGACTATTCGTTTGTTGAGGGGCTATTAGGTCCCATTGTATGTGTACACCATCCACTACCACTGTTATTTGGCTTTGCATTATATGTAAATTGTTTATACACATATACCTATATACATTTTTTGTAAATATATTTATTGTTGCTATTTTGAGTTTTATTTCAGTTCTACTAACCAGTATATAACATAGCAAAACAAGATTATTATTTAGTATTTTTGTATTTCAGAGTATTATCTCCAGATTCATTTGTTACTTCAAAATCTCAACTATCGTTGAGTTGGCGCCCTTCTTTTCTCTTCTTATTGTTCTCTTTCTATAAATTTATTCCCAGTGACCTTCTTCAGTTGTATCACGTTTGATATTACCAGGTCTCATTTCTTTCTTGTCTCATTAGCTCATTATCTCTTGTTATTGTTGTTTATATCTTTAAAGCCACAATCCAGTGCATTGAAGCTAGCTCGAACACTCACTTGAGATTTAGTGTCTCTTTGGCCATTTAAATTTGTTCCTCTGAGCTTAGCCCTATTTTTAGTATTTTGTCATCACTTCTCTTTCAGTTCTTCTGAAATTTGGAAGTTCTACACTTCCTAAAATCCAATACTCCCAGAGTATTGAGGTTTCAATGCTTGAGAGAATAACAACTACAAGTTATACTGGGATTGCACTGCGCTCACAAACCAAACAGTAGCACACAATATACCATATCTCATACTAGCTAATAAACTAACGAGACAAACAACACTAATCGATGAAAAGATCGTTAACGTTGTACTTTTTTTTCGGCGACGAAAAGGACGCCGCCTGACTAATCTGAGTGCAGGATTCGTTATTCGCTTCGTACTCCCTGCAATAGTTGCCGAGTTACTTTAAAATGCCCTCTTGTGAATAAGTTTACGCCGAACGCCTACCTGCTAAACCAGACCCTCCTCTGTTATCCAGCGATCCGAAAGCGGAATGGCCGCAGTAAGGCCGGCATCACTTCCGAAGCACTACCTATTCATTCATTCTCCATTCATACACATCCACACTCTATTCATCAGCAAGGAGGCTCCCTGTCTCGTTCCAGGTAGCACGTAGAAGACCCTCATCGCTCCTAGTTCGGCATTATTCCCAGACTGGCATATTCTCCTTCCCCACAGTCTGACTTACGCATTCTTACTCATACAGTCTGACCCATTTTTTTAGCTTCACCTTTCAGCATCTTTCACTCTTACCTTTGCCGTTGGTCCAGCTGTTTTTCCTCCTCTTCCTTTTTCTTGATCACTGCACGGATATAGCTATGTATGTTAGTACATCCTTATTTATTTTCAATCATTCTCTCAATAATTTCTTTCACTGTAACAAAATTCACACCTGTCTCTCTCTCCATTCTGTTCCTTTCCACTATCCATCTGCTGCAATCTAACATAGTATGTATCACAGTATCCAAGTATCCACAGTATAGGCATTCATCTGTGTCAGCCTTTCTGATCCTATAGAGGTAGGCCCTAAAACACCCGTGTTCTGTGAGCACCTGCGTCAGGAAATAATCCAGTCGCCTGTTTCCACAGTCCACCCATCTCTTATGTTAGGGATCAGCATTTTCGTCCACTGTGCCACATCCTCCGTGTTGTTCCATTCTTCTTGCCATCTTTCAATTAACCTTTCCCTTTCCTGTCTTCTCTCGGAAACAGTAAGGTTTGGGACTCTTCTCTTATAGGGCTCTTTTCTTTCCACCACCAAAACATGCAACGGAACAGATGCAATGATGGTCCATAAGTCTGCCACAGTCACAGACACAGTCCTGTAGGCGCATGCCACTCGCAACAGACTTGTTCTGTCCACTCGTGTCATGAGACTCTTATAGGCCGTTATCTCTACTGCCTCGCTCCAGACTGGTGCCGCGTAGAGAACGATCGACTGTATAACATCCGCAGGGTCACCCAGTGATATTCATCCCGTCTGTTGCGCAATGTATTGAATACACTCATGATTGCATCAATCGTGCTTTTTCCTTTACAAAAACCAAATTGATTCGAGATAAACCACCTAACCTCTCAATCATGTCGTCTATGCGTACTTGCAGCATCCTTTTAGACAGCTTACTGATGCATGGAAGAAGACAGATAGGGCGATACTTTTCCCTAGCTTTGGGAAGCTGTATTAACCTCGATGTCCTCCAAGGCTTAGGAAAGGTTTGTGCTTCCAGCAGCTCAAGTGGTTTCTGGTCCAGTCCGGGGGACCTACGCGTCTTAAGTGAACCCAATGACTCGACAAGTTCATCCATGGTAATAGTCCGCTTAGCTCCTTCATCCTTCCATACACCATGCCAACTGCCATCCGGAAAGCTCTCTTTTTATCTCAAACTTCTTGTCCATAGGCATTTTGTAAGGAGGATACGCATGGGCTTTCTTCATAACGATCTTGTATCTCTAACCCCAGGTGTCCTCATCCAGCTTTTCACACAGCTCTTTCCAGTGCCTTCTTTTTCTGTGCGGATTTCCCTGTACAGTTTCCTCTTAGTTGCGCGGTACTCTTCCTCGATCTCCTCGATGGCCTACGGGTTGACTGCTGCTCTACCTCTTGCTCTTGTTAACATTCTTCTCATTGCTATACGTACATTTCTTAGGGCCTCGATGTCCATTACTATGGCATCCTATTGACATCTTGGCAACCAATCTTGCTTTCTTCCATCGCTTTCTTAATGACTCTCTGCAGACTTTCCACCGTCAGTCATTGACCCTGCATTATGCTGACTCTCTATTTAATTAGCTCCTCGTATACTTTCCAGTCATTCCCATCGCTGCATTTGCCCCCCGACGTCCCGGATGCACGAATCGTGTTAGTGGTCCCCGTTCCAGTTAGCGATAACTCGATGTACTGGTGTTTAGTATAGCAGAAAGCTGTACTACTTTCGACGTCCAGATACGTACAAAAATTTTTGGGAGATACATCGACGTTTTAAGTCACCTAGGGCCGAATAACACAGAAAGAGTCCCACCACAGCTCAATCCTTTTGATACCGTAGATATCTGTGATGAGTGAATTTTTCCCTTAGAGGAAGCGTGAGCCGTACGGCTAAATCTGGATAATAAAAAACAGGTGTAACAGTCCAGTGGGACTGCCGGTAGAAGTTATATTTCTATACACGTAGAAAGAGAAAAATA
This sequence comes from Diabrotica balteata, assembly GCA_918026665.1. Classification (NCBI taxonomy): domain Eukaryota; kingdom Metazoa; phylum Arthropoda; class Insecta; order Coleoptera; family Chrysomelidae; genus Diabrotica; species Diabrotica balteata. Next base: position 65,051,485 of record OU898278.1, read on the forward strand.
ATTAGGTATATAGGTATATGGTTCATCGTTTTCTGTATATAAACATTTGACCTGTAATAAGAGTATAGTAAATGAAGGATTGTATCAATATTTTAATGAAAACATATATTTTAATTTTCATATATGTATAAAAGAAGTTGAATGCAAAAAATTTTTTACACATATTTTGCAGTAAAATTTATTGTTTATTTTGTTATTAATATAAAATTTACAATACAATACACTGCAACATAATTCAATATAATAATACAATACAAATTAAAATGCAATATTCATAAGTATTTAAAACTACCAATATACATAACTTACTTTACCAAGATGCAGGGTAGCGGGTAGACACTCTTTACGATCCCGGTAAAGACAGGTCTGCTTCAGGGATGCGCCCCTGCCCACGCGAGCTCGGCTTTTTCTCCCAATCCTCTTACGGGAGAGAAGCGGATCCTAATCGCTTAATCCTACCCATCAACCCAGACCTACCCAAATCCTTCCCTTCCCGCTTCAACCTGCACTGGACCAGCATGAGGAGATAACGGTCCAAACCTTCAAGTCAATGTACAGGACAAAAAAGAAAAGGCCTCCAGTGCCCAGCACTTTCCAGAGTCTTGATCACGGCAGCGATCAAACAACTAACGGAAGGGGGGGGGGTGCTATGAATCCCTGGGTAAGACCCGGCTGCCACAAGCTGACAATTTGGCTATACTCCTACAATATTCGAACACTGACGGACGACAATAGATTCCCAGAAATAGAAAGTGAACTAAAGGATATAAAATGGGGTATCCTTGGTATATGCGAGACCAGAAGAAAAAGTGATGAGTATATAATACTTAAAAATGGCACACATTTTATGCATAAAGGTGGCGAATACACTGAAGTGGGATTCTTGGTAAAACAAAGCCTTACACAGCGTATCGAAGAATTCAAGCCCATATCAGACAGAGTAGCATATCTCATCATCAGGATTAATAAAAGAACCACTCTGAAAGTTATTTAAGTGTACGCTCCGACCAAAAGCCAAGATGATGAAGAAGTAGAAATATTTTATGATGAAATAAGAACAACTATAGAAACAAATAAAGCAAATTACGAAATACTATTAGGAGATTTTAATGCTAAATTGGGCAAAAAAGAGGAAGATTATGAACATTTAATTGGTAACTATGGCTACGGGAAAAAAAAGGATAGAGGAGAAATGCTTTTCAATTTCATGAATGAACATAACATGTACTCAATGAACTCCTTTTTCAATAAAAAACCAAGCAGAAAATGGACATGGATGAGCCCCGATAAAAAGACAAAGAATGAAATAGATTATATCTTAACGAAGAATAGAAACCTAGTAGAAGAGGTATCAGTATTAAATCAGTTTGACCTAGGAAGCGATCATAGACTAATAAGAACAAAACTAATAATTAACAAAAAACTAGAAAGAAAAAGAATACATGAAAAAAGATACAAATGGACATCTGAAGAAATCAAAAATAGTGAATTTATTAAAAAGATAGTGCATGCATTAAATCAAGTTAGTATGCAGCAGATAAACTCCAATGATAAAAGCCTTCAGTGCAACTGAATGAAACAGTGAATAAAAGCTTTCTGCAACTGAAAAAACCAAAAACAACATACAATGAATTAGACAAAGAAATATTACAACATATAGAAAGAAGAAAGATCTTAAATACATTTAAAAAAAGGGGAACCGACGAATATAAAGAACTTAATAGGCAGATTAGAAAAGGAATCAGACAACAAAAAAGAAAAGAAAATGAAAAATTAATAACAACAACTATTAAAAAAAATAAGAGTATGAAATGCCTCAGACCGACACTTGGACGACGTCAGATGATATCATTAATGGGAAAAGACAAAAATGAAATTACAACTAGAGAAAACATACTGACACGAATAGAAGAATTTTACACAGAACTTTACAAAACAGATCAACAAGATGATGAGATGAGACCAGCACGGAAATTAATAAAAAATGTTGGATCAGAAATAATGCCAAAAGTAACAATTTCAGAGGTAACTACAGCATTGGAAAACATGAAGAGAAATAAAGCTGCATTAGAAGATAGTATTATCACAGATATGATATTAGAAGGAGGTAAGGAACTAATTTCAATTGTAACTAAGCTTGTGGACAGTTGTTTACATCAGGGCAAAGTCCCTAAGAGCTGGAACAACTCTAAAGTAATCTTATTACACAAGAAAGGTGATAGTCGAAAATTGGAAAACTACAGACCCATCAGTCTACTGTCACACCTGTTTAAAATACTCACCAAAGTCATAACTACTCGACTAACAAGGAAATTAGACGAATACCAAGTATATGAACAGGCAGGTTTTAGAAAAGATTATTCAACTTCCGATCACCTGTTAACCACAAAAATATTAATAGAAAAATGTAACGAATACAAGTTTCCAGTTTTCCTAGCATTTGTAGACTACAAAAAAGCTTTCGATACCATAGAACACACGGCCGTACTAAACGCAATGCAAAATTGTAGAATAGACAGCAGATATATTAACTTAATAAAAGAAACTATGAACCAAGCTACAGCTACATACTACCTAAATGAAAATGAACACACGAACCCTGTACCATTAAACAGGGGAGTCAAACAGGGAGATACTTTATCACACAAACTGTTCACCTTAGTTTTGGAGCACGTTTTTAAAAACCTAAATTGGAAATATAAGGGAATAAACATCAATGGCCGCTACCTCAGTAATCTACGATTTGCAGATGACATAATCCTGATAGCTACTGACCTACAAGAAATGCAAACCATGCTTTTAGAACTACATACCGAATCTTCTAAAATAGGACTGAAAATGAATTTAAACAAAACAAAAGTAATGCACTCCGAAGACACCCGACAATAACAAACGATAAAGTCATAGAAAAAGTTGAAGAATATATATATACCTACTTAGGACAAAAAATAATCCTAAATAGGGAAATTCAAACTGAAGAAATAAAAAAAAAAAGAAGAAAGTTAGCTTGCGCAGCATTCGGTAAACTAAACTATATACTCAGAAATCAACAAATTCAATTACATCTTAGATCTAAAGTTTTTGATGCATGCATTATTCCGATATTAACTTATGCGGCACAAACATGGACAATCACAAAAAAGAATATGAATATACTTAGAGTCACTCAACACGCGATGGAAAGAGCAATGCTAGGTATATCACTTAAGGACAAGAAAACAAACACATAGATAAGACAGAAAACCAAAGTCACCGATGTGGTGCAAAAAGCATTAGAGTTGAAATGGGAATACGCTGGACATGTAGCTAGGAGCGATCTAAACAAATGGCACAGATCAATTTTAACCTGGATACCATACCAACACAAAAGACCCAGAGGCAGACCTCCTATGAGATGGACAGATGATCTGAAAAGGACTGCCGGGAAAAATTGGCTACAAGTAGCGTACAATAAAAAACAATGGAAAGGAAGACTTGAAGAGGCTTATGTTTAGATGTGGACGTGAATGGCTAGACGAAGAAGAAGAAGAAGAAGACTTTACCAAGATAAAAATAAAAAACCAACAACTCGGATTATGTTATGTTATAAATTTAGCATGTTTGCGTATATTACATATATTTAATAACATTAACGTGAGGCTTTTAAATATATCAAAACCAAAAAAGAAAATTCATATTGGGATTTAAACTCACGTACACCTGCGTATGAACCAAACACGTAAAAGATTTGCCAATTAGACATGATACTAACGGATTTTAAAATTGACAGTTGTCTGTCATACAGTGATTATTTTGAAATATAAAAGCCTAAAATGATAATATGCATAATATATACATTTAATAAATAATACAAAACATTAATATATATTATATAGTATATATATATATATATATATATATATAATGTTAAATATATATACAAAAGGATCATTTTTATTCTCGAGAGAGGAAGAGAGAGAAAATATATCTTCTGTCTCTCTTACTCATTATCTTACATATGTAATGGTTTCACAGATTCAGTCTGGTGCAAATTTCCAACGCCGACCGTGCGTATAGAAGTATAACTTCAATAATAGACGAATTGAGAAAAACACCTTAGAGAAAATTGAATCATTGCGTAGGGACATTGGACAAATAACGGAATACATCCGAGGAATAAGAAATAAAAAAATTATCAAGGAAGCTAAGAGATGTTGCCAGACTCTCTAAGAATCTAAGACACTCACAATGTAACCTCGAAAACCTTTTTTGGGGTAGTACTAGAAAGGTCACCAATGGACACACTGCGGACGACAGCCAGATGGTTGGTGGAGAGCGAGTCGTGGGTTCGAAACTAGCTTTTGGAACCGGGATTGGGCCCATCGGACGAAATAAGTAAAGATAGGACAATATAAGATATATGAGAAAAGATACAGAAATAAACAAAAAGATGGATGAGTACAATTACCAAAGATAAGATAAGATAGAAACAGGGCGCCACTTAATTTTTTGGGGTTAAGGAGAAAATTAAGAAAGCTTAGAAAAGAAAAGAGATAAGGATATATATTTAAGTTCTGAGACCAAATCCAAGGAAATATCTCAACAGTTAAATATTCCATAAATTTGGTCAACACACTATATAAACAAATAATAAATATATTACTTACCTACGAAACTTAATCAGCCTGATCTTTTTAATGGTCAAGAGTTATTGTGATATCAGCAAACTTGTTAGGAGTCGACAAATAAAATGCGTATATAAAACAAAAACAATATATTCCATAACAAAATGATATCGGTAGCTGAATATACACACAAGATAAAAATAAACCATCAATTATGAAATGGTGGTATACATATCAAAATAAGTAGTAATATAATTAGAAAATACCTTATAATATATACCTTAAATATATATATATATATATATATATATATATATATATATATATATATTTATTTATATATATATATTTATATATATATATATATATATATATATATATATATATATATATATATATAATACTATCATGCACAAATAAAGTTTTATGGACGTATCTCGAGATATTACAGTAAAAAAAATGAATAACAATTATAGCAGATAACAAAAAATAATCAAATCTAAATTTACAAAAATACAAGAAAGTTACAAAAATAAAAATTTAACCAGTCGATTATCTATCTCGCACTGATATTTAATGATTGAGAACTAAAAGTTCGTAATTATTATTTATTGAAATTCCTTAGTAGCTGATGGAAAGTTCGTAAGAAAATATTGAATGTTCTTTAAATTGAATACAAAATTCAGTAGTTACTCTCAACTACACATGAAAAAATGGATGACTTTAGATTTGTCCCAATAATGGAAGATCATATGATACTATACCATATTATTTGCCCAGATAATTGAAGATACTATGATTACTTATAGGAAATCTTGATGATTGCTGCACTAATTCACTGAAGCTAATACTATACTTATATTAAACACAATTTAATTTTCATTGAAGGTACTTTATAATTATATTTAATCTAATATAGTATAAGATCAAAAAAACTCAAATATACAAGTGTATACACACTTATAAAGAAAATGCACAGAGAAGGTACGACAGAGACGGTAAGATAAGAGAAAAAGTACCAAAGAGAGGTGGGATATCTCCCACTCAAAAATTGATCGGACAGTTGTATGTATTTCTGAGAAGGTAAGATTCTAACGAGCATCTAAATTAACGGTACACTTCTAGCTAGGAACGTGATAAAATATAAACCTTGTGGATTAGGTTTATTTATTTTATTTTCCCGTAAAATTATGGAAAGATTTAGTTCCATTCATACACAGGATTACAAAGAAAAGGATTAAAAACCTTATTAAAAACGTACTTAGGGAAATTCCATGCATTCAATAAAATTTTGAAGATGGTAAACCGACCATGAGTGTATCATCACGGGGGTAAAAGGAATAAAAATAATTAATATTTTAATTATATAAAAAAATGTTACAACAATATACTCCAGAAAACAACAATTCAACAATACCAAAGGAGATAAAAAGTAAGTAAAAGTCGAAAATGCGACAATACACTTTTCGAGCATGCAAAGAAGGCGTTTTATAGGAAACTTAATTTTAAAATATTAATTAAAATCATAAAAATTCATGAGTTTTGGGGAAATGAAATTTCAACGCCAGCTATTCATAATACCAACGCTGGACGGATTGAAGACACAACGAACAACAACTGTTAACATTACAATAATATTCCTTAAGATCCCTTTAACATTGAAGAAGTCTTAAATACTATCAAAGATCTTTATAACTAGAAATCTCCTGGAAACTAGTTACTTGCTGCTAATTTTAAGAACCTATTTTCAGACGTAGACTAGGACATCTAGTTTACATAACATGACAACGCCGCTTAAACTTAGAAAACAAGAAATGCGCATAAACTACCTGTCTAAGGAAGAAACAATGCAAACCTGAATAGAGATATCACTCCTGAAGAAGTTTCAACTATTATTAAAGCGGTTCGTAATTGGAAATCTTATGAATCAGACAGAGTTCAAAAGTTGTGGCTTAAGAAGTTCTGAAGTGATCATAAGTGCTTATCAGCATTAAATTAATAATTCTATTCTTCTATATAATCTTCAGGAAATACCGTCATTCCTAATATATGGAACAACTTACATAAGTATCAAAATAACACTTAATATCCAACCAAATATGCCCATATTATGGAAGTTACTCCAGCATACCAAGTCAAATAAGGCTTGATAACACGCTATAGTCTTTTGATACCGTAGGTATCTGGATTAGGTGAATTTTCCTCTTAAAGAGAGTGACCACTGTATGGCTAAATCTGAAACAGTAATATAATTTATTGTACTTTTGAATCATGTAAGTATAAAGGTAGGTCACAAAATAAATTTATTAACTTTAAATATACAGATGTACGAAAAAAGAGACAATCATACGTACATCACCTTGGTCACTACCCAGTTGCCTTGTGCAAAAATTGTGCGAAAGGGACCAACATAGTACGGAGACTTCTTAAAACTAACATGATTCAATTTCTTTAGATGGATTTAATGTGATTTTCTCATACAATATAAGTGGAGATCACCACCATTCTTTTCAAACGTCGATCTTTTTGAAAGTAAAGGATAACAGACAAAACCATGTTGTTAATTAATACCATTCTTATTTTTATGTAAATAGGGTACATACAATCTGTTTAAAAACTACCTTTTCAATGTTTTAGCAAAAATATTTAGGATTGTGACACCTCTATAGTAAGAGGGTAGGTCCATTTGTCCCTTTTTATGTACAGGAACTACTTTAGATATTTTTAACATTTCGAAAAATTTTTGGTACACACAGAGTCATTTATTAAATCAGTTAGAACGGGAACAATCTTATCCAAAAATTCGTTTAACAGAAATAGTGGTATCTCCTCAAATTCAGTAGTTTTCAAATTATTTATTATTTTAATTGCATCGGTTTCAGTAACTGGACTATACATTAATGGCATTAATTAATAAACGGGCAAAGCGTTTAATTAAATAGCGTACATTTATCACTATTATTTGGAAGTATTGATAAGACTGAGCTAATGAGAAAATACGCAAAACGATTACCTATATCTTTTGTATTGTCATACTTCTGACCATTATGTTTAAGTTGTTCCGGGATTACGTGTTTTTTGTTTTTGCCTAATTTTGTGTTAATAAATTGCCAGATTGTTTTCGTTTTATTTGGGTTTAAAATTTGGCTAGCAAAACGCTTGTTATAGTTCGTAGTCCATATTCCAACTTATGGTACTATTTATATTATGTATATATATTATATACACATATAAATATATATATATATATATATATATATATATATATATATATAGATATATAAATTATATATATATATATATATATATATATATATATATATATATATATAATTCTAAATCAGGTAGTAGAGTTAAAAGCTTTACAATATACTTACACGTAGCACTTAATTCGAAGGATTAAACACAACAAATGGCAATTAGCCATCCTAGAAGGAAGATAGCAGAGAACATCCGTCAAACAAACAATGGGATATTAGTGGCGGCCAACAACGCACCACAATTCAAACATTAAACATTTCATTCAATCAACTATAGAACACTCCTCCGGTATTTGTTAACACCACTCGGCGATTATATCTCCCGCCTCCCTCGTATACAACGAGGTAACACTAAACTTAGTGTTAATTTATATTGACAGTTGATGTTCACTGATTTCGATTAGAACCCTCGAAAGCTCGTCGGGACTAGATATAGAGACGGGTGAGGCTATAGGTGGGCATTCAGAATCGGACTTTACACTAAACATGATGGTGGCCATTATTGGATTTGGGCAAAATTAGAATATTTATTAAATAACTGGAAAACAAATAAAATAAAAACAAAAAAAAAATATATACACTTAACTGTAAGTCTGAAACTAGTTTTAGAAACTATTTTTATTGAAGGGGTACTTAGCGTTTGTTTTTTGTTTCATCTTTTTAAAGACGTTTGTTTGTAATTGTAATCTGTATTAGTCTATATTTTGTTTATATAAATTTTATACCGTTCTATCTTTATATTAGGTAACCAAATCTATTGTTTTTTCTTTTCATTTTGTTGCTTTAGTAACAGATGGTACAAAAGTAATCATCCTATTGGAAAACTTTTGCAAATAGTGCCAAATGTTAATTCGGTTTTGACATTTGAAAAGTAAACAAATGCAAAATACAAATCGACAAGACATGAATCGGTTTACTCCTCAAGAACGCAGAATAAATGTTTCTATTTGTTTGTGCATTTCGTCGGTTGTATTGGCGCAGCGTAAATTTCGTCTTAAGCTACGGTTTGTTAGAACAGTGCGCAGCGCACGGCATACACGTACAGCAGAATCTGTTGTACTCGACTCACGGCAGTTTTGAGTGAGTCGGTTTGTTAGAGTCATATGGCATACATAGATTCTATTGCGTTAAATTTTAAAAATTAGTTCCAATTTTGTTCTCTTAAATGTATGTTTAGAAAAATGACTTCTCCAAGAAGATAAGGAAGAACAAGAGTTGATAATATCAAATCTAAATAAAATAAATAAAACTGTAAACGAAATTATTTCATGTCGTAATACAGAAGGTGCTTGTCGAAAGAAGCTTATTTTAAAACGAGGAAACATTTTGAGAATATTTTAGACTTTCCAGAAATTAGAGATTACTAAAAAAACCTACAAAAAAAGACATCAATTAATTATTACTATTATTTATACACCTAATTATAACTATTACAATAATAATAACTATATAAAAATACAATTATATTTCGGTACATGCAGATGTGTACGTTGTAAGTTAAGCTGAACGTTTGCGTCCAAATCAAATCGCAGTTGATTCCAGCGCACACCGTCGACGTACACGGCTATCGCTCTGCAGTGCGCTCAGCTCAGCACAACCTAACAAACCGTTACCATAGAGAACATTTCCTTTGATTTTGACGAACGTACGCGGCGTTCGACTGACGTGAGTTATGCATCGCTCACTGTTCTAACAAATCATAGCTTTAGAATTCTTGGTCGTCTGACACCAATTGGACAAATACTACGGCGTTTGGTCACTCGCCCTGACGAGATTGGGATAACACGAGATGTTCCCAAGGCTCGAAGGTCCGGGAGCAGCAGTTCTGCTATGATTATCGCTGTTGTACGCCAAGATGTCGAAGAGGGACCAGAACCGTCGACAAAATAACGTGCCATGCAATTGGGCATTGGCCAGCGGTCCCTATATATAATTTTGGTGAAAGAATTGAAGATACTTCCTTACAAAGTGCAGACTGTGCATCAGGTGTTAGCTGTTGATTACCAAATGCGTCTAATCTACGCTTGAGCCATACTGAATAATAACGAAGAGGAGGACAATTTTACATCGAAAATTGTTACGAGGGATGAGGATCATTTCCATCTTGGCGGTTACGTAAATAAACAAAATTGTCGATTCTGGGGCACCAAAATCCATACGTCACTCACAAAGAGCAGCTCATCCGTTACACCTGCTCAAAGTTACTGTGTGGTAAGCTTTTTTCGCTGAAAGAGTCATGTTTCTTTAGCCAAATGCCGCAGGTCAAACGACGACTGGACAGCGCTCTACAGAGCCGTGATTACCGAATTTTTTCCTTCTTCTTCTTCTTCTTCTAGTTCCATGACCGTTATCGATCGTTGGATATCATGTTGGCTACCATATTCGCTATCGTGACTATTGACAGCAGCTCTAAATAACGATGTAGTTGATTTTCCATACCATTGCCTTAGATTTTTCAGCCATGATGTTCTTCTTCTACCAGGACCACGATTACCTTGGATCTTTCCCTGAATGATCAGATGTAAAAGATCATATTTTTCAGGGTGTCTCATAATATGACCGAAGTATTCCAGCTTGCGTTTCTTTATTATATTCACCAGTTGTGTTGTTTGGTTCAGCCGTCTAAGGACCTCCTCATTTCTAACTCTGTCGACCCAGCTTATTTTAAGTAGTCGTCTGTATACCCACATCTCAAAGGCTGTCAAGCGTTTAAGCATAGCCTCAGTTAGGGTCCACGCTTCTACTCCATACAGCAGGACAGGAAAGATGTAGCAAGATATCATACGAACTCTAAGGTCAATGCTAAGATCGTGACTGCAAAGTACGTTTTTTATTTTTACAAAGGCAGCTCGGGCTTGTTCTATTAGGCTTTTAATTTCTGCTGTTGGATCCCAGCTCTCATTGATATTAGTGCCGAGATACACGAGTTTCTCTACTCTGTCCAGTGTGGCATCTCCGACTTTTATACCGTCATCATGTATATAATTTTGTTTGCTAACTATCATATATTTAGTTTTCTTAACGTTGAGTTTTAATCGATACTGATCACAAGTCTGTTTTATTTTGTTCATTAGATTTTGAAGGTCTTCTCCGCAATTGGCAAGGACTAAGGTATCGTCGGCATATCTAATATTGTTGACGGTTACTTCATTTACAATAATACCTTCGGTTGTCTCCATTAAGGCTTCCTTAAATATTTCCTCCGAATATAAGTTAAAAAGTAAAGGCGACAATATACAGCCTTGTCTCACTCCTCTTTTTATATTTATTTCATCTTTATTTATTATTTATTATCTTTCCTTCTTAATTAGATAAATTGAGATTGGAGAACATGTGGTTTCAACAGGACGGTGTAACGGCTCATATTGCTCGAGCCACAACCGATTCCGGGTCGATTAATCTTTCGTTTTGGTAATTTGTACTCTCCGACCAGATCACTAGTTTGAACCGTTTCAGACTTCTTTTTATGGGATTGTTTTTATTTTAGGTTTACGTTAATAAGCCTCAGAGTCTTAAAATCCTTAATTAAAAAAAATATTCGCCATGATTCGCCAGAACCTGTCGCCCGAAGTTCTGGCAAGGGTGATGAAAAATTATATAATGGTTACTCCAATGGCTCGTATGGTGATCTAGCCTGGCTACGACAAGTTTATCATTAAAAAAAAATTACAGCACTAGAAGATCGGGTAATTACTTTTGCTCGACCTTTCATTAATTAACTCATGTCACCATTTATCGTTTTTGACCTTTTTTTAATTTATAATATTTTTGGTGATGTTTGTGACATATTTCATAAATAATAATTATGATGCTGTTTTAAGAAATCCTAGCCGTTATATTTAATTTTGTTTAACAATGATGAAATGGACTCATCACCTATGCGAAAAAACACGTCTATAAATACGTTATATTTTATTTCCGGTAGCTCTATTTTGGGCATATTTTGAAACATACCTTTGTTTAGTTAATATGGTTGCTCCTTTTGATTGTTTTAATTTACAAGATATTTTACCAGCAATTTGGTTCATTTATACCGTCGATAATGGCGTGGCCTAGGTGGGGGTTGTGGTGGGGGTTGGCGCGAGAGTTGTCGCGAACATTTCCTACTGTGGAATTTTGATTCGAGGATGGAGGGGGCGATATTTTCTTTTTGAGAGGTCTCCATGTAGAAGGTAACCGTATGGCGTCATCTCTTTTATTAAGACTATTTGGCCTTTTTTTCTATTTCTATGGCTTCTCGGATAATTCTTGATTTATAGAAGCGGATGGGAGCTATGGTTCTGGAGTTTTCAAAATCAATTTTATGACCTGTATGAAGATGGTGTTGACCGAGAGCTGAAATTGAATCAGAATTGCGAACAGAAATGGAATGTTCATAAATCCTATTTTGGATTCTACGATTTGTTTCACCTATATAGGATCGGGGACAGTCTACACAAGGTATTTCATAAACTCCGTGTTGTTCATTTGGAATATTGTCTTTGATAGAATATCAAATTTCACTATTCTCTAAATTTCACACTACATCACATTCACAAAGTCACTACATGTAAAATCATAATTTTACATGTAGTGACTTAGTGGGTATGTCCTATGTTTTAATATTATTTTAATTGTGACGTCTATTTGTTAATACCGAATTTTTACATGCTTGTCAATATTACTTCTTGAAAAAGGCATGGATTTCCTGATGAAACGTCGGAAAAAATATATAAAAATGTCTTAGTATCAAACAACAATTTTTTTATGAACCTAAGCCCAAGAGAATCCACTAAAATATATATATATATATATATATATATATATATATATATATATATATATATATATATATATATATATATATATATTATATATATATATTATATATATATATATATATATATATATATATATATATATACAGTTTTTTTACGTACTTTTAAAAAAACTCCTTTATTTGTCTATTCTGTTTTAATTATGTTATACAACAGAATAAATTTAACCCAACCCTGTAAAGCCAACATGAGAAACCAATGACTTGCTTTTATTGTTGTAGCCAGAATAAGGTTTCAAACGAACCTGTGTATGATGTATGTACTGTACGAGGTGGTGTCAAGTGATTTATTTATAGTGGGAGAGAAATACGCGCGGATCAGATTTTGATTTGTCGGTGAAGTACTAGAAGTTTCGGTTTACTGGAAAAGACCATGGAAACATTGGATTTGGGCATTATAGTTGTGAAACATAATATTGTAATGCCTCAAATTATACCGGCTACAATAAATATTTGCTAAAATACCTAGAGAGCAAAACAAGAAAATAAACTTAAATAAAGAAACAGAGAGAAACCATAAATATATTTTGTATTCATAATTTAAAGATAAGAGTTACCGAAAAAATAAATTAAAGCTATATTGCGTTTAATTAATAAATGTTTAAGAAAAGATAACTGACACCGAGATAATCTAATATCAAAATTATTCAATGATGCATTAGGATCTACATCTATTAAATGTATCTTTGTTTGTTTACTTGTTTTTTTGTTATCATTTATTTAGTCTTATTTATACTTATTTTTAGTCCATGGTTCTCACAATAACTGTTAGTCTTATTTAGAAGTAGTAGACCAGAGAGCTAAGGATTTCCCCGCGACATTCGTTGATACAGGTATCTAACATCTGCTTTTGTCAAATTTGATAAACCGAAGACCTGTAAATTATATAAAAATGTTTAATTGATGGATTCGACCGTTACTTGATGGAAATTCATTTTATGTAACAATAAAGCACTGAAAACTATGTTTTCAAACTTCCACAAAATTTATTTTAACTCTAATACAGCTGTTCGGCTGATTGCCTTTCTCAAGTGATCTATTTTTGGCTTGCGTTTACACTTTATAGTCTCTAATGAAATAGGTTAAGTAGGGGAGAACTGTTTATATAAAGTTGGTCATTCAGAATTATATCTGTGTTTTTTAATTTGTTGATTTCCGTAGATTCTAACAAAGATAGCTTAAGGCTTTTATTTTGAATGTGAAGAATTTTAAATTTGTCATTAAAAGAATGATTATGATCTAGAAGGAAAAGTGCGTATGTAGAATCTGTTTTTCTATTATTGAAAGCCCATTTATGTTCTGCTATTCGTTTATTAAAGTTTCTACCAGTTTGACCGATGTAAGTTTTTGGGCAGTCGCCACATTTGTTTGTACACACCACTGTGTGTTTTTTATTTTGGCTCTTGTTGTTTTTAATATATTTGTCTAGGTTGTTATTTGTTCGGAAAGCTGGTGTTATTCCTTTCTTTTTTATGTGTTTGGCTATTTTTATTTATATTTTGCCTGTATATGTAATCGAGCAGAAGGTACTGGGTTTTTTCTCTGGCGGTGGAAATACTAATTTCAGGGCTTTCTTGTGAAGTTTTAGTAGTGTTTAATAAATTGTTAAATGAAAAAATATTTCACCAATATTTTGCAATTATGTCTTAGACGACTTGATCAAAGACTGTTTGCAACAAATCAATTTTGAAATACCGTTCATAAAGAGATACGTGGATGACTTAATCTTTACACTACCTGCAGACTCTATACAGTCTATGTTAAATGTTTTTAACTAACGAAACCCACACTTGCAATTCACATGCGAGGAAGAGCGGAAGGGATCTTTGCCTTTCCTTACATAGATGTGAGGATAATGTTGTGAAAACACAATGGTATAGAAAACCCATATGTAGCAATAGATTTATAAGCTACCATTCTTAGAGATGGTACATACTAGCAAGAATGATAATAACAATCTGAATAAAAGATCTGAGATCCAGAATCTTAGCAAAATTTACAATTTTATCTTGACTTTTGTTTGAGCTATTTTGCATCTCAGAGGTTTCTTTTCTTTTTTTAATTTCTTTATTAATTGCTAATTTTTTGATCTAACTTCAGTTATTATTCAGATGAATTCAATTTTGTTTTGTTTGTTTGTGTTTTCTAAACCTATTTACTAAATACTATTTTTTTTATTGTTTATGTTATAAATAATATTTTTAAATTTCCGTCTCAATTTGAAGTTGGTAATACAGTTAATAGTACTCAAAATTCATAAACGGTATTTTGTTAGACATCAGTTTGAAAGTTGTTTTTCGTATGTTCTTCGAATTATTTAAACAATAATTGTTCCTCCCACTTTCTCTTTCTGCTCGTGAAATGTGACTGAAATCAAGTTTGCAACGACGACTCTTTTAACATGCCGTCCTTCATTTTGTTTTTTAACTTTTTAACGTGTTTATTAATATATATATATATATATATATATATATATATATATATATATATATATTGTACGAATAAGGAGTCCTTAGCGAACTTTGATGGTTCGGAGAAAGATTTTTCTTATCGCACAAAGCTTCTGAGATACTCCTTAGCTTCGAAGTACCTGCAATCAACTAGCATTGTCATCGAAGACTGGTTAGGCAACCTTACCTTATCTGCGGTTTACTGTCCTCCTGGTCAACCAATCAACGAAAACAACTTTAGCACCTATTTTAGTTCTCTTGGACACAAATTCATAGCAGGAGGAGACTTTAACTGTAAACATCATCACTGGGGCTCTAGGATAATTACAACAAGGGGTAGACAACTGCTGATGTCAATAACAGGAAACAACCTACAACACATATCTACAGGAGAACCAACTTATTGGCCTACAGATCCAAATAAAACACCAGATCTCTTAGACTTCTGTGTGATTAAAGGTATCTCTCTTAACTACTTAGCAATAGAATCATGCTGGGACCTCTCTTCAGATCATTCTCCCATTCTAATTGACCTAGACTCCAAAATCATACTCAGAAATAAGCCTCCAGTCCTAACCAATAATCAAACAAATTGGAAAATATTCCGAAGCGCACTAGCAGAACAAATACCAACGAACTTGCCACTTAAAACAGAATTACAAATTGAAAATGCGGTACAACAACTTACTACCTCCATACAAAAGGCAGGTTGGATTTCTACTCCTGAACAAACAACATGGAAGGAAAGCATAAACTGTTCGCAAAGTGCAAAAAACCTGATCGATGAGAAAAGAAAACTTAGGAAAAAGTGGCAAAACACACACGCTCCTATTGACAAACAAAATTTAAACAGAATTACCAGAAGACTTAAAAATCTATTAAAAGAAGAGAAAAACAGGGGGATCCAAACTTACTTAGAAAATTTGACTCCGTCCAAAGACACCAATTATTCTCTATGGAAGGCGACGAGAAAGGTAAAAGGTCCACAAGACGCCATACCTCCTCTAAAAAATGTCAAAGGTAAATGGGCAAGAACAGACACAGAAAAATCTGAGACATTCGCAGAACATCTTTCTACAGTATTTAGTCCATTTAACAGAGTAGTGCCATTAGAACAAGAAGAACCATTTAATTCTTTTCTTGAGGCTCCATATCAAATGGAACTACCAATCACCAAGTTTAATATTAAAGAAGTAAAACACATAATAAAGAATGAGATACAACCCAATAAGGCTCCGGGATTCGACCTCATAACGGGTAAGATCCTTCAGGAACTAACCAATGACTGCTACAGAACAATCACTATGATCTTCAATGCTATGCTTAGTGTGCATTACTTTCCTCTGCAATGGAAAGTGGCACAGATTATACTCATTCAAAAACCTGGTAAAGATCCAAAAGATGTCAACTCATACCGACCGATTAGTCTACTCCCAGTCATCTCTAAGGTCTTTGAAAAACTTCTGCTACGAAAAATCAAACCAATATTGGACGAAAAGTGTCTCATACCTGACCATCAATTTGGTTTTCGTAACCAACATGGTACAATCGAACAAGTTCACAGACTATACACAACAATAAGAAGTAGTCTCGAGAACAAGCAATACTGTACTGCAGCCTTTTTAGACGCCTCTCAAGCTTTTGACAAGGTGTGGCATACAGGACTTCTGTACAAATTAAAGAAAAATTTACCTTACCCTTACTTTAAACTGCTTCAATCATACCTTACAGAAAGGAGATACCTGGTAAAATATAATGAAGCCCATACAAAACTCTACCCCATCCTATCTGGTGTACCTCAGGGTAGTGTGCTCGGACCGATTCTGTACCTGATATATACAGCTGACTTGCCAATAAGCAATAAGATGATACTGCTTTCTTGGCCTCTCATAGCAACCCAATAATAGCATCAGAGAGACTGCAACTACATCTGAACAAAACAAATGAATGGCTTAAACTCTGGAGAATTAGAGTAAACCCCTCAAAATCCACACAAATTACATTTACTCTAAGAAGAGGTACATGTCCACAAGTTAACCTCAATGGACATCCTTTGCCCCAAAAGCATGACGTAAAATACTTAGGTATTCACCTTGACAAACGTCTAACTTGGACCAAACATATATGGACGAAAAGGCTTCAATTGGGAATTTTATACAGAAAACTTTACTGGATGTTGGGAAAAAACTCTCACCTATCGATCGACAACAAGCTGCTGATATACAATACAATAATAAAACCCACTTGGACATATGGCTCGCAGCTCTGGGGTTCAGCTAGCAAATCTAATATTATGATAATACAAAGATTTCAATCCAAAACTCTGAGAACAATCGCTAATGCACCTTGGTATATCCAGAATGATGCAATACATAGAGATCTTCAGGTACTAACAGTCTCTGAAGAGTGCAAAAAATCTTCTGAACAATATCAAAACAGGTTGCGGGTGCATCCTAATACCCTGGCACACAACCTTCTCAACAACCAACAAGCGAAGAGATTGAAGCGACATGACCCCTTGGACATACCTCACCGATCCTGACAGAGCCTACAGTAGTGGGAGTTAGGCCCTCAA
Organism: Diabrotica balteata; assembly: GCA_918026665.1. Taxonomy (NCBI): domain Eukaryota; kingdom Metazoa; phylum Arthropoda; class Insecta; order Coleoptera; family Chrysomelidae; genus Diabrotica; species Diabrotica balteata. The sequence continues at coordinate 65,069,190 of OU898278.1, forward strand.
CAGCACCCAGACATTGTGATCAGTGCCGCTTTTAGTGCTCGCGTATCAGTGTATGTGCGCATCCTACCGGTAAAAAAGCCAACTTGTGTCTTGATGATTTGGTCACTGGACCTTACATCTCTCTGTCATGTAAAGACAAAAAGTTTTACTTATTGTTTTCACTGCAAAACAGATTGTAAAAAATCTTAAATGTTAATAAAAAAAAAAAGCTTCGAAGGACCAGCTGGAGAATCCAGCACCTGAAAGGTTGTTCTCTTGACAAGGGATAGGTGTAAATATTAAATATGTAAAGCCTTAAAATGTATCTTTATTACAAGAAGAAAAATAGCCTACATCACTGTAGAAAATAGCATTTAAGAAATGTAGGAAATAAGTTTATTTTTCATGGATAAAAGTAAATGTTTAACTTGTATAACTTGGATAAAATGTAAATTGAAATCGTTGTTGGATCGGAAATCTTTATGCACTCGCGGTACGTTATGGCAACACCGCGACTTAAAACAATTAAAAAGTTGAGATTAAATATAAGTTTTCTACTTGCAATAAGGCACAGCATCTAATTCTTTTTACCATGCACTCACTGCCAACAATACTGGCCACAAAACTAGATAATAGTAAAATAAGGAAATATTGAATAAATGAAGAAATGAATTTGACTGGTCGCAAGCTCTTGCTTGTCAGATCTTTTCTTACGACGGTTGCTTGGCGACTATATTGTTTTTAGGTAGGAACCTGTTGGTCTTGTTAATAGTTCAGGGCCCAGAATGGACTGGTTTTTGGGACTAGTCCAAGTTTAGATATAAGGGGAGTTTTTAAATGAAAACATAAGATTGTTACAATGTACAAATTTATGGAAAATTTGTACATTTATATATATATATATATATATATATATATATATATATATATATATATATATATATATATATATATATATATATATATGGTACCGAAGTTACCATGACAGTGTCCACCGAGAGTGAACGGTGACAAGAGACAGATACATATGTTTGTTGTGGTAAGATATAGGTTAAATTGTAACACATGGTTTTCTTTTTAATAAAATCGTGTAAATCAATATTCACAGGCATTTACCTAACTATTTTAGCTAACACCCACATCACAACTGGCACCCAACTTGGGCAAAATAGTTTAAAGTGTAGTTCGTACCGTGAAAATCATAAAGTTTCATTGTGAACAGGATAAAGTGTTTTTGCTCCCGCCATTGTAAGGTGATTAGTGGACATTTTCACTTAGTTTAGTGCTTGACAACAATAAATCTACTGTGTATGTGACTTCTGTGGAAACTCGTCACAGACCATCCAAAAACATCCTGTGGGAATATCAATCTTCCACTACAGACCATTCAAAACATCCTGTGGGAATATCAATCTTCCACTAGGCCATTCAGAAACATCCTGTGGGAATATCAAGCTTCCATTCAAGGGTATTCACAAGAAATAAGCAACAGAAACTGTAAGCCTTTAATTTTTATTACTATTTTTGTGTTAAACTTGCAATCACGGCAACAAACGATAAACACAGTTATTCGCTTAGGTCGACGACGGTTTTTAGTTCAAGCGAATCAACATCAGCAGAAATGTCTTCGGTAAATTTAACAAGCCAACAGTTTCAAGCCTTATTAAATACAATAGCAAGGCCTATTTCGGACTCAGGTAGTTTAGCAAAATGAGCTTCTCGCTTCGATGGATCAAAGGGGGCTGATGTAAAAGCTTTTATAGATGCGGTCGAGATCTATAAAGAGTGCACCCACGTGTCTGACGCGAACGCATTAAAGGGTATACCCATGTTGCTAGACGGTTTCGCCGCCACGTGGTTTCAAGGTGTTAAAAATACGGTAAACACGTGGGCCAGTGCCATTAATTTATTCCGATCGACTTTTGGACCTCAAAAACCAGCCTACAGAGCATATCGGTAACTGTTTTCGACGGAACAAGATGCTAAAACTCCGTGTGACATTTTTGTACGCAAAGCGCGCGCGATAATAGCTCAGTTACCGGCAGATAAATTAACCGACGCCACTCAATTAGATATGGTATACGGTTTGTTGCATAGGAGAATACGTGAAAAAGTAGCATGTGATAAGATCAATACATTTAGCGAACTCTTAAAAGAAGCGAGGCAAACTGAAGAATCGTATGAAAATCCGGAAATAAACATTAAAAACGAAAACGAATCAAAAAGATCCAGGTCACGTGAAGGATGAATGTCGAAAATTGGCCGCAGCCACAACCAGGTAAGCAGATTCTCGAAAATCTTCGGTTGAGCCCAAACCTAATCCTCCTCTAGTAACTTCTCGTACTAGCCCTAAACCAACCTTTTCTACTTCGAATCAGATTTCGTGTTATGGATGTAAGACTCCTGGATTCATTAAGAGTAATTGTCCAAAATGCAAATCATCCAGTAAATCCTCAGCAGTATCTGAATTTATGCTTGCTGAATCAGTTAATGTCGACCAATAGTTTGCCACAAACCTATCAACTAAACCCATTGTTCAGGTCACTATTGAAAGTCATGTAGGTCATTGTTATCTTGATTCGGGAGCACAGTACAGTATTGCTGGCTCTCAGCTAAGAGATATCCTCTTGAAGGATGAGGTACCCTTTTTCACAAAAAGTGTAGACATGACCCTAGCGGATGGTAGGACTACTTCTACCACTATTTTGGTCTTTGATTTAGTTGCTATCTTACAAAACCTCTCTCATAGCATTTCCTTAATTTCTGTGCCCATACACACAAATAGTACCTTACTGGGTGCAGACTTCTTAAGAAAAGCTAACATCATTCTAGACATTCCTAATGACTCATGGTTTTATGGTGATGTCCCTAATATCCCCTACTCATTTGCTCCAGATCCAGCTCAGGTCAGCTCTCCTCGCCAGGTCAATAGCGTTACTCTTGCTCATTTAGAACTATGAGTAGATGAAGGAATTTCTCTATCCTTAGAAAAAAGATCCAATCTTAACAACATTGTTAAGGAAAATTCTGATTTATTCGTATATAATATAGACCCTACTCCATATGCTGAACACTCCATTGTATTGGTTGATGATGTACCAATATCTGTTCCACCTTACCGTATGTCAGAGCCCAAAATGCAATTACTGCGTTAGGAATTAGATAAACTTTTGGCTCAAGGCATAATCGAAGAGTGCGAGTCCCCATATGCTTCACCCGTGGTACTTGTGCCTAAGAGAGATGGAGATATCAGATTAACAGTAGACTATCGACGCTTAAACGCAATAACACGTGCAGATAAGTACCCTCTGCCACGTATTGAAGATATTTTGCATGCAGCAAAGGAAACCCGATTTATGACTACCCTCGACTTAAAATATAGTTATAATCAATTCTCTATACGAACAGCTGATCGTTACAAAACAGCCTTCGTGTGTCCATTTGGCACCTTTCGTTACACATGCATGCCCTTTGGTATGTGTAACAGTCCCGCTAGTTTCCAAAGGATAATTGATAAATTTCGTGCTGGTCTTCAAAATCTGAATATCCTAGCTTATTTAGATGATCTGATAATATTATCCCCATCCTTCTCTGATCACATAGACGATTTGAAACAAGTATTCAACCGGATGCGACTATTTAAATTATGTCTAAATAGAGCAAAATGTCCATTCGCCTGTGAGCAAGTCCAATATCTCGGACACATCCTTTTACCTTTGGGTATCCGGCCAAGTGAAAATAAAGTATCTGCCATATTAAACATGACATCACCCCTAAATGTTACTCACCTGCTAAAATTCCTGCAAACATGCTCATGGTTCCGTAGATTCATCGAAAATTTCTCCCATGTTGCTAAACCTTTGTCGAATTTGACCAAGAAAAATGTGAAATGGACCTAGGGAGCAGAACAACAAGAGGCCTTTGAATGTCTGAAACAATTATTGTGTTCCGCCCCAATCCTACGACAAGCTGACTGCAATTTACCTTATATACTTCGTACAGATGCTAGCAATTATGCTTTGGGGGCATGTCTTCTCCAGGGGGAGAAAGAGAACGAACGACCTGTAGAGTATGCTTCGAGACTTCTTACTCCTGCTGAACAAAACTATAGCACTACAGAACGAGAAGCTCTCGCTGTGGTTTGGTCAGTGAAGAAATTTCGAGGATACTTAGAAGGCGCTACTACAATAGTGCAAAGTGATCACCAAGCCTTAAAATGGCTAATGACCTTAAAGTCTCCTACTGGACGGTTAGCTCGATGGGCTTTAAAGCTCATGCCATATGACCTAAAAATAGAATATATCACAGGAAGAAAAAAAGTAATCGCAGATACTCTATCAAGGCCTCCCATGACAGAAGTTCCCGTCATAGCTGAAGTTCATCTAGTAAGAGTAGATTTTCCAACTCTTCCAAGATTATTAGATGTTTAGAAGATCCCTCTTCTGACACAAGCATAGATTTCAAGAGGTGGGCAAAAAGAGGATATATCATGAACAATGGGATATTATACCGTTATACTCCTGAAGTAGATGAAGAAGAGCCCCAATTGGTAGCGGCTGGTACACGTATTCCTCACATACTGCATGAGTACCATGATTCCACTACTGTTGGTCATTATGGAGTGGAGAAGACATATCAAAGAATAATAAAACGCTACTATTGGTCTGGAATGAAGAAAATTATCTCTGACCATGTAAGTAAATGTCTTGAGTGCCAACGCTATAAAGTCTCCAACCTCAAACCCGCTGGTCTCCTACAAATCTATGTTCAGTCCCAGAGGTTTGAAGTGCTATCTATTGATTTATTTGGGCCTTTGCCCCTCTCTCCTCCAGGTTATACATGGATTTTGGTAGTGGAAGACACTGCTAGTCGTTGGGTAGAATTAATAATAATCCCGTTAGAATCTGCTACTGACGCTGCTTGCGCCAAGTGTTTCATAGACAACATAATCTTACGATACGGAATCCCTCGTCGAGTCGTCCGTGACAACGGTACTCAGTTCGTGAGTGCGGTAATGCAGCAAGTGGCGCATTGTTTCGGGTACCAACAGAACCTTATACCTGTATACCACCCGGAAGCTAACCCCGTCGAACGAAAAAATAGAGACATTAAAACTCAGTTAGCTATTCTAACAAATAATGACCATTCGTCTTGGTCTGAAAAGTTACCAGCTATACGGTTCGCGATGAACACTGTGAAGTGCGACTCAACCGGTTTCAGTCCTGCGTACCTCACGTTCGGTCGCGAGTTACGAACTCCTGATGATGCAAATCGTGATTTTCGAAGCATCATAGCCAAGGACAACTTCGTGCCACAAATCACGCCCTATCTAATAACTTTGAGTAAAGCTCTTAGTGAAGCCCGCTAGATACATGAACAATCTCAAGATAGACGTAAGAAGTATAAAGACGGCCACCGCCGCTCGGTTTCGTTCGAAGTAGGTGATATTATGCTAGTCGATTCGCATACACTAAGTGACGCGTCTAAGTCCATAACTTCGAAGTTCGCGCCGCGTCGTGACGGACCCTACAAGGTGACTAAAATACTGTCCCCTACAACCTATGAAGTTTCACACATCGACACTCCGGATGTTCCTGCTGGAAAATATCATGTCTCAGCCTTGACGCCTTTCCATGCCGACTCAGAAGATCCGTGCCCTGCTCCAGTTCAACCTCTCCGTAGAAGAGGTCGTCCAGTGAAATCCTCAGAAGCCGACCCTCCTGCTCCACTGGTCTCCTGCCCAGAGTCTTTGACCCTTGGGTTAGACGATAGCGAAATGGCCCCCCCTGTTGGAGATGACCTTGCTCAAATTGAAGCTGAAGCTGAACCTGACCCTATTGCCAGACGTAGACAACCCCGACCACAACGTTGTCATTGCTGTCCTGTAGAGCTCTATTCCTGCTTAGACTCTGTTGCTCCACCCGCGAGTCGCCAGGGTGGTGCCAAGGGGGAGGATGTAACAGCCACACCGCTCCGTGGCTGAATACCACCGAAGTTACCATGAGAGTGTCCACCGAGAGTGAACGGTGACAAGAGACAGATACATATGTTTGTTGTTGTAAGATCTAGGTTAAATTGTAACACATGGTTTTCTTTTAATATAATCGTGTAAATCAATATTCACAGTCATTACCTAACTATTTTAACTAATACCCACATCACATATATATATATATATATATATATATATATATATATATATATATATATATATATATATATATATATATATATATATATAAAGGAATTAAAGGAAAGTGGCAAAAGACTACGATATTTGCTGATAAAATATTAACCACCTAAAAATAAATAATGTGTTTAAATAAACATATATTTATCTTTTTTATCTATGCTTATTAGAGATGTGGGATTAAAAGTTAATGACAATGTAAGTTTACCATTTATTTCTCGTTCAAGTGTTGACAAACACTTACGCTCTATTGATAAAAACAAACGATAAGATGTTAGAAGTTAAGTATGTATACACTGGTACTTAAACAAGTATCTTTAATAGTTGTGATACAAAAAACGAAACCAGAAAAACTAATTCTATCAATGGAACAGTTGGAGACATCTGTTCCATTATACACTGTCGAGCATAAAATTAAGGTATCCCGTTATTTTAATTTATTTTAGAAATTATCATTCTTTTTTAACTATTTTTGGTTGTAACATAGTTTACTAAAGGATTGCTTGAACAAATTTTTGTTGTTGCTGTTTCGATAAGCGTTTGACATAAAAAGGACAACTTAGCCTAATTCCTAAAAATCATTCTTAGTATAATTTTTGGTTCTGTGGTTTTAACGTCAATTCTTTGTGAAGTGTTGTCACTGTGAGTGTATTGCAAAGAGAAGAAGTTCTGTTGTGGCGGCGTTTAGAAGATGGGCACGCTCAGCGTGAAACTACTATCAAAGAATATAGACGCTTAAGCGTCTATATTCTTTGCTACTATAGAAACGTTGCTGTATGCCTTTAGAGTATGCAACGAGTATAGCGACGCCGACACGGTTCGAAGAGACCGGTTTGATTACTCGAAGGTCTGGTTCAGGGCGAGGCCGAATCATAACAACTAAAGACGACCGCTTTGTACTTTCTAGTGCTTTGAGAAACCGAACGGTCATTTACGGACAATTAGGAGGTAACTTCATGTTGCTGGTTTATGTGAACAGAGTAACTGTGAAGACTGTGCCGTTTTCCCGTGAACACTGATTGCCAGATTGAATTTTGCACGAGAACACTTGGCTTGGACAACGTAGGATAGGAGAAGTGTATTTTTTCCGATGAACCGAGGTTTTGTGTTACGGGCTCAGACAAACGTGCAAAAGTGTGGAGATGGTCAGGCGAGAGATATGCTTAAGCATGTGTTGCCGAGAGATTTCTATTTGGTGGAGGGTCACTTATGGCATGAGAAGACATATCGTTCGACGGTCGTATGGAGTTAGTCTTTATCGAGAATAGGACATTGGTACCTGTTATGGTTATTCTTGGAGACGACACAACATTTATGCATGACAATGCACAGTACCGCTCTGCTCGGATAGTTACTGAGTATCTTGACGAGGTTGAAATCACACGATTTGATTGGCACGCTCGCTGTCCAAATATACATCCAATAGAACATGTTTGAGATGAGATGAAGAAACGTTTATGTTGTCATGTGCCCGCACCCAGAAATTCGAGAAAACTTCTCGATATATTGGTAAAATCTTCCGCAGAATATGATCCAAAATCTAATCGAAAGTAGGCCTTGTCGGTTGCAAGCTCTTATTGCTGCCAGGGGAGGAAATACTCGCTTCTGAAGTTCTAAAAAAAATTTTTTGTTTAAACAAAAAACACATGAATTCAAAATAGTTGCTTTTCAATATTCAGTATATCAAAGGAAAATTTTCATTTCCATTCATTTTTAATAAACTTTGAAGGACAAAAACGTTGTTGTTTTAAGCAATCCGTTAGCAAACAATGTTACAACCGATAATAGCTAAAAAAGAATAATAATTTCTAAAAGAAATTCAAATTACGGGATATTCGTTAAAAATGAATAATAATTTCTAAAATAAATTCAAATTACTGGTACCCTAATTTTATACTAGGCAGTGTATAAACGAGTACTAGCATATAACCGTGTGTATTTATCGGTTTAGTTAGTTGCATAAGTATGAAACTGAACTATTAAAATAATGGTGGATTCTGGATTCATTCTATTTTACTTTTTCTGGATATATTGTGTCAATGGGTTGATGCATTTATAAGGGAAGTTTTTGTGTCAAGTGTTTTATTCGCGTTTTAACTTATAATATGCTGTTTTACTAAATATAAAATAATTTTTTACAGTGGTGTTTCCTCCTAGGAGCAGTGAGGTCTTCACGATGGTAAAAGCACTCAGATCCGTCTTGCAAGATAGAACGATTAACAAGCTAAGAACTGCTCAATGAAGAGTTTGATAGCCCCTCGATTTTTTCGAATGTAGGGACTTGCCTTAATTGGCAGGTGAAGTGGATGGAAACCACAAAAAACCCTTCTCGAAATAGTGGTGAAACAGCATAGGCCGGGGGCTTCGCGCAGTGCAGAAATTAAGCTGCGAGTCTAAGAGGTTGCTTAGTCACTACTATGCGGATTCCGGTAGTAGGCACCATATAGGTTTTATTAGCCTGTTCTCAGCATGAATCGCTGTTTGGAATGACCATTTATCCTCTAACATCTTTTGGGACAAAATGGAGAAAAAATAAATCAAGTAGACAAGAGAGAGGAAAAGCATAGCATCACTCACAAAATCGAGGAAACTATGGAACTTGGTCAGATTCCAGGCCATGGTACCCAAGTCAAAGAGAAAACACTGCAAAATAGTGGTCACAAAAACAGAAACGAAGCTTAACTCGGCTCAAGTACCAAGAAGCTAGCGAGTTTAAGAGAAAAATAGAAGAAAATAGCCTGTTGGAACAAGGTTTTGACTGAAATAAGGTCAGCAGTCTCAATAAAGCCCGTCCAGAAATCACAAAAACCAGAAATAGTAAAACCCGAATGCAAATGACGAAATCTTTCTGAGGAAATCACCTCAAAAGCGCAGCCTAGGAAGAAAGGCAACGAAAAAAATATTAAAAATTAAAAACAGTGGAGATAGATTTAAAGACACATATAAAGCTTAAAATTAACAGTCTATGGTTCAGACCAGGCTAGATGTTGCTCTCTTCTGGCGAATGGGCGTAGAGTTGAACTACCATTTTTTCCGAAGGAGAAAGCTTACTTAGACCCTTTTTTTACCAGAAATTGTGCCTTTTGGGTTGTGCCGGATAATTAGTAAAATAAAACTAAAATATTTCATTGCAAAACAAACCAATGAACATTGATTGTCCAGAAAATAATCAAACTATGTGGGATGTTAAGTATATGCGTTATTGGTTGTTACAAAACTAAAATAAAATAAAAATAGTTATGGATACATGAGGGTCTTTTATTGTCTCTTGAAAGAAACAACATTAACGACTATGCTCTATATCCATATACAATGTTTATATTTTTTTCTTGTTTAGTTTTAAGTTGACTTCTAGACAAGTGCTCTTAATACACTTTACTTTTAATGTCTATTAGTAATCAGTAGATCTTGATATTTGAGACAGATAGTTTTACTTTTTTTTTGTAATTATGTATTATATTTCTTCGAGTTTAAAATAGACAGCCATAGTAATAAAATAGTATGACGACTGCTTGACGTCTACAGCATTGATGACGTATTACCATATAGCATTGTTTGTCAAATTTGTCAAATTCGTCTTTTTATCATAGTTCTGTATAAATCTATTTATAACCAATATAAAAGAAAATATTACAAATATTGATCAAAGAAATGCCTCCTAGAATACCTATAAGAGATTATGTTAAAGATGATTTGCTCTGGAAAGCATATGTCAATTTGGAGGATGGTTCGGAAAAAATTTGGAGAAAAAAATGGGGTTTTCAGTTGGATGAATATAAATTACTCAAAGAAGAAATGGAAGAGCATACGAAGAAATCTCAACTTTTGAAAAGAGTCCTCGCGAAACAAGAGGAAGATGTAAGAGTGTTGGGACCTGTTCCGCCTAGTACCAATCACACTTATGGGTATGTGGCGAAAAATCCCGAGTTCCAACTAGAGAAATATGGTCCAGGGGTATTTGTGCCTTTGCCTTTGCCTAAGACGTATAAACTAGTACATATATTTAAAGATGACTTCCCAAACTAGTATATATCAATGATGAATAAATGATGTTCAGTAATTATTCTTTACTTTTAGTTGAATTTTTTTTACTTAGACAATTAATAGATGATGGTTATGGTGACATTATAATATGGTTGGTTAACATTATCTTACTGTTACGGTAATTTATTAGATCAGTAATCTATCTTGTGCGATCGGTACTCACCGGAGGGATCGCATACGTTAGGATACAATTAGCGTCTCTTAGCAAAGACAATGACGTCGACTTTGCTAAGTATCAAGACAATTACTCTACACCCACACACACACACATACACACACACACACACACACACACACACACACACACACACACACACACACACACAGACAGACACACAGACAGACACACTACACCTCAAATTGAAAGATAGGCGAATGGCTTTAGTGTCCGCAGTCATTTAAACACAAACAACAACAAACAAATATATATATATATATATATATATATATATATATATATATATATACATATATATATATATATATATATATATATATATATATATATATATATATATATATATTGTTATGATGTTTTGTTTTTATATAAGCAATGAGTGTTTAAAATAAAATATATGAGTATAGGGTTTTTATCGCGGTTCTCAAAGAATTAGTTTGTAAGTACTTTTTTAAATTATCTTTATTATAACTATTATGAAACAGACATATATATCTAATATAAACCGTATAAATTTAAAACAACCTATCTAGAATTTAAAATCTTACAATTATTAAATTATATTAACAAAGTTTGGTACCTTTCTATCACTGAATGCCTAAAGTTTTCCAAAATCAAAGTTATAATCACCACTAAATATCTTCTTAATCAGCCTTGGTTATCCTTGTATTTGTGAAATTGCATATAAATATTATAATTTAAAATTCTTGTAATCTCCATATAATATATTTTCAAATATACTGTATACTATGTTCTTATACTATTGACTGCTTAACTTCATAATGAATTAACTCCACATTGCCACTGTATTACTATACTAATAATAATTAACTATAACTGTATTGAACTATCTATATTGAATAAATTTAAGTTCATACTCTCCAACTGTATCTGACTTAATGCATTCTTCTTTTCTTCTAATTTAATTTAATTATAACTGTCTTGAACTAACTTTCTTGATGAATGTAATTTAATGACTTAATTGTAACTGACTGACTGACTTCATCTCACTTAATGCCTTTTACTAACTTAATAATTGACTGTAACTGACTTAGTAACTGTAACTTAATGCCTGCCTGCTCCAAATTACCTCGTATTTATATGCTTTTCTCGTTCCAGACTGTTCTAGCAATAAACCATGTTCGAAACTCTTCATCTCATCCATATATGAAAATTCTGGAATAATCGACTATGCAAATAGGGCTAACTGCCTTGCATATTGACGTTTTCCAGAAAATTCTAGTGAGAATCTTATGGACGTTTAGGCTTTTTAGATCAGAATACACTATTATATATAAACTAAATATCTTAAACTAATACATTATCACTATTTTACATCCGTAATTATATTTTAAATTAAACATCCCAAACTAATAAATAACCCCACTTCACATCCGCAACCATCCAAAATGTCAAATAACACAGTGTATATTTGATTACCTATGCACATGGCTCAATTAAATATGTTTCTAATTAAAAAAAAACTTTTAACATTTATTCTTATGCTAAATTCTTAAAAAATATGCTCATAATTATTTTTTAATAATATTCGCTAGTATATTATTTATAAATTATGTCTTTAATCACTATTTAAGTTAGTTTATTAACTAAAAATCATAATATTATAATGCTAATTTCTTGTATATCTATTATTATTCCAGTATATGTATATATATATATATATATATATATATATATATATATATATATATAAATTCTTACCAAGTAAACGGTTACGTGAACAACTATGTCATCATTATCTTTGGCTCTACAACCCTGGGTGAGTCTTGGCCTGTTCAATAATTAGTCTCCATTCCCCCCTATCTTTCTCCCTGGCTTTCTGACCCCTAGATTCCTCAAGTCATCTTCGACTTGAGTTTTAAATCTAGATCTTGGCCTGCCTCTCTTCCTGGTTCCTATTGGCTCTCGATATAATATCTGTCTTTAGGGGGTCTCCAGTGTTAATTCTTTCAAGGTGTCCTAGCCACCTTAGTCTATTAATTTTAATAGACCGGACGATGTTGTATTTTTCATAGCTTGATACAACTCAAAATTGTAGCGTCTTTGCCATATCCCGCTTTCTTGTACTCGTCCGTATATGTGCCTAAGTATTCTTCTTTCAAAGCGGCCTAAGAGTACTTCGTCGCTTTTTACCATATTCCATGTCTCTGACGCGTATTTCAGGACAGGTTTAATAAGAGTTTCATACATTAGTATGTATCTTGGTTTAGTCGGTCAGATAGCTCAGCGGGCTGTGCGGCTGCCTCTCATTCGCTTCACTGTCGAATGGTTTAGTGGATGTGGGTCGAGCCCCAGCTCGGTGTACAGAAAACAAAAAGTCTAACGCAGCAGTTTAAAATTCTAGATGAATCTGCGGCTTAGACTAGGATATGCTGGGATCTGATCGGCCTATGGTGGAGCAGTACGGCAAGAGATAAGGGCTTGCGGCTCGGTGATACTCCTCCATAGATCCCTACCGGATGGGCGTAACGCCTAAAAAACCGGATATATATATATATATATATATATATATATATATATATATATATATATATATATATATATATATATTAATATAGTAAACTCTTAAATATTGGGGAAATCTGCAAAAAAAACTCTAATGTGTATCAATTATTTCACCTAACGTTTTCGCCAAAGAGAATTTGGCTTCTTCAGGGCTTACCGTGAAATTTTAGAAATGTCAAGTTATGATGTTAAAAAACTTTAGCTAGTCGAGTTAGCTAGTTTTTTAACATCATAACTTGACATTTCTAAAATTTCACGGTAAGCCCTGAAGAAGCCAAATTCTCTTTGGCGAAAACGTTAGGTGAAATAATTGATACACATTAGAGTTTTTTTTGCAGGTTTCCCCAATATTTAAGAGTTTACTATTTAACTTATCTGCAAAGATTAAATTTCTTTTCTTATATTAATATATATATATATATATATATATATATATATATATATATATATATATATCTTGGTTTTTCTACTAATTATATGTGATGTTAAGAACTGCTTTAGTCCAAAGTAAGCTCTGTTCGCCAGGTATATTCTTCTCTTATATCGTAATAATTTCGGGCTTCATAAGAAATCGCTAGAATGGAAAAACGTTTTCATAATAATTATATAATAATTTTTACTTTATTAAATTTAAAACTTTATTTGTTTGAAAATGAGGAATAATTCGAAAAAATTGTTTGTATGTAAATCAACTAGTTTATGATGTAATAACTATATAACCGATCCTAACAAAATGTAGCGCACGTTTCAGTTGTATTATAAAAATTTTATAGGTAGAATATGAAATCTAAGCGGTTGAAAAAATTTAATGGAAAAACTCCATTAAAAAATAACTACACAATAATCAATAAACTTTCAACTTACTATTAACACACAACTTACAACTAACGATTTTGATATAGGATTTAGATTTTTGCACCTTTACGATTGATATGATTTTTGCCTCATTTAAGGGAACCATTTTCTCAATAATTATTTTAAGCGATATATTAAACCAATGAAAAGTTATTAAAATCCAAATACCCATGGGTGCAAAGAAGGGTACAACATTTAGTTTAAGTACAACTTAAACCAAAAAAACAAAATAATTTACACCGACATACTCTATGACAGTAAAATCAAGTGTAAAAGACTATTAAACCAAAGGAAAGTTATTAAAATACAAATACATAAAAAGTAAGGACTGTAAATTATTTTAACTAAACTCGGATTCACCAGTAGATTTCAGCGTTGGCTCTTACGGACAATGTTAATCAAATCGAAGAAAACGCTGCAGAGTTGCTAGTTCATCGTCGCGTCGGCCTCAACGTCGCAGAGCTCGCTTAGAACTTAACACTCCCTTACACATGGAGCACTTTTAATTTTGCACTGAAAATTCACTGATTTGCCCTAATGACTGTTTCAGAAAATATTCGGACGTCGTCGTAATATAGTGCTCAACAATTGATAAGGATCATAATTATGATTTCAAATATTTTAAAAGTTTGTTGAGATCCTAGTATGATGACTTGAATAGAATAAATGAAAATAGACGACTTTAATATTCAACTTTTTGCTGACCCTAGTAAAAAATGGTCATAATGGCAAAATTTATTTTATTTCGTTTAAAATTGATAATTAAGTCGGGATATTAATATTACTTTAATTATATTAAATTTTTACAAACTTCGGTTATTTCTGGAGTAAAATATTACTTCGATCCTTATCAATTGTTGAGCGCTGTTGTATTTGACGAATAGAAAATTTCTTACATCTCTTGTTGTCATATTTACAAAAATGGATATTTGGATATATTCATGAAGCGTTAAATGAAGCACTGGGAAAAGTTGAAAATCGGAAAAAAGGAAAACCTGAATGGTTGTCAACGGAACTAGAAGAGAAAGTTCTCAAGAAAAAACAAGCATATCACATATGGCTTCAATCCAAAGATCCTCAAGACAGAGAAATATACGCTAAATGGAATAGAGAAGTTAAAAAAGACGTGGATAAGGCGAAAAATATAAACTGGGAGGCTAAGTGTGATGAACTGGACATATTTATGGGTGGAACAAAAGTGGCGCAAGCTTGGAAAACATTAAAACAGTTTAGGAAAAATGAGAAAAATGAAGACAACATTTCTCTCATAAAGTTAAATGAATGGGAAGAATATTATACGAAACTGCTGAAAGAGGATAGAGTAAAGTACAGATGGGAAAAGATAAGGGAATTAATAGACAACAGAGACGAAAGACAGGAAATCCCTATAATAACATTATCTGAATTGACGGAAACCTTAAAAGAGGTTAAAAACGGAAAAGCCGCAGGGCCTGGAGACATTCCCATAGAGCTGGTTAAATATGGGCCGACTGCACTTTTAGAATTAATAGTAGATCTTTTCAATAAATGTATGTGTGGAGACCAGGAAATTCCTAAAGATTGGAATAAATCTTATATAAGCTCCATATATAAGAGAGGGAATAAAAGAGACTGTTCCAATTATAGAGGTATTAGTGTGACGAGCTCTGTGGGCCGGTTGTACGGCAGAATATTAAAGAAGAGGGTTGAAAGACAGATACAAGATATTGAAGAACAAAGCGGCTTTCGTACCGGGAGATCCTGCCTTGATAATATATTTATCCTACGACAAATAATTGAAAAGCGTGTCGAAAGAAGTAGAGAGACCCATTTGGTATTTATAGACCTTGAGAAAGCATATGATAGTGTCCCGTTAAAGAAAATGTTTGAGGTCCTCAAAAGGTCCGGATTGGATTCGACGTATATCTGAGCGATATATAAATTGTACGAAAATGCAGTTAGTTGTGTAAAAATTGGAACCAGAACCTCAAATGAATTTAAAGTCACTAAAAGCCTAAAGCAAGGATGCTGTTTGTCACCGACACTCTTTAAAATATACGTCCAAGAAGCATTGAGGGATTGGAGAAATAAATGTAGATTTATGGGCATCGAAGTGGGACAAGAAACTCTGTATACATTGTTGTTTGCAGATGATCAGGTGGTGGTTGCAACCGATGAGGAAGATATAAATTATATGAATCGAAAATTATTTGAGGAATATGCCAAATGGGGGCTTACTGTAAACATAAGCAAAACAGAATATTTAAAAATTGGAGGAAATACCACAGATCTGAGGCTTAAAAACGCAGTCATAAAAGGCTGCAACCAGTATAAATATCTAGGAAGCATCATATCAGCAGATGGCAGAGTTAAGATAGACGTACAAAACCGAATAACCCAAGGAAAAAAATGCATCCGAATACTGAATTCATTACTGTGGTCTAATAAAATAAAGATGCATACCAAACTTCGCGTATACAGAGCAATTGTAGAACCAATTACCACATATGGTGCCGAATGTTGGACGATGACAAAGAATGAACGAGATAAAGTAGACGTTGTGGAAATGGATTATCTTAGAAGGTCATGTCGAGTATCGAGAATGGAAAGAATCAGGAATGAAGAAATACGAAACCGTACAGGAATTAGAGATACTCTTTCAGATAGAATACAAGGAAGGCAATTACAATGGTATGGTCACGTGATGAGAATGGAGGAGGAGCGGTGGCCAAAGAAAGCCTTAATGTATGTTCCGCCAGAAAGAAGGAAAAGGGGAAGACCACCAAATTCCTGGAGAAGAGAAATTACAAAAACAATGCAATCTAGAGGCTTAGAAGAGGGAGATTGGGGAGATAGGAAAAGATGGAGGCTGAAATGCGGGAAGCGGCAATCGCCGTAGGACCCCCGTTATATGATGATGATGATATTTGGAGACCTTTTGAATAGAATTGAAATGAATAGAAAGAAAATGCCACGATTAGTAGATAAGTCAAAAATATATCGAGGATACATCATTTATATTTTAGTATTATTTATACGGGGTGTTTCATGCACAACAATTTAATGAACTATCTTTCAATAAAATCTGTGCAACTCATAAATATTGGCAATATCATTTTGATGCATTTTACTTTAAACTGTTTAATATGTCTGATTTGCCGATATGAATGAGTCAGATTAAATTTAATTATTAGAAGAATTTTTTTACTAACAACAAAGTTTTTGTAAATGATTAAAATTTTGTATTTTAAAAATGACCTCCGAAGTGAAAGTCGTAGAATAGCTTACTGACTAATGAGCGTTTGTAGAAATGGTTTAACCGTGTAGAAATTTCGGTATTGTAATTAAATACCCATTTAGAATTTTCTTGATAATAGTATCTACCAACTGTTATACGAGTGCGTATATCTGTAGCAGTTTTGCAGTTTGTAGAAACGGTTTAACTGTTTTGTGTGTGTACCTCATCTCACTATCATGATCCTCAACAAGCTCAATCTGGTTCTCACAGTTTTGATTAACACGAAGTAACGCAGTCATTCTCTGAAATCTCGCCCACGAATGAAGTAGTATTGGCTACAGCTCTCATTACACTAGTGGACAAAGATAAAAATTTAGTCCACGCCCGAACTCTTCTTAATAATGGCAGCCAGACAAGTTTTATAACCCAAGAGTTGGTAAATAGGTTAGGTTTTCCTTCTTATAATAGATTACTTAAAATTTCCACCTTATCTCAATTTTGTTCCACCTACAACAAGATGATAGACTTCATTATCTATCTCTTTAGAACAAGACAAAATGGATTTAATGTATCGTGTGCTGTACTGTCAACTATAACGTGTAAATTACCAAAGGTAAAGATAAGTAGGTCTCACTTAAGTATACCTCATGATATAAATCTTGCAGATCATTCATTCTCAGTACCTGGTAAAATTGATATGTTATTGGGCAATGACATATATTGTCATCTGTTAACAAATGGAATAATAAAACTTGGAAATGGCCGTATACTGCAAAATACACATCTTGGATATATTTTCCAAGGAAGACTACCTTCACAGTCAATTCCCAACTATCATGCACACGTCTCGGACAATGACAAGAATTCTTGTTTCTCAACTCAGGTCTCTCTTTGTATCAATTCTTTGCATAACACTAAACCTCTAGATGCACTTATTCAAAAGTTTTGGGAGGTTGAAGAACTCCCTGAAAGTCCCATGCTCAGTCAGGATGATGAACTTGCTGAACATATCTTTAAAACCACCACAAAATTATTACCTGAAGATAGGTTTCAAGTAGATCTGCCACTACGATCTTCATCAGAGCCTAAAAGACTAGGCCTTTTATTCTGCAAGATAGAGGTTCTACAATCTAGAAAGAAAACTTGTAAAAGATAGCACAGTTTATACCCAGTATAAGAACTTCATACAAAAATATCTCTCTCTTGGTCATGCAAAAGTGGTACCTCTCACACTCACAAACCCAATGTTAGAAAACAAATACTTAATCCCACACCATTGTATTATTCGTGAGGAAAAGCTCACAAACAAATTACGTGTTTTGTTTGATTGTTCCATGAAAACAAGCTCAGGTATCTCACTTAAGATATTATGTTGAAGGGGTATAAAACTCAACCAGAACATTTCTATATGTTTTTACCTCTGATCTCAGGCACATGTACAGGCAAATCCTCATAAACCCCACTCAAAGGTATCTCCTAAAAATTCTCTGGCGAAACTCCCCTCAAGATGAGTGGCAATGCATCCAGTTGAATACTGTAAGATATGGTACTAACTGTGGCAACTTTCTTAGCTGTAGATGTCTAATCGAGTTAGCTCGCACTCATGAAGGATCATATCCTCTTGCAAGTGGTGATGCTATTCTCAATGCATGCTATGTAGATGCCAACTCAGATGTATTCTCAATTTCTGTACCTCAGTTCTCACAAGAATCACTCATAAAAACCACTTATACTAACAGAGAAGTGCTTTCGCTGATAACTCAAATTTTTGACCCTGAAAGTCTCGTTGCTCCAGTTGTAATTATTGCAAAATTATTAGTGAGAAAAATTTGGCTTGCAAAAATTGATTGGAATAACCATCTCAGCTCTGAAATTTTGAAAAAATGGCTCAAATTCATTCAAGGTCTATCTTTATTGCAGACACTAAAAATTCCTAGATGTCTCTTCAAAAATAAAAATATTAGAAAAATTGAAATTCATGGCTTTTCAGATGCTAGTATACAAGCATATGCTGCATGTGTATACATTCGTGTTATTTATGATTCTAACACTTTCTCTTGTGCTCTCTCAAAATTGTTAGCCTTCCCAGACTCGAACTTTGGGAAGGATGGGTGCGGTTATCTCTTCGTTGTCAACCATTTTCCATCCACTCCTGAATGTAGGTCTCTCCCAATTGCTTCCATCTTTCTCTATCTTGCGCCAATCTAATCCACTGTTTGCCTGCCACTGCTCTTATGTCATCTACCCATTTTTTTTAGGTCTTCCCATGCTTCTTGTTGTCGTTCTTGGTCTCCATTCTAGAATTCTCCGTGTCCACCTGTTGTCATTATATCGGGCTACGTGACCTGCCCAGCGGTTATATGCTCAAAACTCGCCCAACGAATTGTTAGTACCCTTAAAATCAGAATCTCACAGATATAAATCCCATAAATTTATGGAGTGACTCAGAGATTGTTCTAGCTTGGTTAAAATCACCTCCTTCATGTTGGACTCCCTGTGTTGCCAATAAAGTGGCAACAATACAACAAAACTCAGAATTTATCTGGAGGTATCTTAAATCCAAGGAAAATCCTGCAGATATTTTGTCTCGAGGTATATCACCGTTACTTCCGAACCTTCCGAAACTTCCGAACAGTACACTCTGGTATAATGGTCCACATTTTCTGTCCCAAATTGATTTAAATCTCACCCTTTTCAACTCAAAAAACAAAATTAATCACGTTCCAGAGGAAAGAAAATCTCAGATTGTCCATCATGTTCAAGTCTCTCCCTCGTTCCTAGATGAACTCATTCGACCATTTTCTTTATTTATAAATCTACAAAGAGTAATTGCTTATTGCTTAAGATTTGCTCATAATACAGGAAAATCATCAGAAAAATTCTATAACAATCTTTCTACAAGTGAATTCAAATCGGCTAAACTCATACAAGATAACTCGTTTTCACAAGAAATTTCCCTTCTCAAAACTCAAAGGCCAATTACAAATAAATCCCTTTTGTCCATGAACCCCTTTCTGGATGAACATAGAATGCTGAGAGTTGGTGGAAGGTTAAAATATGCCTCTGTACCATTTGACCAAAAGTATCCTCTTCTCTTGCCTTCTAGGAATCAGCTAGTGAAACTTATGCTAAGGAGGGAGCATATTAGATTGTGTCATGCTGGTCCACAATGTACACTCTCCAACTTCAGACTAAAATATTAACCTCTTGATGCTCTGCGGGAGATCAAAAGAATTGTTAACAGTTGTAAAATATGCTTCCGTTTTAAGGCTCAAACAGCATCTCTGCTGATGGCAGACTTGCCAAGAGAACGTCTAGTGTGTTCGCAAGCATTTACAAATGTTGGAACAGACCTAGGTGGACCATACAATCTCAAAACTTCCAAACTTCGTAAGGCTCCTATAACCAAATGTTATATTGTTGTGTTTATCTGTATGGTCACTCGAGCATGCCATCTGGAAGTTGTCTCCAATCTAACCACAGAATCATTTCTGCTTACCCTCAAGCGTTTTATCAGTAGACGTGGCAATCCCTCTGTCATATTTTCTTGGCTGCATATAATTTAACCAACTTTCTTGGCTCCAAAAATCAATTGAGAGAATTTTACCAAGACACTCAAAATTCAATAAAGGATTTTCTCGCTTCTTCTGAGATTACATGGAAATTTATACCTCCTCACTCTCCACATCATGGTGGGATCTGGGAAAGTGCAATAAAGTGCGAAGTACCACCTTCACAGGCTTATTGGCAACCTAACACTCACGTTTGAAGAATTCTCCACTGTATTAGCCCAGATAGAGGCTGTTCTCAATTCTCGCCCCCTCAGTGCCATGTCCAATCAGCCTGGGGATCTCTCTGTACTCACCCCTGGTCACCGTTTTAATAGGCAAACCACTCACCTCTTTCACAGAGTCCGATGTAAGTGAAATTTCCTCCTCCAGACTAAATCTCTGGGAAAATTGCAAAAAAATCCAACAACTTGAATAGGTTGCAAAACCGTCCCAAGTGGCTCACCTCAAACAAAGATATGAAAGTAAATGATCTTGTCTTTTTGAAGGAAGATAATACACCTCCCTTATATTGCCAGAGTGATTGAGGTCTACCATGGCAAGGTTCGTGTTGTTAATATCAAAACAAAGGATGGAACTTTCACACGTCCCATCACAAAATTGTGTCCATTGTCAGAAGAGTATTCTGTGTAAATATTAGGTAAATGTTACGTTGTATTGTAAAGTGTGTTGATTAGCTACTAAGTGTAATATTTATTAGGGAATAAGTTAACTCACCCATGCATTCTATGTTTAGTTGATAGTTTATTGTTAAGTGTTCTCTAGAATTAGGTTTAGTGTAGAATTCATCTTGTGTTAATCTAGTAACTTTGCTCTTGTTTTTGTTTCTTGTTGTTTTCTCTTATTATGTCGGTAACTATTTTAATATTTGAAGCAATGCTTCAAGGCCCGAGAGTATGTTGGAAAACCAACTAATTCTTTATTTGTTCCAATTTAACCTAACGCCGCCTCTGTTCCTGAATATCACATGTTAGCCCTTATTAGTAAATAGAACCAGACATCGTCAGCGTATTTGACGCTTCCTACACACCCGCTCACCCTTTGTCCCTTTGCCCAAGCTAGTCACATATTATATATACCTAAGCATAAATTCAGTCGAATTAAGTAGTTCAAGTTAAGAAGTTATTCTCTCTCCTCTCTCTCTCTCTCTCTCTCTCTCTCTCTCTCTCTCTCTCTCTCTCTCTCTCTCTTTCACCCATGTCACACAACAAGATATATTATTATAAGTTATATTATAAGTTAGTTTAGTGTTGCAAAGTGTATATATGTAAAGTATTATGCAAGTACAATAAAGCGAAGATAAAAAGGTGTAAGTGTATAATTTCACCCCCACAAGATTAATAAAACGAATCAGCAACCCACCCTTAAATCCTGTAATAAATCAAGACAGGTCACCACGAGGGCTTTGGTGCACTACGGGAATGATGAAATAACCCCATCGTTTCCCTTTAGTGAGCTTAATCGAATAGAGATGGTTTCTAGCCAAGTTAAACATTACGTTGCAGCACGTAACACTGACTTTAAAAAAGATCGTGTGCAACAACTCATCCATGAAGCGTTTGCCAATGTCTCTGCTGAACAGTGGCAAAATTATATACAGTATGTCATCAGAATTGAAAAAGAAATGTGGATAGCTGACAACCTACAAGAAGATATCCTACCGGTGATTATCACAGCCAACACCGGCAGTTCCAGTGAGGACGATTTTTCCAAAATGGAGTAGAGACCAGACACTGTTATTGTAAGTTTTATCTTTATTCATTAGGTAGCGTTTAGGCTACATAAATTTTTATTCTTTTGTTAGCTTAATTTTATTCTTTGGTGTATACACACTTTTCTTTGTAATAATTGTTGAGACTGTAAATAGTAATAATTGATCCAAGTTGGTATATATCCTGTCAGCATATAAATTAACAATTTAAATTTGTAGCCACTAAGGAGCTACGAATTTTTTTTGTGGCAGTTTCCCTAGTAGACTCCGTTCTGTTGTTACACCCTGTATAATTTAGTAAAAAAGATTTCAAAGAAAATAGTTTTATTAAATTTTGTGTAATCTACAAAATCTTGAAGTTGTAAATATTGTTACATTTACTTCTAATAGGATTGCATGATTTAATGTTATCGTACAGAAGGGGCCAACGCGGTCCTGTATCACACCTGCAGACTATGAACGTGCCTAGCGGCCTAAGCAGCAACGTCGTTTCTCATAAGCACTGTACTGAAATCCTCTCGTGAATTTGTCTATAGCTATTTTAGACAATTAATTTAAAATCACCTATCCTATGGCTACAAAATCAAGAACAAACTAAGGATAAATAAGTATAAACCAAAGTTAAGTAATGTATATGCAATAATTAAATGTCTTGTTAACATTAATGAATGTATTAAACATTCCTTATAATCGCTATCTTATCGTTGGATATTCAATATCAATTTGTAAAAACATTCATTTATCTTTATTGCTATACGGACTGGAAACGTGGACTCTCGGAATTACAGGTATGAGGCGTATAAAGCCTTTAAAATGTGTGTTTTTTGAATGAGGCTGAAGATTTTGTGGACAGAGCACGTGACCAACAACGAGGTACTAAGAAAAATGAGGACTGAGAGAGAACTCCTTAATATTGTAAACAGCAGAAAAACGAGTTATCTAGAGCCTATTTACAGAGCAAAAAATACAACTTTCTACATTTCATAATGGAAGGGAAAGTAGAAGGAAAAGGAGGTCCAGGAAGCAGAAAATGCTCCTGGTTGAAGAATGTAAGAGACAGGACAGAGATGAACGCACATTCGATACTAAGAATAGCTCAAGATAGAGAGCTATTTGCTCTAGTTATAGCCACCCGTAATGAAGAAGGAACGTTAAGCAGAAGCGTAAACAGCATTTTATTTAAATTAATAGTTATTTCTATAATTAGGCATATTTTATTACAAGTGAGGGAAATATTTTTTTACTCGGTATTGAAATTGTTCTCACGAATTGTCAGCAACAGCCGGCAACGAGTGGTAAATAAAAGTTCAGTGATTAAAAATACTATAATAAAAAGATAAGCAAATATTATTAATTTTATAAAATGTATTCCTTTCGCCTATCCGATTCAGCAAATCGCTTTATGATTGAAACAACATCTAGAGAAATTTTTGAGGATGCACATTGATGAGTGCTAAGCCAGTTAACCTTTCCTCCGAATTTCTATTTCTAAACCAAGTCTTAGACGCTTAAGCATAGAAAAACTACGTTTTGATGTTGTCGCACTGACTGGCAGTGTAAGGTGACAGATTTGTTTGTTCAGATATTTTCTTTACTTTGTAGTAAAGTTGGCCAAAAACATATTCAGCATTCGATCTTTTATTTTGAAGAATGCATTTAGGTCCTCTATGGCCTCAGTAGCCTTCTCCAAATCTAATTTTGGTGACTAAACAAGACGACTCAGTGATACAGTTGTACCTAAAACATCACTAAGACAAACTACCGAAATGAGAAATTTTGGGCTCCTAATAGTTTG
Organism: Diabrotica balteata; assembly: GCA_918026665.1. Taxonomy (NCBI): domain Eukaryota; kingdom Metazoa; phylum Arthropoda; class Insecta; order Coleoptera; family Chrysomelidae; genus Diabrotica; species Diabrotica balteata. Next base: position 65,093,254 of record OU898278.1, read on the forward strand.
CATTAATGAAAATGCATCAGCTGACATTTTACTGTCCTTCCACTTAGAAATTGTTTCAAGAGCGTTGTATATGTATATTTTGATAATTGATTCGCCCTGGAACTGAAGATGACCTTCATGCCTTTACACCCAACGAGTTTCACAAATACCTTGGACAGCAGCCCCAAGTTCCTTTATTTGTATTTACTAACGTATCAGACAGAACTAATGCAACAACAATACACTTTGATATTTATTATAGATAAATTATAAAATGTAGCACACAGTCGCAACAATCATAAGACATATTCAAATTACAAACAATCAATTCGTAGACAAAACTGAAAAAAAGAAATACCTAATACAAAATAAAAATGTGCTGATTTCATGCTAAAATTCATATCATGTACTTTGAATGGGCAATAATATGTGGACGGTAATTCTATCTCATCGATAATCGAACGATTCTCTGGCACTCAAATGACGAATTGACAAAATTTGGAAATAGCGCAACTCCGAAGTCGAAGTAGCGTTAGTCAAGGTATTACTGTATTCAGAATTGTTGATTTTTTTAAAGAGCTATGAAAAAAGGCTCTCGCTTAACTCTACACTTGCCCCTGTATTAAATGAGTTTAAATTAGTTTAACTCTTGACTTGCTGCTTATAGGGTTGATGGGTTCTAAATGATTTTTTTTTAGGATTATTTGATTGATATTTAATTTTTTTGTTTGGGGGGGGGGGACTCATGACCCCCGTGACTCCCCCTTGTATCAGCCACTGCGAAAAATTAGAATAGTGAAATATATTGTAAAATTTAAAACTAAAACTTTTACTTACAGTAAGTTTTTTTTGTACGAGCAATATATCTCGAGTTATAGGCGAAAATATAATCGCAAAAAGCAAAAGTTTTCGATTTTTTCCAGATTTTGTTAAATAAAAAAATTAAGCACAAGATTTGCGACTGGTGCATATCGTCATTATTGATACAAGATACGATCTTAAGTGAATACATGAAAAAAATGTCCATTATGTCTGCTCTTCGACAAAAGATCCCGTCTGGACTAATAATAGTTAATAGGATATTTATTTCCAAAATAATGTTGTTTACACTTTAAGTAAGAGATCTAGACGTTTTGCTTCGATAATTCCGAACTTTTTAAAAAGTGACAATAAACTAAATGAACATTAGACTATTTTCCTTAGAAACTAATTTTTTTGTATGGATTTGTTTTAATTTGACATGGTATTTGCCATATTTACCATGTTCGTTGTTATATAAATTGTTTGGGAAAGTATTTAATATTTATTTTCATATTTTACTTTCTTTTACTGTACTATAATTTTTAATTTAATGGTATATTCTAATTACGTTGCTTTAAAATATATTGTTTTCTGTTAATCAGTAAAACCTCATTGTTAAACTGGCTTAAATACATTTAGTCTGTATTTAAGTTCAAGGAATTTGACTTTCTCTTTTGTTATTTTTGTGTCGCCAACACACAAAAAATGTTGTAAAGTATATTATTACTGTAACCATTAAGTTATATTATCGCCATTCAAAGCGCCCTACAATAGAATTGAGTTATGGGATGGACTTGCCCTACAAATCGTCGACCACCCCTTAGAAGTTGTAGGTGCAGATTTTTTATCCTTACAAATGCGAACACTTCGTACAGAGACAGCGTAAAGTGATCAGCTTGAGTCTATCGGGACGTTCCGTTTTTTGTGCGTTGGATGACGTCGTGACGGTCAAATTACACCAATCTACTCCACTAGCTAAGAATAATACACCAATATTTCAAACGGTAAGTCCATGTTCTTTGTACAGACAACAGTGATAAGTAAAGCCAGTTAATTATCGTAAAATTATCGTAATTTATTCACAATTAATATTTGCTGTTTTTGCTACTTTTATTTACAGTCAAAATATTGCATTTTTTCTTTCATTTCTATTTATAATTTCATTTAACCAGCGACCTCTTAAGTTTAATACAAGACTACAATATAGTTGCAGTTTAATACTATTTGCGCCTAAATATGAATGAAAATTTAAAAATGAGTTTTTCAGTTTTAATTTATTACAATAATGTCGATACAAATAAATTATACGTGATGTGTATGTAACAAGTACAAAGTATCTACTTATCACCACTTGATAAATCGCTCTTTATTATTAGTTATTTAAAAAACAATAGTTGTGTAAGGGAAATATGGAACCGACATTCACAAAACACCAAATTCGAAAGTATACGGATGATAAAGTATCCAACAATTAATATCACGCCAAGCTTCCTGCGTTGGAACAGCGGGACCGCAAATACTCTAATGGCAACCGTAGATTAATTTTAAACTCGGTGTAATTAATTATAATTCAATGGGCGAAACAATGACGATAGTTTTGTGTGTTTGTGTGTAGAACTCGCTCAGCTCAGTTCGACATATGGCACGCCGACATGGTCGTCGATGCTCACAGTTTTAATTGTCAGATTAATTTAAAGTTATTGAAATGAAGAATTGTTACATAACAGAGGATTCAACTAAAAGTCATCATGTAATAAAAACCTATTATTTTTTTTAATATTAATTATAGATAGGCAGAATGACATATAAACGATAAACAATGTATTAAACACATAGATATTATATTATCCATTGATAAAAAATTATAATAAAAATTTTTTATATAGACCTAAGAAGTGCAAAGAGCAGTAGACACAATATACATACATACATACATATATATATATATATATATATATATATATATATATATATATATATATATATATATATATATATATGTTTTCCATAAGAAATGGAAAACAATAACAGCTCAAGCCATGGGCCTACTAGGCTCGTAGTGCTATATATATATATATATATATATATATATATATATATATATATATATATATATATATATGTCAAATGTTAAATCACTAACTTCTTGATTGACTTTTTAAAAAAAGATTTATTTCACAAATAAAAGTTACACTTAGTTATACGATAAAATGAAGCAAATAAAATTATATAATACAAATGTTATTAGTAAGAAACTTATATGACGAGTGTGAATTACGAATGACGAGTGAAAAAAATAATGTTAGTCCTGAATTTATAATCTATCTACAAAATGTGGTGTCGGCATTTCCCACGAAAGGCCAGCTTTGGTCAGAGTTTGATGTCCGTGCATAGTCAGCTATCTCTATGGGAACGCTTGCTAAAAGAATGATGAAATAGGAACTGATATTGCAAAACCAAAGTGTCGGTAACCCTTGAGTGGTTCAAGGTGACTATTTTCACATATAACAGCTCCCCTCATTAGTGAAAAGTCGATGCCTTGCTTCGACTTTTAAAGCTCAATTAGGGTTTCGGGGACGTCTTCATTTTCTGGGCGTACGTCTGGTCTTCTTTTAAAGGTTAATCCTTTAAGTTTCTGTTTAATGGAACTGCTGCGATGTGGTGAAGGTGGAGGTGAGTCCTGAGGGTAGTTCATGGCAAGTCTTGGAAATCTTTTGCGTCTACATTTGCAGAGGATGTATACAAAAACTAGAATGATAATTAATGATAAAGACAATATAGTGAACCAAGGCAAATGTTTTTCGATGAATGGTTGGTTCATGATTTGGTCGAGTTCTTCTGAGTATTGGTCCAGCTTATGTTGTGCAATATTTAAATCGTCTGCATTTATCTTATTGAGTTGTAATGGTTTCAAATTTGGTATATGGTTTCTTCTTCCGAAATGGTCACAACATCTGTATGGAATATTAACTGGATGACTTCTGTAGGTTATATTTGGATATTTATTGATTTGATCTCTGGCGTGGACTCTGGTACTTCCAATAAATGCTGTACATTCGGGTAGTAATCTTAGAATTGTGTTTACTTTGATTGTCTGGGTACTAATGTCTTTTCTTTCACACTTGATTGTAACTGGTAATGGATCGGATACTGTTATTAACCATAAATTTCGGTCAATTTCTTGCACATTGTAATCTTGTGCTAAAAACGTCGACATCTGACACGTTTTTGGTAGAAAGCTAACTGGTTTCAATAACTGTGCCTCACATATAGTATCGCTGTCTATTGGATAGGGAAGAATATCTGTGCACATTCTTTGATTTGGACTAATTGATTTGCATTCTTCTGTGTTTCGGGGTAATACATATGAAATTGAATCATCATCTCGCGCTATATACTTATGTATTGTAGAGAGTGTATGAAAAAGACCAGTTTGATTATCTAATATTGGTATCGAATATAAATGATATAAGGTATAGATTTCGGGGTCGACTAATGGAATTTCTAGGACGAATACAATTTTGGAATCGAGTTGATATGCTTGAAGTTTTATTATATCAATATATTGGGCTATATTTGATGTATAAATGGGCAATGGTAATACATTATTTTGTAATGATTGTGAGATAGTTTTCAATGAATCTAGTAAATCATTGGGCGAAATAATTGAACTGTGTAAAATTTGCAACCGAGAAAAGGTGATGGCGTTCAAAATGTCATTGAGATAATTTTCTAAAAATATGTAGCTTTCCATTAATGATTTACACAAATTTAAGGTTTGTAATTGTGCACGGTAAAATGATATGTCGTCTGCAATGTCTATAAGAGTGGTTTCGATATCGTTTAGGTCTTTGTTAAAAGTTTGTTCGTCTATTTGTAATTTTTGGATAGTAGTGTTAAAAGATTTTATGACAGAAGTTGTAACAGAGATTTGGTTCTTTAGGAGTGTTTCTATTTGCTTTTCATCTGTAGTGATCCTATTTATACATTGATTGAAATATTCACCGTCTGATGCGTCTAAATTTCCACTAATAGATTTCCATAAGGTTCCAACACCATTGATTAATCCTCGTTTTTGGCGTGGATTATAGGCTCGTGTGTCGGCAATTACTTCTCTATATTTTAAATTTACGGAATTAGAAATTTGTCTTATCAAACTAATGTGTGTTTGTACTTCGGATTGAAATGCAAGTTTTCTTGGACTATCGGCCTTAGTAAATTTATCTAGCAAGTTTTCTAAAATTTTGTCGTTGTTGGATATGGCAGTTTCTATAGGGAGCAATTCCTTGTAAACAAGTAATGTCCATTTATCGTTAGATATTCGAATGGTACCTTCTTCGTGATAGAAGATTCCGACTGTATTATTAATGGGAGAGAGGTAAAATTGGGAGTAGGCGACTGAGAATAGTCCATAGAATCTGTAAAGAAGAAATTTATTCAAAATAAGGTTTCAGTCTGTCAAAATTTACTTTAGAGGTTTGGTTAGTTTTGGGGTTAAGGATAATTGCGGAATTTGTAAAAACTTCTTGAATTTCGAAAGGTCCATTAAAAAGATTATCTGATTTTGATTTAATTTGGGATTCTTTTACGTAAACTTTGTCACCAATTTTAAAATCAGGTCTTCGTTCTGAAATATTCTCGTCAAATCTTACTTTCGCCTTTTCTTTCTGTCTTTCTGTTTTTGCTTTGGCTACTTTGTAAAAGTATTCCATGCGATTATTCAGGTCTCGAATATATTTGCTCATTAGTGTTTTTTGATTGTATAGCGTTTCTGGTGGTCGGCTTGCAGTGTGCCCAAATATAAGTTCATATGGTGTGAAACCGTGGGTCTTATTTTTTGTGTTGTTATAGCATATTATTGCATAAGGAAGTATAGTGAAGGGATGATCGTTTGGGTTCTCGGCTTGATTTGCTCTAATCATTTCAGAGAGTGTGGCATGAAATCTTTCCACAGACCCATTAGATTGTGGATGGTTAACACTAGAAAATGTTAGTTTGATGTCGTATAATCCGCATAGATCTTTGACTATAGCATTCTCGAATTCTCGACCGCAATCACAATGAATTCTTAGTGGTGTTCCATAGTGTTGAAAGAAGAGTAGGAGTGTGTTGGCTACTGTTACTGCCTTTTTGTCTTCTAAAGGATAGGCTTGCGTGAATTTTGTCAATTCGTCACGAATGGTTAAAGCATAGTTTCTAGTGGGATATTCAAATATGTCTATGTTGATCCTTTCAAATGGTGTTTTTGGTGTTTCCGTTATAACTAATGGTCCACTTAGATTTTTTCTGTAAATTTTAACCTTTTGACAAATTTCACAGGCTTTTATATATTTTTCTACGTCTTTTGCTAAGTTCTTCCAACTATATTTTTCTTTTATACGTCTAACGGTTTCGTTTATTCCTCTGTGCAAGTTATTTTTGCCACAATGGTAATGTTCTAGGATTTGTGGGGTTTCGTCTTCGCTTGCCTGTTTAATTACATTTTGGCAGATTTTTAATTTAAGTTCTTTGTCTGCAAATATATAGGAAAATATTTCTAGAATGGGAAGTTCGAGATTGTTTTCTATGCAATAGGTCTTTGATTCGTCAAATTGTTCTTGGTTCGCATAAAGTATGAGAAATAAGTATGACATTACACTTTGTGGATCGTAAGGTAATGGGATAATGAAATATTTTCGATCTTTTACGGTTTTACTAGATACAATATTGATCCTTCGGTTACTGTATTCTATATTTTCTTCGAATATGTCACTCATTATTTTTTCGTGCAGGTCCTCAAGTTTATTCTGCCAGAAAAAGGTAACAATATTCTTGTGAGATTTATCTAACAGCTCTGCGTTTGACGTTTCTATTTTCACTAACTTCTTGATTGACTTTTTAAAAAAGATTTATTTCACAAATAAAAGTTACACTTTGTTATACGATAAAATGAAGCAAATAAAATTATATAATACAAATGTTATTAGTAAGAAACTTATATGACGAGTGAAAAATATAATGTTAGTCCTGAATTTATAATCTATCTACAAAATGTGGTGTCGGCATTTCCCACGAAAGGCCAGCTTTGGTCAGAGTTTGATGTCCGTGCATAGTCAGCTATCTCTATGGGAACGCTTGCTAAAAGAATGATGAAATAGGAACTGATATTGCGAAACCAAAGTGTCGGTAACCCTTGAGTGGTTCAAGGTGGCTATTTTCACATATAACAGCTCCCCTCATTAGTGAAAAGTCGATGCCTTGCTTCGACTTTTAAAGCTCAATTGGGGTTTCGGAGACGTCTTCATTTTCTGGGCGTACGTCTGGTCTTCTTTTAAAGGTTAATCCTTTAAGTTTCTGTTTAATGGAACTGCTGCGATGTGGTGAAGGTGGAGGTGAGTCCTGAGGGTAGTTCATGGCAAGTCTTGGAAATCTTTTGCGTCTACATTTGCAGAGGATGTATACAAAAACTAGAATGATAATTAATGATAAAGACAATATAGTGAACCAAGGCAAATGTTTTTCGATGAATGGTTGGTTCATGATTTGGTCGAGTTCTTCTGAATATTGGTCCAGCTTATGTTGTGCAATATTTAAATCGTCTGCATTTATCTTATTGATTTGTAATGGTTTCAAATTTGGTATATGGTTTCTTCTTCCGAAATGGTCACAACATCTGTATGGAATATTAACTGGATGACTTCTGTAGGTTATATTTGGATATTTATTGATTTGATCTCTGGCGTGGACTCTGGTACTTCCAATAAATGCTGTACATTCGGGTAGTAATCTTAAAATTGTGTTTACTTTGATTGTCTGGGTACTAATGTCTTTTCTTTCACACTTGATTGTAACTGGTAATGGATCGGATACTGTTATTAACCATAAATTTCGGTCAATTTCTTGCACATTGTAATCTTGTGCTAAAAACGTCGACATCTGACAAGTTTTTGGTAGAAAGCTAACTGGTTTCAATAACTGTGCCTCACATATAGTATCGCTGTCTATTGGATAGGGAAGAATATCTGTGCACATTCTTTGATTTGGACTAATTGATTTGCATTCTTCTGTGTTTCGGGGTAATACATATGAAATTGAATCATCATCTCGCGCTATATACTTATGTATTGTAGAGAGTGTATGAAAAAGACCAGTTTGATTATCTAATATTGGTATCGAATATAGATGATATAAGGTATAGATTTCGGGGTCGACTAATGGAATTTCTAGGACGAATACAATTTTGGAATCGAGTTGATATGCTTGAAGTTTTATTATATCAATATATTGGGCTATATTTGATGTATAAATGGGCAATGGTAATACATTATTTTGTAATGATTGTGAGATAGTTTTCAATGAATCTAGTAAATCATTGGGCGAAATAATTGAACTGTGTAAAATTTGCAACCGAGAAAAGGTGATGGCGTTCAAAATGTCATTGAGATAATTTTCTAAAAATATGTAGCTTTCCATTAATGATTCACACAAATTTAAGGTTTGTAATTGTGCACGGTAAAATGATATGTCGTCTGCAATGTCTATAAGAGTGGTTTCAATATCGTTTAGGTCTTTGTTAAAAGTTTGTTCGTCTATTTGTAATTTTTGGATAGTAGTGTTAAAAGATTTTATGACAGAAGTTGTAACAGAGATTTGGTTCTTTAGGAGTGTTTCTATTTGCTTTTCATCTGTAGTGATCCTATTTATACATTGATTGAAATATTCACCGTCTGATGCGTCTAAATTTCCACTAATAGATTTCCATAAGGTTCCAACACCATTGATTAATCCTCGTTTTTGGCGTGGATTATAGGCTCGTGTGTCGGCAATTACTTCTCTATATTTTAAATTTACGGAATTAGAAATTTGTCTTATCAAACTAATGTGTGTTTGTACTTCGGATTGAAATGCAAGTTTTCTTGGAGTATCGGCCTTAGTAAATTTATCTAGCAAGTTTTCTAAAATTTTGTCGTTGTTGGATATGGCAGTTTCTATAGGGAGCAATTCCTTGTAAACAAGTAATGTCCATTTATCGTTAGATATTCGAATGGTACCTTCTTCGTGATAGAAGATTCCGACTGTATTATTAATGGGAGAGAGGTAAAATTGGGAGTAGGCGACTGAGAATAGTCCATAGAATCTGTAAAGAAGAAATTTATTCAAAATAAGGTTTCAGTCTGTCAAAATTTACTTTAGAGGTTTGGTTAGTTTTGGGGTTAAGGATAATTGCGGAATTTGTAAAAACTTCTTGAATTTCGAAAGGTCCATTAAAAAGATTATCTGATTTTGATTTAATTTGGGATTCTTTTACGTAAACTTTGTCACCAATTTTAAAATCAGGTCTTCGTTCTGAAATATTCTCGTCAAATCTTACTTTCGCCTTTTCTTTCTGTCTTTCTGTTTTTGCTTTGGCTACTTTGTAAAAATATTCCATGCGATTATTCAGGTCTCGAATATATTTGCTCATTAGTGTTTTTTGATTGTATAGAGTTTCTGGTGGTCGGCTTGCAGTGTGCCCAAATATAAGTTCATATGGTGTGAAACCGTGGGTCTTATTTTTTGTGTTGTTATAACATATTATTGCATAAGGAAGTATAGTGAAGGGATGATCGTTTGGGTTCTCGGCTTGATTTGCTCTAATCATTTCTGAGAGTGTGGCATGAAATCTTTCCACAGACCCATTAGATTGTGGATGGTTAACACTAGAAAATGTTAGTTTGATGTCGTATAATCCGCATAGATCTTTGATTATAGCATTCTCGAATTCTCGACCGCAATCACAATGAATTCTTAGTGGTGTTCCATAGTGTTGAAAGAAGAGTAGGAGTGTGTTGGCTACTGTTACTGCCTTTTTGTCTTCCAAAGGGTAGGCTTCATCTCTGTTAGATGCGTGCAGGGCAAGTTTTGATTGAAAATCTGCACAGTCCTTAAAATGGTTTATTTTTATTCTGGAGAGTGCATCTGCGTTTATGTTGATTTTTCCTGAACGGTGCTCTATTTTGTAATTATATTCTTCAAGTTTTAGGCGCCAGCGTGCTAGGCGGCTTCCTGGGTCTTTGATTGAAAATAGCCATGTAAGAGGTCGATGATCAGTGATAAGAGTAAACTTGCGACCGAAAAGGTATGGTCTGAAATGTTTTACTGCCCATACTATAGCTAGTAATTCTCTTTCTATTGTGGAATATTTGGTTTCTGCACTGCATAATGTTCGTGATGCATAAGCGATTGGCAGATCTTTTCCTAATGGGCCTTGTGACAAAACGGCTCCAATTGCGAAAGCACTAGCGTCAGTAGTGAGTAAAAAGGGTTCTTCAAAATTTGGATATATGAGAATTGGGTCTGTCATTAGAATATTTTTGAGATCGTTGAATGCTTCCTTACATTCGGCATTAAAAACAAAAGGGACTTCTTTTTGAAGTAATTTAGTCAGTGGTTTGGAAATTTTGGCAAAATTCGGTATAAATCTGCGGTAGTAACCTACTAGGCCTAAAAATGATTTTATTTCTTTAGTTGTCTTGGGTTCTGGGAAACTTTTTATGCATGATACCTTGGCAGGATTTGTTTTTACTCCGTGTTCAGTTACGAGGTGTCCTAAGTATGCGACTTCTTTTCTTAAGAATTCACATTTATCCGGTTGTATCTTCAGATTTGCTTTTCTTAATCTTTTAAATACTTCTGTCAGTCGTGACATATGCTCATGAATGGTGGCTGAATAGATGATTATGTCGTCCATATATACTAAACATCTCTCGTTTTGAATTCCTAAGAGGATGTTATCCATTACTCGTTGAAATGTGGAAGGAGCATTCCTTAATCCGAAAGGCATACGAACAAATTCGTAATGTCCGTTGTCTACTGAAAATGCCGTTTTTTGGATATCTTTTGGATCGATTTCAATTTGGTGGAATCCGGACGCCAAATCTAATGTTGTAAAGTATTGACACTTTCCAAGTTGGTCCAACAATTCTGAAATTTGTGGAAGTGGATAACGATCTTCTATTGTAACTTCATTAAGTTTACGATAGTCAATAACGACTCTCCATTTCTGTTTGCCAGATGCGTCAAGTTTTTTGGGTACCACCCACACTGGACTTGACCAGGGCGATATGCTATGTCGAATTATTCCTTGCTCTAGCATTTTGTTGGTTTGCGTCTTTACCTCTTCTTTATGAACCTGTGGATATCTGTAAGATTTTGTGTATATCGGTTTCGCGTTGTTCGTTTTGATTGCGTGCTTAATTTCATTAGTGAATGTTAGCTTGTCACCTTCTACGTAAAATATATCTGAAAATTCCGTACAAATGTTTAGAATTTGTTCCTTTTCTTCTGAGTTTAAGTGGTCAATTCTCAGTTGTTCTCTAATTATTTCTTCTCTGTCTATAATTGGCTGTTCGCAGTGATTTTGATCGTAGGTGAAGATTGTCTCCAAGTTTCCGATAGGTTCGATGGAAATATTCGAAAATTCGATTATTTTTGGCATTGCATTAGCATTAATGACGGAAGTTAAAAAGTCTCCATTTTCGTCTACATGGACTAATGCGTGAGGAATTCGAACTTTTTCGATTTCTTGGGATGACAGTATTGCGTCTGTATTGGATAGGTTGCATTTCAATTTGAATATTTGTTCTGTTCGGCTATCAATCGAAATTTGGTTTATTTTTTCTTTTATTCGTTTTTTCTCTGGTCTTGGGATGTGTTTGTGTTGATCATGAGTATTTTCGTGAAATGAGCTGCTATTGTGTTGAGTTTTAACGTTTGAGTTTGATTTCGGATATGTTTGGAAATTATTTGACGGTACTATTTTTGTAGGAAATGTAACCGGAATATTTTCTATGGGTTTATGGGTCTCTTGTCCGACTTTATGCAGGGAAAGAGTTTTAAAATTTGTATGAAGTTGTCTTGTTTTAAGGTCTATTACACATTCGTAGTGGTCTAGGAAATCTAGGCCTATTATGCCGTCAAAGTCAATGTCTAGATTAAAAATGAAAACTTTGTGAGGGTTGTCATCGGTAAAGGGAATAAGGACAGATTCTGTAATTAGAAGTTTCTCGTCGGTTATGCCTTGAATGGTAACATTTTCTGGGGATCGGTTATGATAATTTCGTGCAGTATTCTCTTTGAAAACTGTAATTCCTGCACCGGTGTCAATTAGAAGTTTAAAAGTATTCGTAGCGTCATTGATATAATATAAGTTTTTAGAGCTCATTGTGTGGAAGGGGCTTACAGGAATTTCTGTTCCGGGAAATTCACATTTGGATCGAAATTGTCCAAATTGAGGGCTTGGATTTGTTGTTGTACATCCGTGATATCGGTTAAAAGATTCGTATGTACTGGGGGATGGTTCTGATTGGGTAGCGAAAGAAAATCCTGATAATTTTCTGTATCAGGTGTATTATTAATAAAATCAGATGTGTCATTGGTATATTCGTAAAAATAGTTAGTTTGAAGATCATTTTCTGTATAATAATCTTCATAAGATTCTACAAGATCGTCAGGGTATTCATTAAAGACATGGGCTCTTTGCTGAAAATTTTGGAAATTTGGATTTCTCTGAATAACAGAGGGGCGATTCTGCGGTTGATTTTGAGAAGGGAAATTCGATCTCTGTGGGTTTAAATTTTGTTGATTAGAAGAGTATTGGTTTTGATTACTTGGGTAATTTTGTGATCTAGTATTATATTGATTTGATTGGTTTTGATTATTTTGGTAGTTTTGTGGTCTACCGCTATATTGATTTTGATAAGAAAAACGTGATGAGCGACATTCGCTACTTAAATGGCCAATACGACCACAACTTGTACATTTAGAAAAATTAGATGAGGTTCTTCTCATCGGTTGGGAAGGTTTTGGATTATTTTGGCTATCTTTATTTGATTTTTGAGATTCGAAATACGATAACTGAAGTTCACGTCGGATACGGTTACTGGCTTCAATAAGGTCTTTAGGGTTACTGGCCCTAATTATTTGTCCTAAGCGGGGTTCTAGTCCAGTTAAGAGAGTATTCAAAGCCATAGAGTCAATTAACGTGCATTGGGCGGTTTTTTGGTCTTGTGTTAGGCCTGATTTTTGAATTGAGGCGTGCATGTTTGCATTTAGAACTTGTAATCTATTGAAAAAGGTTAAAGGTGATTCGTTCGATAACTGTCGAAGTCTTTGTAGGTCGTGAATTAAGGAAGTGAGATCTCTACTATCTCCGAAATGAAGGTTTAATAAATTTTTTATGTCTGTGTATGAAGTTGGTTTTCTAGAGTTTATTAATTGAGCTGCTTTACCTTTTAGTTTATTTTTAATGTGAATCGTTAATAAAATACGTTGGTCTCCCGAAGACATTTTAATCGCGCAATCACATGCGTCTAAGAATGTGGGAAGAGAGATTGGGTCTCCTTCAAACTCAGGAATTATGGAGAATATTTCTGAAAGTTTGTATGGTTCAATTTCAACTTGGGTTTGTGAACGTGTTTCAGGCATTTTGATAATAATATGTTGGAAGTATAAAACAAAATATGTGAATAGTAAATATGGTAAAATAAAATAAAATGTAGTAAAATCAAGTAAAATATGGTAAAATCAAGTAAAATGTGGTAAAATAAAGTAAAATATAGTAAAATATCTGTGAAAATATAATACGAAATCAATAAAATGTGTAAATAAAAATGATAAAATAATAAAAGTATGCAATAAAAGGTATTTCCTTATTAGATAATCAACTTGGCTTGACTTTCTGTATAGTCAAGATTATAAATTGAAAAAATTATGATGTATGTACGGTATGTTTGCAAATATAAAAATAGTAAAAACGAGATGATTCAATAACTTACATTAACAGAAACATCGAGTACGTCTTGTTTTCTAACGGGATCTGCTACCAGGGGCTTCACCAGGTGTTCCTTCCGTAGTATCCAGTTGAATGAGGACGGCTCTAGGTTCTTTTTCCGTTGAGGGATAGGGATCCGCCGTTGCTAGTGAGTTTCCTTGTTCTAACAACGTTAACCGGATCCTACTGACTGCGCCAAATGTTAAATCACTAACTTCTTGATTGACTTTTTAAAAAAGATTTATTTCACAAATAAAAGTTACACTTTGTTATACGATAAAATGAAGCAAATAAAATTATATAATACAAATGTTATTAGTAAGAAACTTATATGACGAGTGAAAAATATAATGTTAGTCCTGAATTTATAATCTATCTACAAAATGTGGTGTCGGCATTTCCCACGAAAGGCCAGCTTTGGTCAGAGTTTGATGTCCGTGCATAGTCAGCTATCTCTATGGGAACGCTTGCTAAAAGAATGATGAAATAGGAACTGATATTGCGAAACCAAAGTGTCGGTAACCCTTGAGTGGTTCAAGGTGGCTATTTTCACATATAACATATATATATATATATATATATATATATATATATATATATATATATATATATATATATATATATAATAGCACTACGAGCCTAGTAGGCCCATGGCTTGAGCTGTTATTGTTTTCCATTTCTTCCTATTATTAGCCTTGTCCTTCCATCTTTCTATTCCCAGTGTTTCTAGGTCTTTCTCTACTTCTTGCTTCCATCTACTTCTCGGCCTTCCTCTTCTTTTTTTTGTACCCATTGTATGCATCAGAATCATTTTTGGTACTCGAGAATTTGTCATTCTTTCTATGTGCCCTAGCCACCTGAGTCTCTGAGCTTTTACTACTCCCACTATACTAGGATTCTTGTACATATCTTCTAATTCTTTATTTGTTCTTCTTTTCCATGTATTGTCTACTATCTTGCCTCCAAATATCTTTCTCAAAACCTTTCTTTCCCATTATTCGAGCATACCTGTTTCGCCTTTGTTCAGTGTCCACACTTCACTGGCGTAGGTTACCACTGGTTGTATAACTGTTTTGTAAATTCTTATTTTGGCATTCCTAGATATCTGTTTACTTTTTAATAGCCTGTTTAAGGAGTACACGCATCGGTTTCCTGCCATTATTCTTGATTGGAGCTCCTCTCTAATATTTGGTTTGCATGTGAACATCGACCCCAGGTATGTAAATCTTTCCACTGCTTCAAATATATATGTTTTTTCACCCTCTACTTCTATTTTTAGATTTCCTCCTTTTTGTTCACTGTCATCTATCCATTCCATGTATTAAAAATTCATATGTGCTTAAGCCAAACTGCTGACTGGATTAATTTATATTTTTTATAGACAATTAAATAAATTATAATAAAAACTATTGTTACTGGTTTTGCTTTCCACATAAAGTAACTGTATTTTCATTCATATATGTCCATTAATCAAACCATGACAATGACATATATAGTGACAATATAGTTATTTTTATTAAAAAATTTTGAATATATTTATAATGGTTTGTTTTGTGGAGTACAATAGTATTAACAACTGTAATCTCACGACTAGTAAGTAAGACAATTAAGAATTTTAACTAGTTAATTTATATTTCTTTTTATAGATGTCTTGAAAAAGAATTAAATAAAATTCGAAAGCTTGACAGTAAGTCAAAGAGTTTTCTTTGTCTTGTGGGCCGAATAAACTGACTGCATCCTCAAAAATCATAATTTATATATATATATATATATATATATATATATTATATATATATATATATATATATATAAATTAAGGATTACTCAGACGAGTGGTGGGTTTTTTCTGTCAAAAGGTGGAGAAAAAAAAAAACAAAGATGATGGCTACCTCATCTATTTAGTGAGAGGACGTTTCGCTTTCTTAATCAGTTCATCTAAACAGAACAATATGAAAAAACCACATAATCATGGAAAAGATGTTACATATGTTACCTAAAAAAGATATGTAGCAGTCAGTGATATTAAAAATGTAAAGACGCTTAAGTAAATGGACATTATATGATTACGATGTAAAAACAATAAATTAAACTAAATACAGTTAACAATTTGTTTAAACTTAGCACAGCAAAAGAACATGTGGTTTTTTATACATGTATAAGTAAAGAAACATTAACATAACAATGAAGAACTAAGAAAATCAAAGATGCACTTCCAACAATATATCAATAGTTATGATTTAATTTTAACTTTAGGTAGCATTATTTAAGTGATTAATATTAAAATTTAATAATTTAATGTATAATGAAATTACCACTCCAAGCTTCTTGACTGCCGCCGGTAAAATGGCGTTAGATCTGAACAAAAGCGCCAACAACGTGAAAAGACAGTAACCTTGAGGTCATGAATTATGACAGAACAGTAAGGTGAAATACCAACCCTAATAATAGAGCGCTTTATTTATATAGAGCAGCCCCAGTGATCGGTTAAGAAAAACGAACAAACAAGTGAGGTCAGTCCAAAACTCATATATAAATCGTCAACGTTGTGGCTGGTTAATCAGGCACAGATGAAGATTGATTATAATTTCCAACAGTCCAAGGTTCATACACTTACAGTAAGTTAATATAAGTAAGAAATATTAATTTATTTTATTTTATATTTCAAATTTATTTTAATATGTTTATTTGTATTTTAAATTATTTAATAAGAAAATATGATAAACTGTACACCTTAACGGACAATTATAAAGTAAATAGCTTATTAAGCCTAATTCTGCAATATTAAAGCATGATGTATTTGGCTAAAGTTACTAATGTCTGTTCTCTTATTGAGAGCATTAGGGTGTTTAAGTATTAAACACATTTCCAAAAACTGTCTTTTAACGAGATTGCGTTCTGTGCCAAGAATCTTAACTTCATTAACTTGTTTTTAAATAAAAATGTCTATATATATCAAACAACCGTTATTCCGGAATTCCGGCGACCCCTTTCGAATAGACTAGAAGGTCACGCCAGACAGGTCTTTTAGCTGAGGGGGACCGTGGATCTTCTTTCTAGCAAATACTCGAACGAAAAAGGATGTTTACGGTTTAGATATTATGAGTCATTATTTATCGTAACATTACGATGATTTACCTCATGATAATATGTCAAATGACAGAAAACATATTAAAATCGTTATCAAGTCATCATTTTATGCATCTGCTAATTATTTTTTTTTGTCAAGTATAAAAAATTTAGTATTGTAAGTATGGAAATTCTGAAAACTCCCAAAAATGGTAAAAAAACAGTCGAGGTGATTAAAATTACATTCTAAATTCACGATTGGTTAAGATGGTTGATGACGTTTAAGTCGAAATGCTAATTACCCAGTACGAGGAATAGCTAAGAGTTAAAATTCCTGAAAGAAGTAGGGCAGCAAGAAAGACTTTGTGTTGTACGGAATAATCATAGGAATAAAGCCGATGAGAATGATATTGGAAATTAAGTAAGTTCCAGAAATAAATTGATAGTGTGATTTTCAATAAAATAAAAAAGTGAATAAAGAGTTTTTATAATTTGTATGAAACTAATCAGAGATAACAAATGTTTATACCCTGGATCATTATCTATAAATTTATGTGGGTAAAACGATACACGGTGTTTGAAAAGTATGCGCTGGTGGACACAGATAATAAACTTTATTTATGATCCATACAAACAAAAAATTCAATTTAATTCTCAGTTTTCGTTTATGAAGGCTTTTAAACGTATTCGGTATTCTGATGGAAGCCAAAACTCCCGCTGTGCTAAAACGTTGTACGAAATGAATATAAAATAACACGTTCGGAAAAAATGAGAAGACCTTCCATAAAAATATGTTTCTACCACACAAATATTTTATGTGCAATGAATATTTACAATGGTGTTGTATAATAAAAAACGTATTAAGTTTCAATTAAATAAATTTTAAACGCCATTGAAAATTTTATAAGCTGGTTAACCACATAAAAATGTTTAAATCAAAATTAATTCGTTAAAAGGATGATAGTGTTACACTTCTTTTAAATCAATTTATTCAAACACCATATATATATATATATATATATATATATATATATATATATATATATATATATATATATTTCATCTAATTTAGATAACGACTTACATCATTATCTACGTCAGAGATCGAAGTTGACATAGTTGCCAAAGTATAAAAAAATCCTGACTCCATTTTAAATCAAATAGATTACATAATTATTGCAAAAGCATTACCATCTCTTTACAACGACTATTTAAATTCTTACGTGACATTTTTGAAATAAAACACACTAATTTTGTTCTAAAAAGAATTCTGAAGAAATCTGAGAAGTTCTCAGATTTTATTAGATAGTTAAAAATATAAAACAAGAGATATTCACTTTAAAATTCAAAATAATGAAGTACAAAAAGTGTCAACACCGCAACTGTCAAATAAGTGTTACCAATTTATGCCAAAATTTTACCTTCGTTCGATTACAGTTACAGTGTGTTCCGAACAAATGTTCTTGATAAAAACGCTTTATAATGCATTTATACAAATTAAATGAAACATATTTTTGTGTATTTCTTCAAGTTAACATTAATAGAAATTTTAAAATATGATTTCTACGCGTATATAATAAAATATGTCTAGTGGCTGTAATGTCAGTGTACTCGGTAAAGTGATTCTAAAAAAGAACACACCTGCACCCTAAATATTTTGTGTTGGTATCATGTGACGTCACAGGCTATGACGCCGATGACGTGCATCGTTATATAAATTAGATGAAGTGTATATAAATATAATAACGGATTGATTACGTCTGTAATATATATATTTTAGTGGATTCTCTTGGGCTTAGGTTCATAAAAAAAAATTTGTTTTGATACTAAGACATTTTTATATATATTTTTTCCGACGTTTCGGCAGAAAATCCATGCCTTTTTCAAGAATATATATTGACTAAAAAAACATTCTATGACAGACATAATATGGTTTAAAAAATAAACTTTTGACTTACCAAGCATGTAAAGATTTGGTGTTAACAATTAGACGTCACAATTAAAATAATTTTAAAACATAGGACATACCCACTAAGTCACTAAAAGTAAAATGTATTTTAAATCTAATGTGTTGTTTATTGATGTTAGCTTATCGTTTAAACAATCAGTTATTTTAACATCATAGGCGTTCTGAGATTGACTTATGTATATTTAAATTAAGTTAAAATATATTCTGTTCAAATTTTTGACATCTTTTTTATCATTTATTGCGTTATTATTTTTTTTTATTTGTATAGACTCTAGAAGCTCTCTCTTCTTCCTGTTGGCTTCACTTTTTAGGATCTTGGTTTGCTCAAAATCAAATTTTTTTTTTTTTTTCGTTTTCATGTTTTGTGAGGGCGGTTGAGTTTTTTTTGTCATATTTGTGGGAACGTATTCTTGAATTAAGTAGTTGACTGGTTTGTCCAATATAAACTCCATCACAATTCGAGCAGGGAATTTCATATACAACATGTGATCTTTTTAATAGAGGGGTTTTTGTTTTCAATCGTGTAAAATTCCTTTTCAAAAGATTGTGACCTTTATGAGCAACCGTAATTTTATGTTTAGACAGAAGATTTGCTATTTGTTCTGATAACCCTTTTATATAGGGGAGAGACATATAGTTTTTCTTTACCGTATTGGTTTTATTATTATTATTGTTATTGTAAAATTTATGCAGTCGCGATTTGAAAGTGTTGTCGATAAGGTGGTGTGGGTATGAATTAAGTGTAAGTGCTGTTTTTGCTTTTTTAATGGCCTGAGGTCTATTAATAGGATCGGATAATCTCATAGCTCTATCAGCGAGTCCGATAACTATATATATATAATATATATATATATATATATATATATATATATATATATATATATATATATATAATAACGGATTGATTACGGCTGTCGCCACTTCTCCGCCCACCAATCTCCATCATCTTTTTCTGTCAAACACCAACTTATTTAACATACTTTTAAATAATGATAATATTATGTTTATAAACACTTATATATCTAAACTATAACATATGTTTGTAAACATTTATATATCAAAATTCATAACTGGCTACTATTGAACAACATCAGAAATTATAATTTGATGCATACTTTAATGTAGGTAATAGAGGACGCCACATATGCTATATATGTGGCATACATTTGTACTTAACTTTTTTGCTCATTACCGTTGAAAGTTACCGGTATACCGTAATATATATATATATATATATATATATATATATATATATATATATATATATATATATATATATATATATATATATATATATATACACGTCTCCAAGAAATTAACGCACCACTTTGAAATATTAAAATTTTTTATTAGCGTTAATAAAAATTTTCCATTGTATTGTTATATTTTGGAAGCCCCTTGTAAGTATATGCTATTCGTATAATATATCTACATTTACTGACTGTATTTTATCGCTATAGTTTTTTTTTGCAACAAAACAAAAGGAAGCAAACATGTACTAATTCTATAAATATACTAATTTCCAAGTGTTCACGAATTTTATTCGGCTACTGTTTAATTGTTGATTATTGTTTATTGTGTTTATTATGGAGCGAATCATGTAATTTAACCCGAGATGAACGTGCCAAAGTTGTGATACTGTCGGAAGAAGGTTGGAGTTACAGAAGAATTTGTTGTCGGTTTAATGTGTCCCACACATCAATCTCACGGGTTTTAGAAAGATTCCTCGAAACAGGGTATCATACTCGCAGACGAAGGAAAGGACGAAACCGGGTAACTACCCCTATTCACGATCGATTTTTAAGAATTTCTGCTCTTTGAAAACGGTTTGTAATACATCGAAGTTTACAAATTCAGCTTCTAAACGTGCATGCTATACAAATTAGTACCGAAACTGTTCGCCTGCGACTTAGGGAATACAACTTAACACCTAGGATTGCCGCCAGAGGTCATCTATTAACTGCAGAGCATCGAAGGCGGAGACTACATTTTGCCAGAGAACACGTTAATTGGTTAGAGGCTGACTGGGAACGAGTGCTATTTACTGATGAATCCTGATTTTGTTTGTACAATAACGACAGACGTGTTCGTGAGTTGCGACGACCCAACGAACGATATGCTCAGTGTAACTTCTCACACACCACATTTTTTGGTGGAGGATTCGTTATGAGGTGGGGTGGTATTTCTTTGACGACACGTACGGGCCTAGTGGTCATACAAAATGGAATTGTTACAGCTGAAAGGTGCATATTGGAGATCCTGGAGCAACATGTAGTACCATTCGCTTCTTATATCGGTGAAAATTTCTTACTAATGCAAGATAATGCCAGACCTCATGCTACACAGATCGTTAGAAATTATCTAGAAGGGGTAGAAATTAACATTATGGAATGGTCAGCACATAGTCCGTATTTAAATCCGATTGAAAATCTCTGGGATATCCTTGGTAGGCGATTAAGAACGACACCGATCCAACCAAACAACTTACAGAAAGTGGGAGAGAGGCTGACCCAGATTTGGAGAGAACTAGACCAAAATGAAATACAGCAATTAATTTTAAGTATGGGCCAATGATGTGAGGCTGTTATACGTAGTAGAGGTGAAAACACTCGTTATTAAGACTTTTTTCATATTTTAGTTTACTTTTCTTATCATTATATTTTTAGAATTTTCTGTTTTATTTTTTTTTCTCCTGTACTTCAACATTTTCTGATGATTAGACAAATTGTTATAATTACTAATAAAATGTGGAATAAATCTGGTGAAGTTTTATTTTTATTCTTTGCCTATATACAAATAAAATTGATTTACTGAAGTGGTGCGTTAATTTCTTGGAGAAGTGTACATATATATATATATATATATATATATATATATATATATATATTATATATATATATATATAAAATTAACGAAGTATTTAGGTTTAAAAAGTTTAAAATTGGCGAAGTATAATGAACTGTTGAACAGAGTGCATGTTAAAACTTTAGACTTAGATATTGGAACTTTAGAGCAACCCTGTATACTGCACCTCAAGTTAAGTACAACCCTCGAGAGGGGATGCAAGTAGCGGAGGAGAAGCCAGTAACAGTCCACGCTCATCTCGAGTCAACACAACACCATTACGTCAAGGACGCTATTTTTACATTGATCGTATACAAATATTTTAAATGTGCTATTTTTTTACTTCAATACAGTTTTAGTTTAAGTGATTTGTTTTTGTGTATTATTACGTGAAATTCCAATAAGATTCAACCTACACCCCAACATAAGTGGTCCTTCGAGCCGGATATTATCCAGTCAGTGATCAACAATATTTTGCTGTTCATTCCATGTAAGCTGAATTCATTTTCGACCGAATTTGCCGTCCCATTCACACAGTTTATCATCGGAAGACGCAGGTATATTCTCTTTTCAAAGGTTAGTGCACATTTCCTTTATTTACCTATCTTTTATGGTCGTTAAAAGGGTACATTTGTATTTGATGTAATTCAGTGGAAATATTTATTTTTAAAAGCAGGTATTTTAATCCTTTAACACATTTAGAGATTTCAATATTTTCATTTATACATTAATACATAGTAGCGTCCTTAAATTTATTTAAATTTTTTCATTTTACATTTATAAACTATTACAAGTTGAAATATTATCTTTAAAGTTTTTTATTGATTCGCAAAACATTTTTACACACATTACATAATTGATTTTAATTGTTTTTTTGCATATACATACATACATTTTTATTTTTGTGAATATATAAGTTATATTGTTACTATGGCTGACATCGCTACAGCAAAAACTAAACGCTCTTCAATCAAAGGTTCTGTAACCCGTTTTAGTACGTATTTTAATTCTATCAAAAACAAACCGTTAGAACAAATTAACTTTAGAGATTTACAACTTAGACTTGATAGAATTGAGAAACTTTTTGACGATTTTGACAACGCTCAATCACTTATTGAGGCCTCTGATGAGGACTATACTGCCAACGCAGATACTATCCATGGTATAGAAAGGTCGTCTTTCGAAACGCCGTTTTTCCATATTACTAGCGCTGTGCGAGATTTTATTGACACCAATTTTTCAAAACCCTGTAGTCAGGCTGCTCAAGCTTCAAATTCGACAATTTCGTCCGAAAATACTTCACAAAGATCTATTAATATTAGGTTACCCGCTATTAACTTGCCCTCCTTTGAGGGTGACTATGAAAATTGGTTGTTCTTTAGGGATACATTTAATTCCATCATTCATACCAATACAGAACTTTCCAATATTCAGAAATTCCACTATCTAAGATTATCTTTACAAGGTATTGCCGCAGAAACAATACGTAACTTGGACATTTCTGAGGCAACATATGAAACTGCGTGGGAGTTACTAAAAGACAGATTCGAAAACAAATCTCTTCTTGTCAATAATCACATTAAAAAATTATTTAACCTACCAAATGTTTCAAAAAATTCACATCATGATCTACGCACTTTACTTGATGGTTTCCAAAGACATTTACGCTCTCTTGAGTCCTTAGACTTAGACACAATATCTTGGGATGCCCTTATTATATATTTAATTACCACGAAACTAGACAATGCCACACACAAAGAATGGGAACTGTCAATTAAAGACGATAAGAACACATTACCCACTTTGAGTAGCTTAACTGAATTTTTAAAAGGTAAATGTAGAGTCTTAGAATCTATTAATCATCAAGAAGAAAAATCTCGTCCCAAATTTTCATCTACAGGCAACCCCAAATCCAAGAATTTCTTGTCAACGAATAATTCTTCCAACTGTTCTTTATGCAAACAAAAACATCTAATTTACACTTGTCCTGATTTTCTCAAATTAGAAACGTCATTAAGACATAATGAAGCAAAACGCTTGCGACTTTGCATAAATTGTCTTCGTAGTGGTCATTTCACTAAGGAATGCAAATCTTCCGGGTGTCGTAAATGTGGAAAAATACACCACACACTTTTATACTTTCAAAGTAACTCACAAATGCTTACTGAAACCAGTAATCAAGCCATCAGCAGTCTACCTTGCTCTAGTCCAAGTACATCAGAAGGGTCTAATGCACTGACAGCACGTAACATTTCGTTTAAGCACAACTCTACTACTTTGCTGTCAACTGTAAAAATAAACGTCTTTGACATCTCAGGTCATGAACACGAGGCTCGTGCACTTCTAGATAACGGCTCTGAAAGTAATTTCATTTCCCAGCGCCTATTAAATCTTCTAAGGTTGCCTACAACCAAAACACATTTTTCTATTTCTGGTATAAACCAAACAAATTCTATTGTAAGCTACAGAACATCGGTCAAATTTAAGTCCAAAACTTTAAACTTTTCTCAAGTAATTTCTTGCTTAGTGCTTTCTGAAATTGCAGGACATTTACCTTCTGTCACATTCGATAAGAGAACACTTAATATCCCTTCTAATATTACTCTGGCTGATCCAGACTTCAATATTTCATCTCCTATTGATCTTCTTATCGGTGCAGACATCTTCTGGAATTTAATTTGTATTGGTCAGATTAAATTATCACCTGGACAACCGATTCTTCAAAAAACTAAACTTGGATGGATTATCTCAGGTCCATTATTTCCAAACAATACCCTTGCAGCCAGAACTACATGCCATTTGTCGACCATAAACAAGTTGAGCATTGAAGATCAACTTCAAAAATTTTAACGAAGAACTTTCTTGTGAAGATCACTTCTTAAAAACAACCTCTCTTAATTCTTTTGGTAGGTTTGTAGTATCACTTCCCTTGAAATCTTCCGCCGACAATCTAGGCGACTCTAAGACTACAGCAACAAAAAGGTTTTATTCTCTCGAAAGGAAACTTAATGCGAATTTTGAATTAAAAGATGATTACACACGATTTATCGATGAATATTTATCCTTACACCATATGTCCGTTTCACCCTTTGAAACCACAGGCTATGAGTTCTTTCTTCCTCATCATTGTGTCTATAAAGGCAATAAAATTCGTGTTGTTTTTGACGGTTCTGCCAATACAGATTCAGGTGTTTCCCTGAATGACATTCTTATGGTTGGACCTAATTTACAAGATGACCTTTTTACTATCATCTCACGTTTTCGTAAACATAATTTTGTAGTAACAGCTGATATAGAAAAGATGTATCGACAAATTCTGATAAAGGAGGAAGAACGCTCCTTACAAAAGATCATATGGCGGTCTGATCATACAAACTCTCTCGAAACTTATACTTTAAACACCGTTACTTACGGTACTGCTTCTGCTAGTTTTCTTGCCACTAGATGTCTTCAAGAAGTGGCACATATGTATGCAACCGATTTTCCCGACATATCTTCTATAATTTTACGGGACTTTTATGTTGACGATCTTCACACAGGTGGTTCTACAATAGAAGATATCAAACGTATTCAATCACTTACTTCCGAATTATTGTCTCGTCATGGTTTTCAATTGAGAAAATGGAAGTCAAAAGCACCTATTTTAAACTTAGACAATCAAAATAATGTTTCCTTGGAAATTGGAGCTGACGATACTGTCAAAACTTTGGGCTTATTGTGGAGTCCCAAATCTGACACTTTTCATTTCAATGTTCAACCTATAGAGCACAAGTGTAAAGTTACAAAGAGACTTATTCTTTCCACTATATCAAAAATATTTGATCCACTAGGTTTGCTTTCGGCTGTAACTATAACAGCTAAAATTATTCTACAAGATTTGTGGAAACTAAAAATTTCTTGGGACGAAGTCGTTCCCATGGATATCTTTACGAAATGGGTTACATATCAGACTCAACTGGTTAAACTTAATCAGTTACAAATTCCTAGGCATGTAATTTGTACAAACTACAAGTCAATTCAACTACACGGTTTTTCAGATGCATCCACCACCGCATATGGTGCTTGCATTTATATTCGTTCATCTGAAAACTTTGAAAATTTTCATTGTCATCTACTTTGTTCCAAAACTAGAGTAGCTCCTTTAAAACACATTCTCACGGTACCGCGTCTAGAACTTTGTGGAGCTTACTTGCTAGCTGAGTTGATAGACAAGGTAAAACAACACATGCAATTAGATTTCGAAGAAATCACTTACTGGTGCGACTCTACTATTGTTCTAGGATGGATAAAGACTGCTCCGAGTTTGTTAAAGACGTTTGTGGCAAATAGAGTTTCTCAAATTCAAACTTTGACCGAATCTCACACATGGCGTTACGTGAATACACTTGAGAATCCCGCAGATCTTCTTTCAAGGGGAATTTCTCCTACATCCCTTAACACTTCTGAAATGTGGTTTCATGGCCCATCATGGCTAGCTAAACCAGAAACTCATTGGCCTAATAGAACATTCGAACCTTCTGAACTCCCTGAGCTTCGACCAGTATCAGCCCTTATCTCAAGAGTTCAGATGAAATTGGATATCATCACTAAAATATCCTCATTTGTAAAACTACAACGCATTATTGCTTATGTATTACGCTTTATAAATAATTGTAAATTTTCTCCTACACGAAGGAGCTTTGACAACCTTTCTTGTGAGGAAATAGATAATGCTTTAAAATATATTATTCGACTAGTACAAAATGAAACATTTTATGACGATTTGACACACCTTAAAAGACATGGTAACGTTAACTCTAAAAGTAAACTACTTACCCTCAATCCATTTATCGATAAGGATAACATACTCCGCGTTGGCGGAAGACTACATAATTCTGATTTTTGTTACGATAAAAAACATCCCATTGTCCTTGATTCTAAACACCACTTTACTACTATTCTTGTACGAAATGAGCATCTTAATTTAAATGATTGCGGTCCTCAATTACTATTAGCTTCCATTCGTGAAAAATTTTGGCCCATTAATGGACGTCAAGTGGTTCGCAAAATCGTTCGCGATTGTATTATTTGTTGTAGGGTGGCTCCTAAATTAAAAACCTATCTTATGGGTAATTTACCCTCGTCACGTCTTTTTCCCTCTAGGCCATTCTACAACGGTGGCCTTGATTATGCAGGACCTTTTTTTCTAAAGGATCGACACACCCGAAATTATAAAACTATTAAGGGTTACATAGCTCTATTTATCTGTTTAGCAGCTAAGGCCATACATTTGGAAGTCGTGAGCAGCTTGACCACTGAAAGTTTTTTAGCAACGCTAAAACGCTTTATTTCTCGACGCGGAAAATGCGCTTCGATCCTTTCGGACAATGGTAGTACCTTCGTTGGCACAAAAAATGAGCTTGTCAAATTTTTTAATACCTATAGTTCAACTATTACTGACAATTTAACTACCGAAGGTATTAACTGGCAGTTTATACCGCCAAGATCACCTCATTTTGGAGGAATTTGGGAGGCGGGAGTAAAATCTGTCAAATTTCACTTAAAGCGCGTCATTGGCAATACAATTCTCTCATATGAAGAATTTTCCACTGCTTTATGTCAAATTGAAGCGTGCCTAAACTCACGACCACTCTCACCAATGTCCAACGACCCTTCCGACTTACTTCCTCTTACTCCTGCACACTTTTTAATTGGATCCACATTGACCGCAATACCTGAACGGAACTTCTTAGATGTCAAGGAAAACAGCCTTAGCAGATTCCAAAGGCTTCAAAAAATGATCCAAGGTTATTGGACTAGGTACTCCAGCAGCGAGTTAAGTGGAAAAAACATTTCAACAGTCTTCTCAAAATTGGAAGTCTAGTGACGGTGAAGCAAGATGGAACTGAACCCTTAAGATGGTGCCTGGGTAGAGTGACTCAATTACATGCGGGTAGTGACAGAATAGTTCGTGCAGTGACAATTAAAAATAACAGAGGTTGTTTCAAGCGACCAGTGACAAAGGTGTGCGTTCTACCCACAGATCAGTGACTTAACCGTTAGTGAAAGAAACTTTTAGCTCAGCTTTATTTCTTGTTGAACCCCTTCAGGCGTTCAAGGGAGGCGGCTTATGTTAAAACTTTAGACTTAGATATTGGAACTTTCGAGCAACCCCGTATACTGCACCTCAAGTTAAGTACACCCCTCGAGAGGGGATGCAAGTAGCGGAGGAGAAGCCAGTAACAGTCCACGCTCATCTCGAGTCAACACAACACCATTACGTCAAGGACGCTATTTTTACATTGATCGTATACAAATATTTTAAATGTGCTATTTTTTTACTTCAATACAGTTTTAGTTTAAGTGATTTGTTTTTGTGTATTATTACGTGAAATTCCAATAAGATTCAACCTACACCCCAACAGTGCACTTGGCTTTTAATCAGCTGTATACCCAATTAACCTCAATTTCCTTTTTATCTACCAGATCAGCTGTTATTTTAGAGGATATATATATATATATATATATATATATATATATATATATATATATATATATATATATATATATATCTATATGATATATATATATATATATATATATATATATATATATATAATATATATATATATATATATATATATATATATATTTCTTCTATGCTTTACATATGATAGTAAGGTCCAAAGAAATATATATATATATATATATATATATATATATATATATATCCGGTTTTTTAGGCGTTACGCCCGTCCGGTAGGGATCTATGGAGGAGTATCACCGAGCCGCAAGCCCTTATCTCTTGCCGTACTGCTCCACCATAGGCCGATCAGAACCCAGCATATCCTAGTCTAAGCCGCAGATTCATCTAGAATTTTAAACTGCTGCGTTAGACTTTTTGTTTTCTGTACATCGAGCTGGGGCTCGACCCACATCCACTAAACCATTCGACAGTGAAGCGAATGAGAGGCATCCGCACAGCCCGCTGAGCTATCTGACCGCAAGGTCCAAAGAATACCGGAATAATAAAAAACATATATGATACAACATTATATATTGAAATAAAAATATATTGAAATAAAGTTCACACTAAAATATCTTCAATAAAAAATATCTGAGATAATGATTATCAAAATTTTGTTCTACGTACGTGTACCTTCCAAAATTAATGGTAGTAAGTATTTAAATTAAAATTTCAAATCAAAATTGTTGTTCTAAATCTCCTGATCAAAATATTCCTATCTTTTCTAAAGAAATTGTTAAAAAAAAATGTGTTGTTAATAAAGAAAAAACTGACGAATAGTAAAACTATCTCTCTGATGATAAGTTGTCCAAATCCTTGTTCCTTGTAGCCTACACTATCTATTCTTAGCAGTCCCTTAGGTAATCAGCAATCTTACAACAAATTGTTGCGAGCCTATCGTCTTTAATGATCTCCTTCAAATGGGAGCCATATAGATACGGTTCCGTTCGAGTTCGGGGACTAAATCTGCCTACTCCCCTCACTCGTGACGCAGCAGTATCGTGTTCTGTATAAATAGAAGAACCGTCAAACGGCACTGAGGTCCCCCCCACACGGACAGAATTCAACAAAAAGCCCAGAGTGAGAAGAAACTTCAAATCATACCACACACACAAGGAAGACAGTTCGTAGCTCAAATCACCCAGAATATCGCTTATCACCTACAAAAAAAAATTACAAAAAACACAAAAAACCGGCTTCAGCCACCAAAAAAATTAACAAAAACCCCAAAACCCGGGCACGTAAACCCCCTTGAGCACCAAGTCGCCGAACTGAGCCGGGACTCAGAGCGGAGACTTGAGGCCCAAGTAAGCAATTTTAGTTCGCGGATAAGCCACATTAAGATACATACATAAAACAGAAATATAGCGGAGATGCGCTGTCCTGAGTTTTTGCATTCGGTTAGGAAACCATGTTGGGGTTCTATTACCCAGGACCTCCACATGAAGAGCACTTGGCTGATTGTTGTGCCTCTATAGTGAATCAGATTGCTATAGGGGGGAAAGGGATGGTCTAGAGCATTGGCGCACGGTGGGGTGACTCCTGTTTTTACTCGAGTTAACACATCTTGCTCCAATGAATTGTTACACCCGATCGTACTACCTGCTTCATCTTCTTCTGTAGGTACTTATTTCGGCATCGTACCTAACCTAACCGGTCTTACCCTGTGCTGCTGCTTTTATACTATCAGTACGCGTGGGAACAGCATGCGCTGACGTGATCTGGGATGACGTGGCCTGAGCGGTGTGTGTTGCTGTGCTATATGTATATATATATATATATATATATATATATATATATATATATATATATATATATATATATATATATATATATATATATATATATATATATATATATATATATATATATATATCGGAAAAAGGAGTACGACCGTCAAATTCCAATATATAAAAGGATCACTCAACAGAGTGGTGGGCTCTTATATCGGTCAATTTGTAGGTGGAGAAATGAAAGACAAAGTTGATGTGCCACTCTATCTATTTTGAAAACGTTTCGCTTTCGTATTCTGAAAGCATCATCAGTTCATTCTAAAAAGTATAATATAAGAACCACACAATCATGGAAAAGATGTTACAGGTGTTTATATTGTCCATTTATTCAAGTTTAATTCATAAGCTTGGTAACATCTTTGACTGCTACATGTCTTTTTAAGGTAACACCTGTAACATCTTTTCCATGATTGTGTGGTTCTTATATTATACTTTTTAGAATGAACTGATGATGCTTTCAGAATACGAAAGCGAAACGTTTTCAAAATAGATAGAGTGGCACATCAACTTTGTCTTTCATTTCTCCACCTACAAATTGACCGATATAAGAGCCCACCACTCTGTTGAGTGATCCTTTTATATATATATATATATATATATATATATATATATATATATATATATATATATATATATATATAAATATTGAGAGTATAGTAAAATGACTGAATTTCGATATTTTTATGCCTATTTTTCTGTGTACCTATACATATTAATTATTAAATAAATATCCTAATTAATTTTTATTTGTATAACATCCCACACTTTTTAATTATTCCAAATTTAAATTATTAAACACTAAAATAAGCATCAATTTGATACGTTTATGAAGAGATATCGCCTTAATATCGACTCCAATATATTATAAATTAATATTTTATTGCCGTTTCAGCTATTTCCATAAATCAAGGAACGAATTTTACAGCATCCATCTATATAATTTGTAAACATATTATCTTTATATCCTATAATTTATTCCTACTTAGTAAATAGGTCAAGTAAAAGGTTATCTTCATTAACAACGGATTGACAAAGTGGCAGAAGCATGCTGCCAGCTCTCATCGAAATATATTTTGCGGGAAGATTTTTTAATATACTTTACATTGTAGAAATCATGGACGTTAGAAATACTATAAACTAAAACAGAAATAGTTTAAAACTTAAGTCATCTAATCACTATTTATCATTCAATCTTTGTTTATCCAATGCTGAACATAGATCTCCCTCATAATTGTCCATCTATTTCGATCTTGTGACTCTTGCATCCAATTCCTATGACAACGTTTTAGATCATCAGTCCAACGTGTTGGTGGACGACCTCTGCTTTGGTAGGAATCATCTCTTGGTCTCCATTCCAGTATCCGCTTTGTCCATCTATTATCTGTCATTCGAGCCACGTGACCTGCCCAGTTCCATTTCAGTGTTGCTACTCTCTCTACTGCATCAGCCACTCCTGTTCTTTGTCGTAGCTGGCGATTTGGGATCTTGTCTCGTAGTGAAACGCACAACATAGCACCCTCTATCACCCTTTGACACACACGGATCTTTTTAACTGTTCTCCTTGTCATGGTCAACGTTTCCGCACCGTTAGTCAACGCTGGCAAAACACACTGATTAAAGGTTTTTCTTTTAAGGCATATTGGTATATCAGACGATTTGAAAATATGGTTCAGCTTGCCGAAGGCTGCCCAAGTCAGTCTTATACGACGGACATATATCTTCGCTGACTACAAGATTTGTCATCATCTGGGTTTTAGATATATTTATTTTCAATCCCCCCTTCTAGAGAGGAAAGGTAGAGCTAATTTAAAAGTTCTTTGGCCTCATCTATCCTATCAGCTATTAGTACAATATCATCTGCAAACCTTAGATGGCTAAGCATTTCTCCGTTTATGTTTATGCCCTTGTCGGTCAGTTTTGCCCGTAGTGAACAGTTTCGGCGATATGGTGTTACCCTGGTGTACTCCACGTTGTATCGGGAAGTTCTGGGTTTGACAATCACCCACTCTAACACTGGCTGTTGCGTTTTGGTATATGTGTTTAATTATATTTATATACCGAAAGTCAATTCGGCATTCTGTCAAAGCTTAAAACATTTTTTGTTGATTTACGGTGTCGAATGCCTTTTCATAGTCGACAAATATTAAAGCTAGTGGTTTATTATTTTCAGTGCATTTTTCTATAAGATTTTTTATTACCAGTAGATGATCGTTTGTTCCATAGCCTTTTCTAAACCCCGCCTGCTCTATGGCTGATAAAATTCCAATTTAATTTCTAGTCGTTTCGTAATTATTTTTGTAAATAGTTTATAAATATGTGAAAGTAGACTTCTGGGCCTGTAATTCCTGAGGTCGGTAACATCCCCTTTTTTATTAAGTATGCTAATTTCTGCGTTATACCACTGGGTTGGTGTTATTGCTTCCTGCAAACATCTAGTGAATAGTTTGGCAAGTACCTGCCATAATCTTTTTCCAGCCACTTTCAAGGCATCTGCCACTATTTCATCGCCTCGTTTTTTATTTCTTGCACTGACCTTCGAACTTCATTGGGTGTTATGTCCGGTAAAATTTCAGATCCCTGATTGATTATCTTTGGTAATGATCCACTCCGGTTAAATTGCTGTTCTTTATATAGTTGTCTATAAAAACTCTCTATCGTGTTCATAATTTTAACTCTATCCTCAATGATTTGCCCTTCCAATTTTGTCTTCCAATGGACATGCTCTGTCTGAGTACTTTCAAGCTTTTGTTTTCTTCTATTACTCTAGTTATTTTCATCGTATTGTATCGTCTCACATCTTTTCTAACTTCCTTTTTAATTTTCTTATTCAAAATTCTTAGTTCATTTTGGTTATGATCCTGCTTTTCCCTAAGTTTTCTTCTTTCCTCTAGAAGATGTTTTGTGTTGTGGATTAATTTTTTGTTATTGTTTTCAGGACGAGGACAGTATTTCTTTTCAGCTTCTTTTAATATTTGAGTAATATTATTGTTCCTTTCATTGATGCTGATATTCTCTAAGTCGTGTGTATCCAAACTAGTCTTAATATTTTCTTCGTGAAGTGTTATATCTTCTGGAAACATCCATCTTCCACGTTTCTTTTTAAGGATCATTTTTGTTCTTTAAACTTCAATGTTAAAAGTAGTTTTTTCTCTAATTAGTCTATGGTCACTTTCAAAATTTATTTAATACTGTTAGATCCTGAACAATATCTTTCCGATTTGATATCAATCTCATTTTTTGTTCTTTGGTTCGGACTCTTCTAAGTCCACTTACGTTGGGGTTTCTCACTATTATCTAATTCAAAATGTATTTTTATATTTTTTTTTCAATAGGAATAAAACACAATTATATTCTGTTCTGCTTTAATTGTCTTTACGATCAGTAGCGATTTTCAATTTTTTTTCTAAATAATTCAGGTATGTAATCTGAAACTATAAATACATATTAACTTATATGATTATAGTTCCTTGCCTACGAAATAGTTGATAATAATTGAGATGCCGCAATAAAACAGATTTAAAACAGTGTATGTGATGGTTTTAAGCCAGCTGGTTCATTAATGTATAAATATCTACTGCAATGTACCGTCTGCTCGTTACAGTTTCTTGGATTTTCTACTCTTTGAGTAATGGTATTCTCTCAAGTGTGGAAATACCCATTACCATTACCCCTCCCTTTTCTACTCCTTGAGGAGGGGTAATAATATTCCCTCGAGTGTATGTGTATGTATGTGTGTGGGATCATGCTCAATTAACAAATCTACATGTAATCTGATGACATAGTTTGTTTAGGTTAACCGTGGAAAAAAATCTAATCACCTAATTAACGTTCTGCAAGATAAATTATGTTTATAAACGTTACACTGATCAGCTTTTATTCTTTTTATTTGACTGTTATTTTAAGTCTGGTGACTTAAAAATGAAATTTGTTGTTAACAATCCGTCCAAATATTATCATTAATTTTTGTCTGTTGAAAGTTTGTAACCATTTCAAATTCATACGCAAGCACTGTATGGAAACGTGTTTTTCGTATTCAACTGTCAAAAAATGCTGTCGAATATTTAAGAGTGAAAGAAAGGAGAATGACAAGTCGCGACCAGGTGAATTGAGTTCTGCAACAGACAGGAATTTTGCTTGTTTTACTGAAAACTTATTACACCCCAAACCAAATATAAATTTTTTAAAATTGAATAAATAAGCCAAATTCTGTCTGCTTCTTCGCCATTCTAGAGTTTTCTGACAAAGTGCATATTTGAAAATTTTCTTTTATCTTGATTTGCAGGACATTGATAATTGCGTCCTCTCAAAGAAGGCCCTTGATAAATACAAATACCTAGGAACCTGGATTTCAGACAATAATGATCAAAAAGCCGAAACAAGAGCTAGGATAGATATAGCAAGAAATGTGTTTGTAAAAATGAAAACAATTCTCTGCAACAAAGATCTTAGATTAGAACTGAGAGTGAGAACACTGAGATGCTACGTGTTTTCGATACTGTAATATGGACTGGAAAGCTGAACATTGAAGCAAGAACACATAAATAAGTTACAGC
Organism: Diabrotica balteata; assembly: GCA_918026665.1. Classification (NCBI taxonomy): domain Eukaryota; kingdom Metazoa; phylum Arthropoda; class Insecta; order Coleoptera; family Chrysomelidae; genus Diabrotica; species Diabrotica balteata. The sequence continues at coordinate 65,127,554 of OU898278.1, forward strand.
CCTTTGAAATGTGGTGTTGCAGGAGGATGCTTAGGATAGCATGGACACAGAAGAAAACTAACACGGAAGTATTGCGAGAAATGAGCAAAGAATGCGAAATAATAAACACAATAAAAATAGAATAGAATAGAATAGAAATATGCTTTATTGCCACTGAAAATTATTGAACAATTTTATGGACAAAGCTAAAAAATAAATCAGTCAAATAGTACAAAAAGTATAAAACAAAAACAAATATAGTAAAAAACAGAATAACACAATTTTAAATTAGTAAAATTATTGTATAACCTACATAATGTGTACAGACAACAACAAATGAGACAAATTGTAGCCACTGCTTGAGACCCCCAAATGTAATTATAAACAATACTAATTTTGTTTCTTTGTTGTACATTAAGAAACTCGTCAACTGAATAATATGGTCTTTCTGAGAGATAGATTTTTGTCACCTTACGAAACTTAATGAATGATGTTGCGGATTTAATTTCTCTTGGAAGGTGATTATAAAGTTTCTTTGCACGATATAGAATAGAATTCTTTACTAGCTGAGTGGACGGGATCGGCAAATAAACGTTACAATCCGAATTTCTAATGGAGTAGCCATGGTCAGGTCTATCGGGAAAAATGTTTAGATGCTTTCGAATTCAAACAAACCGTTTCCAAAATAAATAAAGAGGGAAGCGTCAAAATTCCGTGATTTTTGAAGTAGGTCTTGCAATGAGTTGTTTGTTTGAGACCAAATAGATAACGGATTGCTCTTTTTTGCAACTTAAAAATAGTATCAAATTGGGCCGCTGTACTAGAACCCCAAAACGGAAGCCCATATCGAAGATGGGACTCGAACAATGAGAAATATGCCATTTTGGCAGAAGATAAATTTAGTTCCTTCGAAACAGATCTTATTGCAAAGCAAGCTGAGGCTAGTTTCTTCCTTAAGGAGTCAGTATGCAAGGACCATTTGAGATCACTGTCAATGAGAATACCTAGAAATTTCACGGAATTTACGATATTGATTTGGCTCTCATTCAAAAGCAAGGGTTGCATGACTGCTTTATAAGATAATGCTACAGTCTTATCCACGTTAAAGCTAAGTAAGTTGGAGTCTGACTAAGCCTTGATTATAAGTAAATCAGTTATAGTTTTAGTATCGAGAACTTCAGTTTTCGCCAAAAAATCGTTCATTCTACCAAACACCTTCTCTCTTTCTTGGACTCTAACTTTTTTTTGCTTACGAAATTTTGCTCCAGAAAATCGTGTCCTTTTTTCTCTGTCTCCTAGAATTTCTAAAATGGTAGTTTAGAAATAAATATAATGGTACATAATATTTTTATATAGCTATCTATGCCTTTTCATAGCATATATTATCAAATAAGGTGTTTTCTATTAAATAATTTATTTAATCCAAAACCCAACCTAATCACAGTCAAAAAACCCAATGCCAATTTTTTATGAAATTATTTCAATTTAATTTACAAAATAAAAAATTTATTATAAAGATTAACGACCTGTATCTTAGTTCAGATTTCTGATTTATGCTTATATAAATCTTTTTCAATATTTTCGTACAATAAAACAGTCATACAAAGTTTATAAAACATTAATAAATCATCCTGTAGATTAAATTAAAAATATACATTTAAGTAAATAAAACACTAACATCTCATTTCAAAGTTTTCAAATAAATCGGTGATTATATTTCAAATATTATTATTGTGTGTAATGATCATGATACTTACCATTTTCAGTCCTAATTTAATTTCCACACTACATAAAATAAATCTTTCTGCTATTATTTATCTTACCGTTTTTTTGTCAAATATCAACTGAATGGCAAACGCGCAATATCAACTGAATGGCAAACGCGCAAACACTTTCTGCTGTTTTAATTTATAGGTAAATAAGAGTATAGGTAAATAAAAATTTACCCTACTGGTAAATTTTTAAAGTCCTGACTGGAAAAATATTATATTGTTTTAAAAATACAATAATAATAGTAATGATTAACACCAAAATATAAAATAAGATTTTAATTAATTTTTAAGTAATCACATAATAGTTGATTTTTGATATTTCTCTACGTGTTCATAAAAAATTAAAATTAAAATTGTATAAAAAATGAATATCTCGTTGATATGGTTTGAGGTACAGTAAAAAAAGTATAACGAGTTGGTGGCTATTTTCTAACTGAATACATGTAAAAAAACAATAGGAAACGCAAATATTAAGTATAAACACTTATTTTTGCATTCCCTCAACATTAACCAATATTATAGTGTATTTTTATGTATGAGAGAGTAATAAAACAATAAATTATGTATGCAAATCCCTAAACTGTTGATACGGGTGACTCAATGAAAAACAGATATTTGTCAACAAGTTTACAGAAGTATATAGGAAAACAATTTTAAATTGAGTATGACCACCAGGTATAAAGGCTGGAGCAGAATAGAATACAATAGTTGTGAGGGTTACTAATCCCTAAATAAGGTTTCCAGTGTCGGAGTGGTGGAGGTTAACAGGTACTAATGAATTTGCAAGAAATGTAAGATGTTCATTTTATTGGTTATATATAACCAATAAAAGGTTAATAAGTACATAGCTATTTGCAAAATAAAGTTTAATTCTTTAGATAAAATAAAACGTTTTATTTTATCTGAAATGAGTGCATTCCACGAAGTAAGGGTTTCAACAATCAAACATTTAATTCTTTAATTCCAGGAATCTACGACAGTAATTGACTAGATAATTACCTTCTAAACTTATTCCACAGAAAATGCGATAGTGGGTTTTTCCATTTTGTAGGAAGGTCCAAGTGGCGTATTCAAAATTCTTAACAGTTCACTTAAAGTAGGTACTTCAGTTGCAAGGTGCAGTTTATTGTGTATACTAGTGTTATGGAAAATTTGGAAGTGCCGTGTAAACGCCGAAAAATTGGTCCTTTAACAGTTAATGAAAAAACATTAATATTTAACTGTTTTAAATCATTTACAGACAAACGTTTATGTGAAAGTGTTGATGAGACCGTTGAGTTAGTTAGCAGTACACTTGGTGTTGGGAAATCTACGACTTACAGAGTTATTAAAGAAGAGAAATGTGGTGATTTTCAAATGCCACGTAATGCTCCAGGGAAACCAAAATTTCAAATAGAATATCATTTTAAAGAAGGACTTCGACGGAAAGTGCATGAATTCTTCTTTAGACAAGAATTTCCAACATTGGATAAAGTTCTTGTCTCAGTTCGAGATGATAAGGATTACCCAGAAATGAGTCGAAGTACGTTACGGAAACTTTTAAAAGAAATAGGCTTCCGCTGCAAAAAGAATCCCAGAAAGTCTATTTTATTAGAAAGAAGCGATATTGTCATATGGAGAAGATATTTTCTAAGAACCATAAAGGAAATGAGAAACCAAAAAAGAAAAATATTTTATCTTGATGAAACATGGATCAACGAGGATCATACACCAAATAAATTTTGGCAGGATGAAACTGTTACAAGTCAAAGGCACGCCGCTTTTGTAAATAACTTATCTACTGGTTTAAACCCACCATCAGGAAAGGGACGCAGGCTGATAATAGTACACATTGGCAGTTCAGACGGTTTTGTTAAAGGTGGTTTATTAACTTTTGAATCAACTCGTACCGGTGACTACCATGAAGACATGAACGCTGATGTCTTTCAAGAATGGTTCGAACAAATGATAGATCTTCTTCCTAAGAACTGTGTAATAGTAATGGATAATGCAAGTTATCACTCCAGACTTATAGAAGGACTGCCCACAACCAAGTGGTTAAAAAAAGACTTGCAGAATTGGCTGAGTTCCAAAAATATTACGTACCATCCCGGATCTATAAGAAAGGAACTTTATTCGTTGTGTGCCATTCATAAAAAAAATTTTAAAAATACGAAATTGATGAAATGATAGAAATTGATGAAATTGCCAAAAATCGTAGAATGACAGTACTTAGATCCCCACCATATCATTGTGAATTAAACCCGATTGAACTGGTATGGGCACAGATAAAGAGTGAAGTTTCAAGAAAAAATACCACTTTTAAAATTCATGATGTTAAACAGTTGTTTTTGGAGGCCGTAAATAATGTAAAACCTGAAAACTGGGAAAAGGCAGTAAATCACACTATTAAAGAGGAGGAAAAAATGTGGAAGCTGGACAATATTACTGATAAAATGATCGAGCCAGTTATTATAAATCTTGGTTCTGAAAGTTCATCTTCTGAATCTGATTTGGATTTGTAACAAGTAGCTGTAAGTTTTATATTAATATTTTTATTCATCTATTTAACATACCTTAGACGTTTTTAAAAACTCTTTTTCTCTTATGTAATTTTTAAAAATTAAAAAAAATGTGAATTTTTTAAAACCCTTTTTAATGTAGGCCAGTCACTTCTAATATAGTGTGTGATAAAAGAGGTCACTTTTGTTTACATACACATAACACTTTATAACGCTGAAATAATTCATTTATTTTTTACAATTATTCAAAGTAATTTTTCAATTAATCTCATTCCCATGGAGTGGTCGGAGGTACCAGTTAAAATTATGCAAATTACTCTCTCGTTCATAAAAATAAACTATAATATCAGACGTGTATGAAGTCTCTGTAAGAAAAATATTACTTCGAATTTTTTTATTTTATTTTTGTTAACGTGTGTAAATTATTTGTTCTAACCCAAATATCATTTAAATATGACACCAGTGTAAGCGCCGGTCCATTTTAAACGTTATCTTTACTACCAACAATTAAACATCCCAAATATTGATATTTAGCCGCGGAGATAATTTTTACGATCCTCGATTATTTTAACTGCATTTTGTTTAGGAAATCGGAAAGTATGATAAACGGCATCGCAGCAACCACAAAACGAAATAATAAATTAGATAAACCTACACATTCCTCGAAGCCGTGTTTTATGCGGATATCGGCTGTATAATAATATACAGGGCGTGATGTATGTCAAAGAAATACTTAATGTATCAAGCTATTATTGTTTTGTCTATTCTAAAAATAAATTTATGATTAGTTTGTCAATAATAAAAAGCCAATAATAGTTACTGGCGAAAAAATATTAGTAAAAAATTAACAGCAAATGAACATGAGATCGGTTATACCTAAAATAAATTGAAAAAAGAACCTTTACTTGCCAATTACTTGCCAATATATAAAACATTTTCAAAGGTAAATCTTTAAACAGAAGTAGATGGTTCAAAAATAGCAAATATAGCATTTTTCAGATAAAAAAGCTTGCAAGTCATTCAAGATTTACGTCGTCAGAACTCCACATTGTTGCCAAATATCAGAATAGTTAGTAAGTGAGGAATTTTTAAAATGTCAACTATTTGTGCAACTATTATATTAACAGTAAATACACTTAATTCTTAGACTACTGCAACACATTAAAATACATAAGAAAACATTTTAATACAAAATTATATATTTTAAATTTTAAACTTACCTCTTTTAGGGCTTTAATCACAAAAACGTCCCGCCACTATTTCTTGTTCGACATAATCTATCTAATATGAAAGCTTATCAGCTTTCTACAGATTTTTATTTGTTTTAGCATATCATTCTTAGCATCAATTTAAAATGCATTTATAAATACAATTTATATTTCCGTATCAGTTGCGTAGATTTGTCTAATATATTTAATTAAAATTAATATTTTGTGGAATATTACACTTCAAGAGTTATTTCATAAAATCTATATTATTAATAATAATAAATGTTTTTGGTTATTTAATCAATATAATTCTAAAATTTCCAATATAATAATGATTATATTTTTCTGATTACTACACCATGTTGACGCCTATGAAAGATCGAGCAGTTCCGTATGGGTTTCGTATTATTAGCTGTGTTAGGAAAATTTGAACTATAAGGTTGATGTTCTGGAATGTTCTGAAATTTTAAATACAAGTGACGCCACTTTGTATAAATCGGGACGTGCAAGTGTTTTACTTTGAAAAATGGTATATATACCAAAGCACACCAACGTTTCTGATAGTTTCGTATAAAAAAAATATTTAAGGATAGACTCATCCACCGTTTAAATTAATTTTACGCAGACTTTAAACACAGTACATGTAACTCAGGTAAAACATTTTCCAACTTCATCAGCTTTAATATTGTTTAAAATAAACAGAAATCTCCGATACGTATTAGATTAGCATGCAACAGCGTTTAAATAGTATACACTTCCTTCTGGACGATAAATACAATCTTGATTTTTAAAATTCCTTACCAAACGAAACAAATATTCCCAGTTCCTTCTGATACAATTTGTGCAACGAGTTCTTTTGAAACGTTCGTTTTTTACCGTTTTAAGTATTATATTTCAGTGTCAGACTGTATTTAATTACGATCCATAGTAGGAGGAATTTTGTTGATACAAAAAAAGAGTCACATATCCACATATCCAAGTGTTATTATTAAATCATATATATATATATATGTTTATATATATATATATATATATATATATATATATATATATATATATATATATCCGGTTTTCCGGTTTTTAGGCGGCACACGCCTTTCCGGCAGGGATATATAGAGGACTATCACCGAGCCGCAGACCCTTATCTCTTGCCGTACTGCTCCACCATTAAATCATTAATAATATTCATAATTTTTGATATTTTATTATTTGATATTTTATTAACTGCTGTCGTTTGAGATCATGTTGGCTACCATATTCGCTATCGTGACTTTATTGACAGCAGCTCTAAACAATGATATAGTCGATATTTCGTGCCATTATCTAGACGTGTCCATTTCCAGATTTTTGTTTCCAATGAAAGTTTGCATCATCTTAAATAACTACTTTATAATAAGTAGTAATTTTAAATTAGTTTTCATTTTTTACTCGTTTCTAGTTTTAGCGGATCAAACTCAACCAAAATCTTTTCTCATACTACTTTTTAGAAGTTTGTATTGATATATTTTCACTGTCTGCTTATAAGTTTATATCACCAAAGATGTTGCCCTTGTTTAAATATTTGGCAAAAAATTAAGCTTAGTGTTAAAAATCACAAAAATCGTCTAACGGCACGTCACTGTGATAGGCTTTTTAAATTAACTATTTACTGCATTTAGTTAAAATACAAATGGTGTTAAGAAGTAATTTCATGCCTATGTTAGTAAATAAAAAAGTGTTTTACATATCTTTGACTACTTTAGTGAGTGTTTGTGAAAAAATTTAAATAGTAGCGATATACAATGTATTATATTGCTTCCTTTACTCCTTTTAACTTTTATCGAAACAATGAGGTTATTTTATTAGACTACCCACACGTGTGTCCAATACGACTATATATATATATATATATATATATATATATATATATATATATATATATATATATATATATATATATATAGGGTGTTTCAAAAAGGTATGACATAAATTAAATCACGCATTTCGGGGACAAAAATAAATTGATTGAATTCAGCTTACCTTAGTCCAAAAGTGTACACAATAAAAGTTACAGCCCCTTAAAGTTACAAAATGAAAATTGTTTTTTTGCATTATCTCCATACTACTTGACATTTTGTTATAAAAATGGACACGTTACTTTCCTGGTTTGGAAGCATTTTTCATACAAAAGAAACAACAAAATCTAAGCGTACAGAAAAAAATTTAAAAGAGTGTGCAGCCCTCAATCCCCCCAAACTTTTAATTACGTTCAAATCAAATGAAATTTGTGGCATCATTAGTTTAATACATTATTTTTAAAAAAATTTTGCCTCTTATCACTTTTTTCAAAAAACAGTTTTTATTGAGTTACGGCCCTTTTCATTAACCTTTAAAAATTACGTGCAACTAAATTGAAGGCTTAAATAAATTAACAAGTATAAAAAAATGTCTATTATAACATCTATGCATATATTACAATAAAAGTTCAAAATAACCCCCATTTTCTTCAATACACATTCGGTATCGTTTTAATAAGGAAAACCGAATGCGCTGAAAAATCATATTTTTCTGACGAAATTGATGTTCGTCCTCTATTTTTACAAAATACACTTTCTCCTTCATAAACCCCCAAAAGCAAAAGTCCATGTAATGCGGTGGAGCGCCATCTTGTAAAAACCACATATTTTGCCTTATTGCAATATTCACTTCTTCCAAATACTCTTGTAAATCGTTTGCCAAGAACTGCAAATTTTTATTACCATTGTGGTGATTAAATTGTTGGGAAGAAATACTGGGCCTATTAGATTGTTATCAACAATTCCTGCCCAAACATTAACTTTGAAAGTCCTTTGGTAATAAGTCGTTTTTTTTTATCGTGAGGATTTTCGTCGGCCCAAATGTGCTCGTTATGATGGTTTGATATTCGATTTCTACTGAAGGTAGCCTTGTCGGTAAACAAAATATTTCAAGTGTTTTCCATTAACAACCAATCACAAAATCCAATTCTTTCAGGATAATCTATCTCAATAACTCTTGAACCGTTGTTAAGTGATAGGATTTAAGCAGCTGACCCTTCAAACGCCTCCAAACCCTTACGTGAGGAACATTTAGTTGAGTAGCTATTACCTTTGTACTTGTTCCAGGGGTTTCTTCAGTGATTTCTAAAATGTCTTCATCAGTTGCATCCATTATTCGACGACCACTATTGCCAGCAACTTGCGGTTGGAATGTACCAGTTTCCCGTAAACGACAATCAATGGTCATAAATAATCGTCTATCGGGTGTATTTCGATTGAGGTATTTTACTGCATAACGCCTTGCGGCTGCTGCACTATTTCCTTGACATTCACCTACGATATTCCCGATAGTTTAATGAAATCATAATTTAATCTGATCCCACTTACACAAAGTTAAATGCATATTTGCTTTTTCCTGAAATGTATAGGCCATTGTAATATCAAAATTTTTAATATTAATCTTATTCACATAAGAAATGATAGCTTCAAATTGTTGACTATTATTGATGGAACTGTTTGTAATTATTGTATCCGTAGAAACTAAATGTAATTTTATGGCCAACTAAGACAAAACTTCGTTTTTCGAAAAAGTGACAAGAGGCAAAAAAGTTTTAAAAATACTTTGTTAAACTAATGATGCCACAAAATTCATTTGATTTGCACGTACTCAAAAGTTTGGGAGGATTGAGGGCTGCACACCCCCCTTAAAATGTTTTTGTCCGCTTAGATTTTGTTGTTTCTTTTGTATGAAAAATGCTTTCAGAACAAGAAAGTAACGTGTCCATTTTTAATTCAAAATATCTAGTAGTTTAGGAGGTAATACAAAAAAAATATTTTGTAATTTCAACGGGCTGTAACTTTTTTGTGTACAATTTTGTACAAGGTAAGTTGGATTCAATCAATTTATTTGTGTCTCCGGAATGCGTGATTTAATTTATGACATCCCTTTTTGAAACACCCTGTATATACATATATGTATATATATATTTATATATATATATATATATATATATATATATAATATAAAATTAATGTTTCTTGGGTTTAGGTTCAATAAATATATGTTACATGTGGAACTAGATTTTATTTTCCATTGCAATCAATCAACGTTTCGGCAAGAAACCCTTGCCTTTGTCAAGATTCTAAAATGTGTATATATATAAGGACAAACAGATATTTTAAAATATGTGTATAATATATGACTTACCAAAACGTAAAACGTGACACAGACATTAACGAATTGACATATAAAAGTTGATATCTGATATCTCATTGTTTACTGTCATTAGTATATAATTATTTTTATATGAGCGTATCGTTGATGTTTTCGAAAAAGGTAAGGTGGAGATATGTTATGACTTTAAGAGCTTTTTATGATGTTATATTATTATTGTTTAAATCAGATTGAAATATATTTTATTTAGGTTTTGTGTATCTTTTTTGTCATTTATTGCGTTGGTGTTTCTTTTTATTTCTATTGATTCGTATATCTCCCTCTTCTTTTTGTTTTTTTTCTATTTTAAAATTCTGATGTTTTCAAAATCAAATTTATGCTTCTTCCCGCTTTCATGTTTTGTGAGCGCAGTGACGTTGTTCTTGTCGTATTTGTGAGAACGAATTCTGGATTGAAGCAGTTGACTGGTTTGACCGATATAGACACCTTCACAGTTTGTACATGGTATCTCGTAAACAACATGTGATTTTTTAAGTTTTGGAGTTTGTGTTTTTAGTTTTGTGAAATATTTATTTAAGAGATTGATACGAATCAATAGAAATAAAAAGAAACACCAACGCAATAAATGACAAAAAAGATACACAAAACCTAAATAAAATATATTTCAATCTGATTTAAACAATAATAATATAACATCATAAAAAGCTCTTAAAGTCATAACATATCTCCACCTTACCTTTTTCGAAAACATCAACGATACGCTCATATAAAAATAATTATATACTAATGACAGTAAACAATGAGATATCAGATATCAACTTTTATATGTCAGTTCGTTAATGTCTGTGTCACGTTTTACGTTTTGGTAAGTCATATATTATACACATATTTTAAAATATCTGTTTGTCCTTATATATATACACATTTTAGAATCTTGACAAAGGCAAGGGTTTCTTGCCGAAACGTTGATTGATTGCAATGGAAAATAAAATCTAGTTCCACATGTAACATATATTTATTGAACCTAAACCCCAAGAAACATTAATTTTATATTAAATATAATACGGTTCAAGAAACTCAAAACTACAATATATATATATATATATATATATATATATATATATATATATATTTATGATCTATTTCCTATATTATGTAACTTTATTTTAACAGTTTGTTTTAGCTTTTTAATTAAATAATAAATAAAATAAATAATATAAATAAATAATTTAAAATTAATAAGAGCCAAAACTTTTAAATGCGCCAGTTTTTTGCTGACAGTCCTAAGCCTGTAAAAAGTGTGAAGGAAAGTACCTTTCTGAATTAAGATCCATATACTACAATTATTCACGTAGAACAAAAAAAACTATTTTCTTCAGGTTAAAAATTGTTCAATTGTCAAGTATATTCACTTGAATAACCTGAAAATACCATTTGAAATATTTTAATAAATTTTTATAATCGTGTATTACACAGCTACCAATGAAATATATTAAATAACAAACTTTCTGAAGTGCGACCCTGTGTACTTCGGTAGTTAATTGAGAGCCTCTTGTATACACAATAAGATCAACTCAGGTAACTCAGGTAAGGTATTAAGCACTCAACCATTTTTCGTGAAACAAACTATACCTAATATACGTAAAAAATAGTAACACTTAAAAACCTGCAGTTTTAAAGATTTTTAAATAGAATTTTTGGACACCCTGTATAATGAGACATCCAGTACTTGGTATCTGGTCGTTAATTTTACTCTAATATTGAATTTAATCCCCAATATTAGAATAATTAACCTCCAATTCACAGGTCGACAACAGAAACTGCATTATTTAAATGCAATTTGCTTCCCAAAATTCATCATAAATTTGAATAAAATAGATTAAATCGAATTTATTATTTAAATTTGTCAGCCCACATGTCAAGTCAGTAAATATGGTTATCATTCACACGTGAGCTGATGTCTATTCAACCATTTACAAAATTATAAATTTGATTTAATTAATATATTCCATATACTGCTGAAAATTTCGGAATGTTCAATTATTATTGTCAAATAGTTTATTTAATAAAAAAATATCATGACGAATAAAAACGATTATAAAATATTGTTTAAATCGTTTTAATTAATGCATTGATACGATTGTCATACATTTATTATTATGAATGATTTAGAGTTGAAAATATTCAGGCTGGACGGACAAAAACCTATAAATGCCATTATAAAATTTCTATTTCAGCCCTTGATTACTAGCATAACTTTTATATTAAATTTCAGATAATGAAATAAGCGAAATATATTTAAATAATAATTTACAGTTTTACGATATAATATAAATATAAAATATAATATAATAAATATGTTTTTTGATTTTCAGGATATCTCTATTCTCCTCTTTCTTGTATCAAAGGTTTATGATGCTTTGAACTTTTTGAACGCTACCTACATCGAGGAGCAGAATGTGGATCTGTTCACCATTTGCTTAAAGCGTCACTACCATTTACATTTAAAGGAAGCCAACGACAAAATGAAAACGAAAGTTCAATGATACTGCAAGACATTTCAACAAAGAGATATAATTTACAAGGTTTTGAAAATGAGTCTACCCAGTTTTCGTATCGAAGGAGGTTGAATCTGAAATCGCACGATATTTGTTATTCCTCACCAATTAATACGTACAACGAAATTATGAAAGCTCTTGACGAAGCTGCAATGGAAGCTATTGGAGAAGTGGATAGCATTAAAAATAGAAATGAGTGATGGAATAAAAAAATAGAAGATCTTGTAGGGAAGAAGAAGAATATGTATAACAAATGGCTAGCA